>OZ024856.1:47131346-47133846 GCA_964017155.1 Oasisia sp. SBJ-2009
GTCGACATCAAATTCATCAAGTGCGGGGCATATGAGAACTGGCAGTATACGAAAATGCTTGTTGATGGTGCAAAACAAAAAACCATAGCTTTGGAGAAGGGAAGAGCGAAAATGAATAAGATACGATAGGAAGAAGGCGAAGGAAGCGCAAAAGAGGCCGAGAAACCACCAAGCGAAGAAACCGAGAGCTCAGAAAACAGGAACAAAACCCAAGAAGCCGTCAACCTCTGAGAAATACAACAGTGCGGAAGCATTATCCACTGCAGTCGAACAAACAACCATCTGTTTATTCTATGCGGAGGAATCTGGCAAGACTGGTAAGTGTTCAGATGACTGCTGGATCCAGAGCACGTCCCGCCATTCTCGGACACTCGACGAGTGTGTTGGTTTTGACTCGGACGATGATGAGTATATGTGTGAAATGTGTTACACTTCATCGCCGGAGTCTAATTGGGGGCCGTTGTACTCCCCAATAGGAGGCCATTTTACACTAACTAGCTAGTAAAACGGACTCCGGTAACATAAATTTTGTTTATGCAATAACCACAAGAATAGTTAATGAATTCAGTTTGTTATTGCGTATGTTGTTCTTATTGGCCAAGTCTTTAATAAAACATATTGTTTTTACAATACAAGTAGGCCTTCTTCGTTTTGTTCCAAGATCTTCGATTTGTTACAGGGGCCGTCTCACCCCACCTTCTCTACGGTGAAATGTTCCTCGCGTTACATTTGAAATTTACTGGTGCCAAGGAGAGGGGAAAGTGGAATTGCCGAAAAAACCACGTTACAACCGATACTGTAACAATCAACTTATAATAACGTAATCCGTGTAATAAAATACACCGATACGATAATTAATCTCCAGCCCTATACTGTAGTAATTTCTGCCTGATAATGTAATGACGTGCTACTGCCTGAAAGTGTAATGCATTTTGTCCGATTGTGTGTTAACATAGACATTTCATATGGAAGATTTCGTGGATTTCTTGGACTTAGTCAATGTCGTCTACTTCGCTTGTTATATTTGTAATGAATGCATTCCAATAACAGTATACTTAATTATGTATTTATTTGTATTATTTATTGAGTATTTTATGTATATATGTTTTATTTATTTATTGAACGTTGCATACTAATCTTCCTTCATTGGATAATAATTGTATTGCACTGTATCCGATTACTATTACATTACCAAATGATTTTATTACATTAGCGGGCACATATAATTATACTAATAATTAGGTAACTTTTATTGCACCTAAATCCTTAGAAACGAAGCTAAGAGGCACACCAATACAAAACGGTTAATCGATCTCAGAATCAATAAACAAATCCAGTTGTCATCAGATTGACTGATACGCCTATGGTGGATAGGCAAGGTTGTAAAGATATGTCTGAAATGACGGCGGAATGCGACAACATTTTCGACAGATTTAAACTAGAAGGAAGCATATTCCAAAGAGTAGGTAGCCCCCTTAGCAAAAGCCCTAGTCCCAATATGGTATTGGCTTTACGGACAAAAAGTAAATCAGAACTAGATGATCGGAGCTAAACACGTTACATTATCTGTCGATTATTACAGTATCGGCCATAACAAACTCCTCTACACTTCGACAGACTCAGATGGAATGTAGACAATTATAACATATTCAGAGTGCTCTATAATAGTAATGTCATCAACTGAACATGTGTTTGTTTTTGTGTCTGTAACGGAGATTATTGTCTAAGACAAGTAGGCTTTTTATACATACTCTCCTGATATATATATATATATATATATATATATATATATATAATTATATATATATGTGTGTGTGTAATATATATATGTAATATATATATATATATATATATATATATATATATATATATATATATATATATATATATATATATATAGTGTGTGTGTATGCGTTCGTACGTGTGTGTATGTGTGCTTGTGTGTTGTCGTGTGTGTGTGTGTGTGTGTGTGTGTGTGTGTGTGTGTGTGTGTGTGTGTGTGTGTGTGTGTGTTTGTATGTATGTGTGCGTGTTTATATGTGTGAGTTTGTGTATATGCTGGTGTGGGTGCGGGTTTATGTGTACATATGTATGTATCGTACCTTATAAGCGATGGCAAGAAGAACGATCCCAGGCCACTACCCGCGAACGACAGTCCATTTGCTGTGGCGCGCTTCTTGTCGAAGTACTGGCCAACAGCGACGATGGTGGGCGCGTAGGAGAGGCCCAGGCCAACACCTACACAACATATGTCGTAATATTTTACTACACAAATATCCACCATTGTCTAGAACCAGATACTCATTCGTACATACGAATGAACTGTAACAACACACAGTGAACGACTGTATCCAAGACTGGAAACAGAAGGTAGAAGATGCACTACTAGGATCTGTTGCATCGGAAACTGAACTCTACTCACTGTTTTTATTCAAATTAAACCTTGTGTAATTATGAGTTTAGGGTGAATCAAATAAACTTCTTCTGGGTGAACTGGGTC
>OZ024856.1:47138846-47143846 GCA_964017155.1 Oasisia sp. SBJ-2009
AATCTCCCTAAATTCCCTTCGTTTTAAAACATGACTGCGATAAATCAACTATGTCTTACAAAAGCGGGATTATTTGCCAAGATGTTATCAGGTGAGTCTCAACTTCTTCTGATCAAGTATCGGCCATATTCAACTTTGTACGATGTATCATGCGACTCCAGGCCTGTTCCTCATTGGCAAATAGGATATTTACGTCTCGTCGTCAACCGCAAATTGCCCGCACACCAAGTCTTGAGACAAGACGCGGTCGAGACGAGGTCAAGACGAGGTCATAACACCTCGAGACGCTTCCGAAAAATCAAACATGTTCGATCTTCAAGACTCGCTCACGACGCGCTCACGACGCGCTTAAGACGCCTCGAGACGGCTTGAGGAGCCCGCACACCGCGAAGACTCGCTCACAATGTGTGCGGGCTACTTTATGTGGAGAGAGTGGGAGTTAAAAAATTGGTGGACAGAAAAAGGAGGCGAGGAACACGGAGATAGCGGTGGAAGGATGCGTTATTAGAGACCGGGAAAGAATAGGAGAAGAATGGAGAATAATAACGAAAGAAAGAAGGAGACTGTTGACAGAGAAGTAGTGAGAGCAAAGTGAGGAGAGAAAAAGTAAGAAAAAGACGACAGAAACGGAAACCATGGCCTAGCTCACCCCTGCTGCAGGGATGCCAAGAAGAGAACAACATTTGCTCAACATTGATCACTGCACAGAGTACAGCTTGTTGTCCAATTCGCGAAATCATCATGTAGAAATGTATGTTCCAAATGACTACAAGGTTGGTTAGATATTTCCCAAGTTATAAAGAAAATGGATTCTTTAAGATCTTTAATCTCTTTATGAGGTATACAATCATATCACCAGAATTATTTCATGTATCCCTACGCGTTCACTTACTTAATTAGATTATGTGATTATCCTGATAATAATATATCGAAAAATAGTTCCTTTCGTCTCCAAATAACCCCGCGTACGCACTTTCTACTGTGGGCTGGATCCGCTTATGTCATCCGTATATGTACGGTTACTTGTGATTAATAAAACATAATTCTACTGAAATAATGTCATAGAATTAAAAGTATTAATTACATTACATTTGTAAAAGGATTGAGTTGGTTACATAGAGTTAACAGTCTTAAAGAATACCTTTTCATTATAATTTGGGATGCGAAAGAATCCCTTTCAAGTCCCAAAGAATTCGTTTTACATTCTCAGACGATCCCTCAGTAGACCTGTTATCATGACACCAGTTTCACTTACCCATCAGGCACATCCACGCCCAACCTTTGTCCTTGGGCAGGGCGTCCAAGGGATTTTCTATCGTCACACGTTTCTCTGCCTTTCCGTCGTCGCTCGTCTCCGCCTTGTCTGTGGCCATTGTTGCGCGGTCTGACGAACCGATTCCAGATTGCGGAGACTCTGCACTCGCGTGTGCCGAGACGTTACGTTCACCCTCCATTTGAAGACGTTGCTTGTCATCATTCTCTCCAGCCGAAACATCTGAAGGGTGACTTAAGATCTACTGGTTTAATTAACCGACAAGCACACACAGCACTCGAGGCGTGCACAAACATGTACGGTGGCCCAATTTGAAGGGCGCTCGTACGAAGGAAGTGGTGTATTCGAGAAACATGTCAGTGAACCAACGCAATCGGCTAGGAGTAACGTGACAATTACGCCAGGTATAAGTATGAAGTCAATATTGATTAGATAATGCAATTTCGACGTCCATTAACTCGTTTATCAAGCACCATCTAATTAATATATTCAAGAAGAAGTATTGTCTCTTTCTATCTTTACCTGTGCTATTGCTGCTTTGAACTTATTTGATAATTCAGCTCAGTGCCAACTAATTAAATATACATCGTCGTTTTGCAAGTCAATCATTGCAAGAATGTCGGTCCCGATATATTATTACCTAGCTTAATTCGTCACCCATTATCGATATACATATATAATATGATATTATGTATATTCATATACCCATATGTCACGCTACCATATAGAGACACGTCAGGATTTGCATTATTTTAAGTACTGCTTGTTTTAACTGATATTGTATGATTAATAATACTGCATTTATGCTATTCTTTCATATTAATTATTATTTTAATTAAATTCCCTAGATATGTTTACTTATGTATGTAACACCACTGATATTATATTTTGTACAAGCTTGTAAGTGTGTCTCCGGTATTCTGAATTATGCTTATATTACATTACTGTTATGTGTATTCTTTAGTACCTTAATTTGTTTTCTGTAAACACTGCTGAAAGAAGTTATATTTTGGATTTCAGTGTATAAACAAAATAGCTTGTTATTGCAATACTGGCAAACGAATCATTTGTTTGCATGTTCGATTTCGTAGAAGAGGGATTGTTGTGTTCTCGTAGAGTACTGACAAGTCAATGTTTTTGTTACATTCTTGTTGATACTACCCAAATAGTATTCAAGTAGATGCATGATCTGCCTAGTATTTTGGTGTCATGGATTTCTATCCAAAAGAGTATGCACAGCATATACGAAGCACGTATGAACAAAACATTGTCGTCACGCCAAAAAGAAAAGGTTACCTTTCAGCCGCCCAAAACGGTTTACAACACCCTATCACTACGTTCCGGAATGAACTGAACTAATGTGACACGGTTGTCAAGCCATTACTCACCACGCTGCCAACAACGTCAAGAGCATCCGTGTGCATGAATGTACCGTACACTCGATTGATAATTTATGGTCCCCTGAGCAAAGCAGTTACCTCGGAATTAAGACCACAACAGGGGAGAAAACACATTGTTTCAATAACTGCAATATATAGGAAATTAGTCCCGCTTATGGTTGCTAATAAGCTTAGGGCGTACGTACGTGTGCGACGTATGTGTTTGTACGCGAGGTATGCCCGCGTATATATGCGAGAGTGTATGTTCGCTATGTGTAAGTCTATGTATAGACTGTTTCTGTGATTCGCAAACATTTCACAACTAGAGCCAGTCAGAACATACTCAATTTATGAAGATTGATTATTTGGTTGTATTTATGTGTGTGTGTGTGTGTGTGTGTGTGTGTGTGTGTGTGCGTGCGTGCGTGCGTGTGTGTGTGTGTGCGCGCGCGTGTGCGCGTGTGCGCTTGTGCGCGTGTGAGCGTATGAACAGATGTGCGTGTGTGCTTGTGTGTCTGTGTGTCTTTGTGGTGTTTTGTGTGTGCATGGTATGTGTGTGTATGTGTGCATGTGCGTGTGCGTGTGTGTCCGTGCATGTGTGCATGCATACGTTCGTGCGTAAGTGCGTTTGTGTATGGGCGTGTGGTTGTGCGTGTGCGTGTACATGTGTGTGCGTGTTTGCATGCTTGCTTGCGAATGTGATGTAAACACCTGATGTGAGTCTTTTCAAAAGTACCTTCAACTTATTCATATAACCACAATCACAACAGCCGTGCATATTGGACTAACCATAAAAGGTCATTTTGTATATGTCGAGATGGTACAAACTGTTGGATTCACGTTAGGCAGACAATTTCAATAGCAGTGGCGCCTCTGGTGGATAGCATAATACTACATGCAATGCATAATCGTGCATGCGTTCACGGCTGATGGAAGTGATCAAAGTGGGAAGTAGTCGAATGTCGAATGGGGATTGGTCAAAGTGGTCAGTAGTCAAAATAGGGATTGGTCAAAGTGGAGAGTGATCAAAAAGGGAGTGCTCAAAACGGACTGTATCTCCCAATAACAATTAAAACCAAACCCAGACTACATTTGTAGCACTGTGTTGTGCCACTCTCGAAAAAAACTCGAATATGCCTCTCCTATATGGAATCCACACACCATTACCCAAATTAAACATCTTGAAAAAGTACAGCACTGTGCTGCCTACTTTTCTAACGACCATTGACGCCAAACAATCACAACAGACCTAATAGCCACCCTTGGATGGCCGACTCTTGAGCGACGCACGATTATCAAACAAGCCGTGACATTTTACAATATATTAAATCATATAATTAACATCACACCACCACCGGGCCTATTAAAACCATCAAAAAGCCGTGGTCATTAGATAGCTACCAGTTGCCGCATCAACACTGCAACGTTCTCCTTTTACCCCCGAGCAATTCGCATCTGGAATATGATCCCACCACACATTATTGAAACAGAAAACCCACTGCTTTTCAAGCAGCAATCATGAACCTACCCTTCACGATACCCAATCACCTAAATTGCCTGTAAAACAAACAAACAAACAAACAAACAAACAAACAAACTACCTCACGCATGCGCACAAGAAGCACTACAAACTCTCGCGTTAGCCCAGGTTTGGGTTATTTGGAGGAAACCTCCTGGGACCCGATAGCTCCACGTCCTGTTTGATGTTTACCTGTCACGTGGCATATGCAAACACTTTTGGTGAGGTGACGCTTAATGGAGGTCACACGAATAACTATGATTATGAAGTCAATGTCTAGATTCGGCAATTGTGATGATATCATCTGCAAGTCACATAACGTTGCTGAGCTATTATCTACTATCACAACCGGTTTTATGGATAACCCACGGCGAATAATCACACACCAATAACATATATACTGTTTAATATCTCAGTCCCATACCAGGATATGTGGTGTGTCTTAACAATTTAATGCGTTTCCAGGTGAGCGACCATACAAATGCGATGTCTGTGGAAAACGGTTTACTTTGATGATGACACTGAACAATCACCGTCGCAACCACTGTCACCGTGCAAAGTCATACTTCTAGACGTGTCACAAGTAACACCAAGATATCTATTCCATGAATCCGTGATCGAAGAAACGAAGCCAAATGAGAATATTTATTGGAAACTAGATGTTTAGAGAAAAAACGACCAATTCTTCTTGTAGTACACACGTTGCAAATATATTCTGGAACATAATATTATGGTCTCAGGTGTCGTCGGTAGAACACAGACACTAGGCCAAGACAGACTGATTACACGCCCAGACACGCAGATTAGGGAAATCCGTGATCAAGATAGA
>OZ024856.1:47148846-47158846 GCA_964017155.1 Oasisia sp. SBJ-2009
ATCGCAGTGTCTCGCTGAGAGACTGCGTGTATGTAGTAGGAGGGAAAGGTGGTGGCGTCAACAACGGGCTGGCGTCGGTTGAGTGCCTGAACCTTAGGCGGCGACAGTGGTCGGCAGTGGCCGACATGCCTCAGGCGGTGTCTTGTCCTATGGTTGCCACATTCGGCAACAGAGTCTTTGTCTTCGGTGGGCGAGATGCCCAGAAAACGCCCCTGCGCTGCACCCAGGTGCTAGACACGACGCGGGACAGTTGGAGCACTCAGTCAGACATACCGGACGTGTGCGACATCGGCGTTGCCGTTACTTTGAACGACTCAATTTACGTGGTGGGAGGGTTTCGCCGGAGCTGTCTAAAATACAACCCGGCCTCAGACAGTTGGACAAGACTGAGTCGGCCACAGCTGGCCCACGGCCACGCACCAGCAGTCGGTTGGCGCGGGTCGATACTCGTGGCAGGAGGTCATGATCCTAAGGTGTCGTCGTCTACCATCGAAGCATACGATCCCCCGACAGATACCTGGACTATCTGTGACATTGCAGTGAACGCGAAGCTGTCATGTCATTGTGTGTTCACTATTGACCTCTCAGGATTGTGACAACCAGAACAGTGTCCACACTAGGCGTGAGCGTGAACGTTATGTTGGTGATTCTGAACAACAGTTCAATAGTCGGTTACTATAATTTCACCTTTTTCATTTGAACACTTACCTTGCCACGAAATGAACTATCTGCAGCAGGAATAAGCAAAGAAAAGTAATTTCTGCCTGACGTTATTAGCGAAATTCAATGAAAAAATATATGTTGCACAATATGTTAACAATACTCGCAATAGGAAATATTAACAACAACAGGCGTTCATATTTACGCCATAACATACACGCATGGTCGAACTCACGCACGCACGCGTGCACACACACGCACATTGTTGCGAAATAAATTTTGTAGTGCCTGTCACCGTCTTCCAAGCATGCTTCGTGTGATCAGATGGTTCCGTGTCAACTTGAGTGATATACGTTGAATACCGATAGAAGCACAGTTGACCTCTCTGGTGTTTGCCGATCTAATGAACATATTGGTCATTAAAGTATATTGTGTATCAATAAGCCGACTGATTCTCTGTGAACTATCTGTTCTTCTCATAATTACCATATTACCAAACATTGATAAAGCGAATGTGGACGTACCTATTTGTTAAAACTATAATTAATTTGTGATAAATTGGCGACAATTACGTCATGCAAAGCATAAGCTCCGAAGCAGGAGTGAGTGGAGGTTAGTGGCTGAGCTCTCTACCTTTGTGGAGGGACCTGGATATACGATTAGGCCTCGCTATCTATGGAAGAGGTGTGCATTTTATCGCATAATTGTGTTTTATCGCATAATTGTGTTTGGTTGAGATTGACGATTATCTTCCTCATATGTGTGTGTGTGTGTGTGTGTGTGTGTGTGTGTGTGCGTGCGTGCGTGCGTGCGTGCGTGCGTGCGTGCGTGTGTGTGTCCGTGTGTCTGTCTGTGTGTATGTATGAATGTGCATGTGTTTGCACGCGTGTGTGAGTGAGTGCGCGTGCGTGCGTAACTTATGCATGCATGCATGTATATACATTTAGGATACACGTCAATAAAACGATGTTTTAATGTTTGCAATATTCAGATTCGTGTATCAAGGATCGATGCTGCAGTGCCGTGATATACGACCCACAGACGTATACCATTGTTGCACTGGACACAAACAACTCTTGTGGTTGGTCTTTCAACTCGATTCATCCGATGGGTTTCTCATCCGTCCCATTATTTTGCGTTACAACCCGACCTAGTGTTATCTCGGACTTGACGAAATGATACCATAGAGGAAACATTATTTCCTCTATGATGATACATCGAATGACATAAAGACACTGAGCTGAAGGTGGCGAGTACGCCATGGAAGGAATCTGTAAGCCGGCCACAGAACGTCCAACCCCTCTCAGGAAGGAGGACATATGATTTCCTGGTGCTTCAACAGCGAAAGGAGTTTACTCTCCTCCCCACCATGGTTACCTAGCATAAATTCCAACGATCTACTCTTCATAACACGTTAATACTTAATGTATATATATATATATATATACTTACAAATATTTGTATATGTTATGTATAACAATTGCGTAGGCTTGGTTTCGAGATTAATTTTGTGATACTCCAAGTTATTACTTCATGGCATCGTTTGACGTGATATCCTGTTATAAAACATAAACACTACTCACAAGTTTTATCACTTCCATTTCGGCAAAGGTCGAGTTTCTTTGTTTTTAAGACGACAATAATGTATCCTGAATTACAAACGGTTAATTACCTATAAATGAGCGGTGCGACATCTGATATCATGTATTTATACATAATGTCCATCTGAACGACAACGTAATTGCCCCTACAGGGATAAATAAAGTTTTATTGTATCGTATCGTTTTACATAACTTCGTATTGGCCACGCCAACATTATCATCTGTCTTGCATGCAACATCTCCAGTCACTTTGTGTAAAATTTGTACTAAACGTTTTTAAAAGATTCGCAGCATCGTCGTCGCCACATTCTTGACGATCTCCATATGCGTTATGTCCCGTTGTTGTAAGTTTTTTCCTCGCCGACACCAGTGCAGTAGGTCACGCAAGTGATTCACGTTTTCTGTCTGGCCGGTTTTATGGATACTTAACGACACCATATACATCCGGCTCTAACGTCATTGTTTGTAAACGTAATCACGATCAACATTACTTACACGCAAACAATTTGAAAATAATAACTTATTTGCATAATAGTTCCCACCTTCTAGGTGAGATTTTGTTGGGTGGAAAACTATAAAAGTTACGGTGGAGGTTTCTGCTGTTGCAGTGACGCCCATGTGCGAAACACACATAGCTCGTTCGAGTCGTTCGGGACCGGATGATGAATGAAAATGGCAAAGTAGCATAAATACGATAGGGCGGCAGACGAGACTTGCGTGTCGTATGACGTCATCCCAGAACCAGAAGAATGGCCGATTCATTCTGACGTCTGGTGGCTAATGTGTACCAGGAATGGAACATCGTGTTCGTCATAATACCAGTGTTCTGACTTTTGTCGTACACTCTGATGCTGTTTAGGCGAGAAAAACGCATTATCTCGGATCAAAATTAATAGCCGATTCAGTTAGTCCGAGTTAGGCGAACATTCGGCATAGACATAACTGTTTCACTTGTTTGATTACAGACCAAACGTTGCTCGGAATTCTATCTGAATTGAGCGAATATCCGACTTAACCGTGTCAGAATTAGGCCACTTTTTCTGTAGTTTTTGCTCTGCCTACACGACGCAAAATGAATAGGATCGTCATGAAAATAGGACCAGACGTTTTCCCTACATGACACCAACTCTCATCGAGGTGTTACCGCGAACGGTGTTGAGCCATCTGTGGAGATCGAATTGCGCTGGCACTTCAGTTGACGTTTACAAATTACAATCTGAAATGTTATGTTGTAACACTTGCATCTTTCTTAGTTCTGCTGACGTTGCCGTAATTTCAGCACAGTGTATTATATTACATCTCGTCAACCACCATGCGATTCGACGGTGTTCCATTCCGCTCTCTACTTCAAGATATGTCCCCCCGCGTTACATCTCATAAATTGGGGGACATTGTTCTTCCAATCATTGATCGGCCGATAATCTTCATTATGAAGAGTGCCTGAAAACAAAAGCGTCTTTATCCTCTAAGCTTCAATTGTCCCATATTGACTAAGTTGACTGTTTTTTTTTATGTTTTAGTTGTGACTATTCTAGTGGAATCTCCAAAAAATATTTTTTCAAATTAAATACACTAGGTTTTGTAAATGATTGCTAAAATATGAAAACAGGATATGTGATACAAAACGGGATATAGTAGGTGCCAAAGAGATAATAAATAAAAACGGTAATATTTACGGGCGTAGCTGTTACATAATATTCGCTGTGCCTTGGGTGGTGTTGACAAGGATTCGACGTGTTCTATCAGCACCGCTAATTGGTTAGTTGGAACACACCTACTTTCCCGTTGACCAATAGCATGGCTGTCGTCTTGAATTAAGACTGGCTTCAACGGATGTTTGTCACCAGATTGACTTCGAATATCAAGCGGAAGTTTGTCATCAGACTGGCTTCGAAAAACAAGCGACAGTGTATACATTGACACATGTACGTATTACATCTTTACGTCTGTCTGTCTGTCTGTCTGTCTGTCTGTATGTCTGTCTGTCTGTCTGTCTGTCTGTCTGTCTGTCTGTCTGTCTGTCTGTCTGTCTGTCTGTCTGTCTGTCTGTCTGTCTGTCTGTCTGTCTGTCTGTCTGTCTGTCTGTCTATTTTCCACATTATGGACAGTTTGCCTAAAATGTTGAGGGTGAAGAACCTTATGTTGCTAATTTTTGGATAGGCCTCGTTTTATAGTATATACCAGGCTACACCTGGCCATGGCACAACAAAGAACGTGTTAACTTCACAGTTTTAAACCCGCCTATACGCCAGCCGGCCGTTTTATGGGTGAGCGAAGCGAATAAAAACTATTGACGTGCGTCGTCGTGTACGTGCATGTATGAAAAACAAAACAAAGGACTACTCGAGTGCACAGTAGTTTACGGATCAAAGTTACAAGCGGATAATGACAGGACTTACTGATGACTACCACCGCGTCAACATTCCGAGCATAGCTTTTGTGACCGCGCAGTCGGCTCATACAGCTGTGAGATGTTTCCTATCTACCCGTGTCGGTGGTCAGACATTACTAGTGTTTGACCATCACGCCATCGGCTCGGTCGATGATGATGATAATGTCTTGTTGTCGATGAAAAATCGTCTATCTCGCAACCGAAAAGCCTAAAGTCGATGACATAACGATGTGACTTGTGATGTGGTGTCAAATGTCTTCTTTATTTCGTTCGCATCCATATCGGCGATTGGGGAACATCCTCTTGTAGCTTTCTGAGTGTGTTTCGACCTTTTTACCGCCGTGCCAACTTGACGGCGCCCACTGCACCAGTTCAACGTAACCATCAAGTCTCAAATCTTGATACGAGGTCAGTAGGCGAGACCGGGTCTAGTTTTAACACAGGTAAGTTGTAATAGACGGATTGCAGACAAAACTGCTAATGCAAATTATTCTACAAAACGAGAGCATGTTCGTCTATCGATTTGAGCAAGTCGTGTATAATATCACGTGAATCCGTCAACACGCGTCTTTAAAGAAACCGTACCGGGGTAACTTGTAACACTTTAGGACACCTAATATAATTCATTATGCCACAAATATGTAATAAGCCAGGCATTTAATTGTATACCAGTGATCTTCAGGAGATATGTGAGGACCCATTGGCGTGTCAAAATTTCCGATCGGTTAAGAAACTTACCCGCAATCCTAGCCCCGGTCTCCCCTGCCGCTCCAGTTTGCACTGAGTCAGAAACCTTATTGTATTCGACGAAAGCGATACAGAGCGGTATATTATATTCTCGACACTTCTCCTTCAATGGGTTTACGACGTGGATGTGGGCTGTCGTTGAATGCCTGCTTCGGAATCCAGCGTTACTCTCATAGTTGGTTTTCGTCGACCACCTTCTATGGTCGAGTCACTGGCGAGTTCATTAGCAGAGAGGTCGTCCAAATGCCAGGCTCAAATGCAAGAAAATCGACTAATACCCATTATATGGCTGATTCACACGGGCTTACTTCACAAATACTAGCTTGATTATATAGGCTTTTCCATACTGTGTATAACCCTCAAAACATGCATGACAATAGAAACAATGTTTATATTCGCACAATAACAATTATCAATTAAGCTGAACGCTGATGCACAGGGTAATGGAGGCGTTTACCTTTTTACTTATGTAAGACTTAGCAGAAACGGAAGCCATCACAGCTACTGTGTGCATCAGGGCTCAGAGTAATGTATAATTGGTCTCTGTGAATAACACGTTGTTTCTACTGTTGTGTATCGCTTTTACAAAATGCTTTAACATCACCGTTACCCTGTGCATTATACTTAGTGACGGGTCTGTGTGAATGAAAATGTTGTACCTATTGTGCGCCTACATTTGTAGATTATACTGGGCACGATCAAACA
Source organism: Oasisia sp. SBJ-2009 (assembly GCA_964017155.1). Classification (NCBI taxonomy): domain Eukaryota; kingdom Metazoa; phylum Annelida; class Polychaeta; order Sabellida; family Siboglinidae; genus Oasisia; species Oasisia sp. SBJ-2009. Next base: position 47,154,952 of record OZ024856.1, read on the forward strand.
AGTGTTTATTTTAAGGCATTTAAGCGGATCTGCAGCCAGAAAGTCATATATCATATATATATATATATATATATATATATATATATATATATATATATATATATATATATATATATATATATATATATATATATATATATATATATATAAAGACGTGCATCCTACAACAACATTATTAAAAAAACTTACTGTCAATTCCTTATACACAGACAGTTATGTTATCAAATGGTTTTAAGGAATACTTAATATTAGGAAAAATATTTTTAAAAGAACAGACGAAAGGATATATGAAATTACTCGCACAGTGTTCGTTCAATTAACATAACAATTTATTGTTGATGTTTTTTTAAGACCTGCTAACGTGATTTATAGGTTATGTTACAACGACGGAGACACCATCAAAATTACAGAGAAACCGAAATTTTAAGTCGAAGTTGACTAAGGTAATGCAGACATCGAACCAATAACGGCATTAATATTTGTTATTCACAAAAGGACAGCCACTACGCGATGATCGGGATTGTTAGGCCTTCAATTCCTTTGTCAGACCCATGACACGGCAATCTAGTAGGTCCCAGACGCGTGAATAGAGAAGAAAGGTTTAGTTGCCAATGGAATTTTGATGGGGACAAAGATATGGTTCTACCTCAGTAATTTAAAGTTATGAAAAAACGGCTGTGCAAATTTGTCAACAGCACCCCCACACACATACGCACACACACGCACACACGCACACACGCACGCGCACGCGCACGCGCACGCGCACGCGCATGCACACGCACACACACACACACTCTCACACACACACACACTCACACACTCACACACACACACACACACACACACACACACACACACACACACAAACACACACACACACACACATACACACACACACACACACACACACACACACACACACACACACACACACACACACACACAAAGACATCTCTAAACACTGGCGCTTTGAACTTAAGTGGGGGGAAAGGTGGCATGCGGTTAGCCCCCCTTTGGATATCAGACGAGTTGGATAGATTTATGGTTCTACACCCGTGTAAATCAGAAGTTACGGCGAGACGGCCGCGAATGTGCATGAACGTTAATAAATCTGTCCAATTAACAATAATGGGAGCATTGTACGTCCCTGCGCTGAATAAAAACACCCATCTGTTAATGTAAGACGGCTTTATAATTAATTAACAAAGATAATTAATATTATACATTATTTTGATGATAATAATATGACTCTATAATAACGATAATTAGTTTTGCCTTCGAGTAACTGTTGAATAATTTCCAATGGAACCATGTCCATCTAAGTGATCGTTGTTTTGTTTGTGAAGTTGTCAATTAAATGTAAAATGGAACGTTTCTGTTGCAATTTCAATTGCCTATAATGATCTGTTTGTCTGCAGTTCTGTAACGATGACAGTCGCGCACCTTTGCGTCGCACTGTCCTTCTTCGCCTTGGTCATCCGAGACACGAATGGTAAATATATCTTTGTATTTAATTCAGGACCTGGTGCAGTCACTGTTTATAGGCAAGTTGTCACGTCAACTAATTAACTACTAGCAGTACGTTCACTAAACCAGTTCTATTTTGCCGAGTTGTGGTTTTGTGTATGTTTGAGAACTAAGAATTTAACAGATATTTGCAGACAGCGGTGTGTTCCTCTGCATTGCGCGTCATGTAAAGGAAATAGCAGTGACTTAGTATTTGAAAGTTGTGGCTATATTTACGTACATTCTGGAATTCGAAACTTTATTTTAATCTGTCGTTTGCTACTTAACTATGGAAACTGGCATGCAATGACCGCATCCTATTCTCAACAACCCGGATACCCCTGTCTTGCTACTAAATAGCCACGTTACTAAACCACCAGGCAGGTCTACTGCTAGTTTAGCCTGCTCAATTGGTGCTTAACACGTCGTCTATACATCTAACATCTTTTTGTAACTGTGTAAGTAGTCATTTTTATTCATAACTTTATTTTATTTATACATATCTACTTCGTGAGCAGCGATGCTACTAATTCGTCTAACCATTGAATGTGGAATAACATACAAAATCATGTCGTGATGATGAATATTCGTGATTCTACGAGTACACTATTTTAAAATATTTACTAATCATAATTATGATTAGTAATATATATTCATATTCTTTTATCTTTTATTATTTATTCCAATTTTACCATTTATAAGTATTTCAATATGATATGAAGCGCCATGGACAATATTGAACGTACACGTGGCGCTATACCATATAAAATATTATCTATTATTCGTATTATCGCCATTTTAATCAGAGGCCACTCTCTTGCAGCCGGGCAAGCAAGCCGTCCGCCGTTCTGCTCTGTGCCGGCAGAGGGCGGGACATGTCGAGCCTCTCTACGGCGCTGGTTCTTCAACGAGAATACGGGAGAATGCGAGAGGTTCGTGTACGGTGGCTGCGGCGGAAACAGGAACAACTTCGCGTCAAAGGACGAATGTACGGAGGCTTGTCGGCGCAAATGTCCTTTCCTGGAGTGCTTCTCTCACATGAAGTGCGGTGCTGGGTGGGAAACTGACGAGAACGGGTGTCGAATTTGCAAATGTATACATAGCCGCCCGTGCAAGGTAGGCCCTTAAATACTGAGCATGCAAAAACATTAGTAGAGCGCAATGGCTCAGGGGTAGAGCTTCGGACTCTCCACCTGGAGAACCCCGGTTCAAATACTGTGCTGCGGTGTTAAAACCTTGGGCAAGTTTTTTCCACTGTACATTGCTCCAGTTCACTCAGCTGTATAAATTAGTATCTGGCTATAGACAGTGATGGATATGTATGTGTACGAGCAGCCTTCGCGCATTAATATTAGCATATGGCTGGATGCATACCAGAGAAGCCGAGATGGTGGCTGAGTGAACATGTCTGTCAGGGAAGTAAAGTGTAAAGCGCTTTGAACGGTTCTGAGGACTAGATACTGGGCTATATAAAAAATTGCCTTTACTTATTGTGTGTGAAATGTTATGTCTGTGTTTAAATGTATGTTCATGTCTAGAACATAACTGCATCTTAGGTCAGTGACTATGATCAAATAAGCTTTGTGCGAGTAGTAAATAAGTAATTTACTGATACCTAAAACAACTCCACACATCTAAAATGCTTTGATTTGAAGTGTAGTTACTGCAACACAGTACTTGTATAATGCAATCGATTTCTTGCAGCATGTGAAATGCAAGCCTTATCAGAAATGCGTTGTCAGACGCGCAGAGTGCTTCAGATCGACTTGTCCAACGAAGTGTGTCGGTGAGTACAACATCAGTTAGTCAATTCTTCTTCTGTTATTTTCGATTTCTTCTGAGATAGGCGCCACAAGTGTACAGCTGTATCAAGACGGCACGTTATCTTGAAAGGAAACACAGTTGTTCGAGACCAAGTTACTTTTAGGTAGCCTTCTCTTTGAATTTGAACGACGCATTTTAGATTTTCAAATTGTTTGTACCCACACATTTATAATAGTTGTTGCATTTCAATAATTCATATCTTTTTTTTTTTCGGAGACAAATACACATAGTAACGCACACATCGGTCTATAGATCAGATATATAGAGCAGGTAACAAATACGCATAGTGAAGCATACATCTCCGTGATCAAACACATAGAGCAGTTAACCAATACACATAGTGACGCACACATCGGTCTCCGTGACCACACACATAGAGCAGGTAACAAACTGATTTGAATAGTAGAAATCAGATAAAACAAATACAGCTGTTTAACATAAGTTCCAATCCATAACCACTGCATTTAGCATAACATCATCATAAATAATATATAGGTACTTAACCTAGTGTCCCTTGTCTTGAAATTTACCCTATGTCGGTGCTGAGAACTGCACTAACCACTGG
>OZ024856.1:47161346-47163846 GCA_964017155.1 Oasisia sp. SBJ-2009
TGTAACATGTACTTTACCTACTAAACTATTTAAAATATTGCGCACCTGCCGATGAAAGAAATCATCGGCTATATTTGATCACATGAGTAAGTTTGTGCACCAAAGAAGATTACTGACATTTTTGCAGGATGTCAAGTGTAAAGCCAACGAAAAGTGCGAGGTTCAACGAAGACACTGTACGCATCCACCGTGTGGTGGAGTCGGCATATGTGTCAAAGGTAAGTTCCTTGCTTCTTGTATGAGTCGTTTTACTACAATTACGTGTCACCACGCCACCGTTTCCTAAAATTGCAGCTGTATACAACTGGCAAATGTGCCATCAATTTCAATTCAAAAAACAAACACTACAGTTGGCCTATTATTTGTTATGTGTTTATGTGTTGTATTTATTAAGCTCGCACATTTCCTACAATAGACCACTTTGTGTCGTTGTCGGCTTCAGACCTCAACCCGATTGGTCCGTGCCACAAGGCGTTGCTGGCACTTCCTCGTCCGGTTCCCGTCGGTGCCTTCGTACCCACATGTGAGGACGACGGGTACTATTCTCCACAACAGACCTGGGGCAGCACCGGAGAGTCGTGGTGCGTGACGCGAGATGGGAAGGAGATCGCGGGAACGAGGACAAAGCCGTGGCAGCCGCCTTATGACTGCAATAAAGGTACGACTAATAATAATTCACAAGGACTTATCCAAAGAGCGTAACTTAGGACGGAAGCGGGCCAAATATCGCGGTCACCCAAATTGTCGAGACCACTTCTTTACATGACGTATTCTGCCATTTATACGTTACGTGGATCACTAGTTATTGAGTGTTTTGCCGTTGTTTGAGTTTATGGGTTACAAAAGGGTTTATTTAAATTTGAATATATTCTTTCCTAAGATTCCCAGTTAACACCGACACTTTATGCAATTTTGACAGTGGAGCATTTCGTAACGTTGTCAGTTTCAGACCTCGACCCGACAGGTTCGTGCTCCAAGGCATTGCAGACCCTTCCTCGTCCGACTCCCCCCGGTACCTTCGTACCCACATGTGACGACGACGGCTACTATTCACCCCAACAGACCTGGGGCAGCACCGGAGAGTCGTGGTGCGTGACGCGAGATGGGAAGGAGATCGCGGGAACGAGGATATCGCCTGGTCAGCCGCCTTATGACTGCCATAAAGGTACGACTAGTAATAGGGCCTGTAAGTGGGTCACGATACATGGCGAGACTCCGCGCGACTGGAGGTGATTTGGGACTGGACACAAGAATGATATTATAACGATGGATGACGGTACAGTTGTAGCTTCCGACTGATGAATACTAGGAAAATCAGGTCTTAAATATATTGTGTTATACCTTTCTTATCTTATAAGTCCGATTTAATATTGAGTTTACCACACTATCATAGACATATAGCGATTTACGTAGTGCAGATAATAAACACGATTTTAGGGCGTATATACATGTGTCTTTTACGGTTTTTGCATTTTACATTGCTGTACGTTGGGGTTTCGATAAGCACTTATATCTGACAAGTTGTCTAAATGCACATAATCATAACACATGTATACGTTTGCCCCAAACAAGTTGTACTGCGCACAAATGGCACTGTTCATTATTAGTCAAGATCGCCAAACACAATAAAAGTACTTGCCGCTAGTGCCATGGCAACTACCATAACAATCGTTTAAAATTCATGATTTCCGTGATTATTGTCACCGGCAATGTGTTCCATTGCTTCTGCTTGTAATAATCCTTCGGACAATATAACTGAAACACGCTATTTGGGAACAGTTCGATTATTACAAACAAAAACAAAACAAAGTCCTATAAGTTAACATGGAGAATATGGATTTCCTGCCCCCAACTGCCCCCAGCCTCGTTTTCGCGCGCGAGACTTACTCGCCCTATAGTTCACAAGGACGATCCAAAGAGCGTAGCTTAGGACAGAAGCGGACAAAACATCGCGGTCGAACGAAATGGCCGAGATCACTTATGTACATGACGTATTCTGCGATGTGTTGTAAAGGGATACACAAGAGTGTATTTAAATTTGCGTATATTATTTCCAAATATTCCCAGTTAACACCGACACTTTGTGCAATTTTGACAGTGGCGCACTTCGTAACGGTTTCAGTGTTAGGCCTCCATCCAACTGGTCCTTGCTTCAAGGCGTTGCTGACACTTCCTCGTCCGATTCCCGTCGGTGCCTTCGTACCCACATGTGACTACGACGGGTACTATTCTCACCAACAGACCTGGGGCAGCACTGGCGAGTCGTGGTGCGTGACGCGAGAAGGGAACGAGATCGCGAGAACGAGGACATCGCCTGGTCAGCCGCCTTTTGACTGCAATAAAGGTACGACTAGTAATAGTTCACAAGGACTTATCCAAAGAGCGTAACTTAGGACGGAAGCGGGCCAAATATCGCGGTCGCCCAAATTGTCGAGACCACTTCTTTACATGACGTATTCTGCAATTTTGACAATTTTGACAGTGGAGCATTTCGTAACGT
>OZ024856.1:47168846-47178846 GCA_964017155.1 Oasisia sp. SBJ-2009
TAGGTCAAAAATACGGATTGCCGTCCCACAAATGTGGCAAGTCTGTCAATTGCAATGTAGTCCGTATACCAGTACGCAGTTGTCCCCACGTATAAGTTGCTGCACGCGGCTGCAGCAGTGCTGCGTAATGGAACTAAATTGTGACGGACTGTCTGAGTCGGTTACATGGCGCTGATTCACAGGTGTGCTGCGTTCTTCACAATGTGCTCTTGTTCTCCGGAGCTCAGGTGTCGGGTGGAATGCCGGGTAGACACAATGCATGCCTTAAACGTAGACAAATGGTAAAACTTGTCGGTCAAAAGTGAGTGTGGCAATGCTAATTGCCTGAAGGAATCACAAATTGTATTATCCGTGAACATTAACCCTGCCTGGTCGTTGGTGGACTTCGGCAGATTATCGGTAAGCAAGTATCCATTGTGTCAGAGCGTGGGGTGTGTTCGTTAGATTTACGGTAATCCCATACTCCCTTTGCGGTATCGGGAGTTCGCCACAACCATTACAGGACCCGTGACATGTTCACTAGTTCATCGATTTCAATTTTGACTCGACTTCCTTTTGGGCTACGAGTTTCTGCCAGATATCAGGCCACTTATATAACAGGGAACAATCGGACAGCATAGATATCGTGCAGTTATTTTTTAGTTACAAGAGAACACCGTTTTATATTGTTGAGTGCAAGAAAACATGTTTTGTAACCAATTCCGTTGTGTTGTAGAGCCTTGATGTGGGCAAACCGCAACGATAACATAAGATGAATTCGTACTACCCGTGCCTCTTCTTGGTTGTACTGAGCGTTTATGGCCACCTGTTTGAAGCATGCGCTAGTTGCGGTCTCGGAGGAGAAAGAACTACTCACTACACACACCAGACCAGACCAGACCAGACCAGACCAGACCACACCAGACCAGACCAGACCAGGCCAGGCCAGGCCAGGCCAGGCCAGGCCAGGCCAGGCCAGGCCAGGCCAGGCCAGGCCAGGCCAGGCCAGGCCAGGCCACGCCACGCCACGCCACGCCACGCCACGCCACGCCACGCCACGCCACGCCACGCCACGCCACGCCACGCCACGCCACGCCACGCCACGCCACGCCACGCCACGCCACGCCACGCCACGCCACGCCACGCCACGCCACGCCACGCCACGCCACGCCACGCCACGCCACGCCACGCCACGCCACGCCACGCCACGCCACGCCACGCCACGCCACGCCACGCCACGCCACGCCACGCCACGCCACGCCACGCCACGCCACGCCACGCCACGCCACGCCACGCCACGCCACGCCACGCCACGCCACGCCACGCCACGCCACGCCACGCCACGCCACGCCACGCCACGCCACGCCACGCCACGCCACGCCACGCCACGCCACGCCACGCCACGCCACGCCACGCCACGCCACGCCACGCCACGCCACGCCACGCCACGCCACGCCACGCCACGCCACGCCACGCCACGCCACGCCACGCCACGCCACGCCACGCCACGCCACGCCAGGCCACACCAGGCCACACCAGACCACACCACACCACACCACACCACACCACACCACACCAGACCAGACCACACCACACCACACCACGCCACGCCACGCCACGCCACGCCACGCCACGCCACACCACACCACACCACACCACACCACACCACACCACACCACACCACACCACACCACACCACACCACACCACACCACACCACACCACACCACACCACACCACACCACACCACACCACACCACATGTTCAGTAGTTCATCGATTTCAATTTTGACTCGACTTCCTTTTGGCCTACGAGTTTCTGCCAGATATCAGGCCACTTACATAACATGGAACAATCGGACAGCATTGTTAAGTGCAAGCATATATATATATATATATATATATATATATATATATATATATATATATATATATATATATATATATATATATATATATATATATATATATATATATATAAAGTGGCTGTAGTGTGAAGTAATGCACTCCAAGTGTAATAAATTATTCTTTTTGTGACTTTCATGACATGAGCCAGTAATATGCTGTTACAAACATAATATATATATATATATTATATATATATATATATATATATATATATATATATATATATATATATATATATATATATTACACATGTATACACGCACACGCAAACGCAAACGCAAACGCAAACGCACACGCAAACGCACACGCATACGCGCGCACACGCATACGCGCGCACACACACACACACATTTATCTACAATATGTCTACTCAAACGACAATGTAACTGCTCCGAATAAAGTTATATTGTACAACAAGAATTACAATGTCAGGTTTGATAATATCATATGTATTAATATATAGAAAAAACATAAGAGATAGATAAATTACCTATATATGTAGGTATATTTCCAACTATGATATTGGAATATTATTAAATAAAACAAAAGTGACTTTAGGATTGGTCTCATGAGTTTGCAACGTACAAAAAATACAGTTTTGTCCCGGCTCAACCCTCCCCGGTATGGGCCTTGCACTGTTTACAACCCTAAACTGCCATCAGTTTGCAATGAGATGTGTCACTCTCTTCTAAGCAGTGACAACGAAACTCCGCTGTAAGTAATGTTCAGCTTATTTTTGGAGCACAAACTTATGCATCCACATCCCTTCAAGCAGCGTTGTTTCAACGACGAGTATACCTGGGAAGTACATGGGCCACTCCCGGGTCTTGTGGGCCGGGAACAAACACAAACTTGCAGTGTTGCGTCAGTGACGGAAGTTCACCCAACATATCTGGTCGAATTTCTTTATTTATGACGACAATAATTTATCCTGAATTCCAAACGGTCAAATTACATATAAATGAGTGGTGCGACATCTGATATCATGTATGTTATACATAATGCCTGTCTGAACGACAACGTAATTGCCATTACAGGGATAAATAAAGTGTTATTGTATTATATCTCTATTTGCATTAGGTCCCTCTGTCGCAGCAATGTTTATGCTTCTGTTTTTAGTTTTTGTCCTCGCCGACACAATGGCAGTATGTCACGCAAGTGATTCACGGTTTTCTTGTCTGGCCGTTTTGATAGATACTTAACGACACCATATACAACCCGTTCTAATATAATTGTTTGTAAACGTATTCAACGTCAAATTTAACTATACGCACACAATTTGAAAATAATAGCATTCCTCCATAATAGTTCCCACCTTTTAGATGAGTTTTTGTTGGGTGGAAACCTATAAAAGTTACAATGGAGGTTTCTGCTGTTGCAGTTACGCTCATGCGCGAAAATATGCATAGCTCGTTTGAATCGTTGGGGACCGGATGATGAATGAAAATGGCAACATCGCATAAATACGGTATGACGTCATCCCCAAACCAGCAGAATGGCCGGCTCCTGATGGCTAATATGTACCGGGAATGGAACTTCGTGTTCGTTATAATACCATTTGTCGTATACTGTGATAGTGATTAGGCGAGAAAAACGCATTAACTCGGAAATAAATTAATGGGCCGATTCAGTTTATCCGAGTTAGGCGAAGATCCGACGTACATAACTCGACATAGACATAATTGTTTCACTTGTTTGATCAAACGTTGCTCGGAATTCTATCTGAATTGAGCGAATATCATATTTAACCGAGTCCGAATTAAGCCAGATTTTCTGTAGTTTTTGCTCTGCCAACACAACGCAAAATGAACAGGATCGTCATGAAAATAGGATCAGACGTTTTTAATCCATGACGCATATTCTCGTCGAGGTGTGCCAACCGTAGAGATCGTATTGCTGGCGCTTCAGTTGACGCTGACAAATTACAATCTGAAATGTTACTTTGCTACACTTGCGCCTTTCTTAGTTCTGCTGACGTTGTCGTCATTTCAGCACAGTGATTTGTGTTACATCTTGTCAACCACCGTACTGTTCGACGGTGTTCCATTCCGCTGCCTACTTCAAAATATGTACCCGTGTTATATCTCACAAATGGGGGGACACTGTTCTTCCAATCATCGATCTGCCGACAATTTTCGTTACGAAGAGTGACTGAGAATAAAATCATCTTTATCCTCTAAGCTTCATTTGTCCCATATTGACCAAGTTGACTGCTGGTTTTGTTTATTTTGGTTGTGACGATTCTTGTGGAACTCCAACAAAGGAACTTCCAAATCAAATACGCTACGTTTTTGTTAAATATTTGTAAATATGACGATGTGACACGGAACCGGATATGTGATACAAAACAGGATATAGTAGATGCCAATGAGATAATATAAAAAAACGGTTATATATACGGGCGTAACTGTTACACAATATTCGCTGTGCCTTGGGTGGTGTTGACAAGGCTTCGACGTGTTCTATCAGCACCGCTGATTGGCTAGTTGAAGCACACCTACTTTCCCGTTGACCAATAACATGGCTGTCGCTTAGAATTAAGACAGATTCGACGGTAGTTCGTCACCAGATTGGCTTCGAAGATCAAGCGACAGTGTATACATTGACACATGTACGTATTGCATATGTATTTTAAAGAATATATAGTCGTTGATTGGCATTTACATTGAAAGAATATAGCTTTTAGATGTTGCAGGGAAACATATTATATTGCATTTACTGAAACATTGTCTTGCTAAGTTGCTATTTTGCAACTAATGAATTTAAGGACGACTCGAAATTCGCGGAAGTAGATTTACATAACAATGCCATTTTGTTAAAATATCTAGACTTGCTTGTAAATTTTACATTAAGTTGATATATTTTAACCGAGGAATATAAAGTATTGACGTTGCAGAACACACGAATAATCGGTGCGCCTTGTATAAACTTCTATCTATCTATCTATCTATCTATCTATCTATCTATCTATCTATCTATCTATATGTCTGTCTATCTGTCTATCTGTCTGTCTGTCTGTCTGTCTGTCTGTCTGTCTGTCTGTCTGTCTGTCTGTCTGTCTGTGTCTGTCTGTCTGTCTGTCTGTCTGCCTGTCTACCTACCGACCTACCTACCGACCTACCTACCTTCCTACCTACCTACCTACCTACCTACCTACCTACCTTCCTACCTACCTACCTACCTACCTACCTACCTACCTACCTACCAACCAACCTACCTACCTACCTACCTATCTATCTATCAATTCACAATATGGCCAGTTTGTCTAAAATGTTGAGGGTGAAGAACCTTATGTTGCTAACTATTCACTAGGCCCTCGTTTACTAGTATATACCAGGCTACACCTGGCCATGACGCAACAAATCAAACGTATCCAGCAGTTGTTAAAAGTACAGTGTTAAGCCAGCCGGTCGTTTTATGTGTAAAATGTCGCAGCGTGTAAAAGGTTAATCTATCTTCGTGCGTCATCGTGTTCTTGCGTATATGAAAAACAAAACAAAGGACTATTCGAGTGCACAGGTAGTTAACTGACTAAAGTTACAAGTGGATAATGACAGGACTTGCGGATAATTAGCACCGCGCAGTTAGCCCCCCCTGGAATGTCAGAGGGGTGTGATATATTTAAGGTTCTACACCCGTGAACATAAGAAGTTACGGCGAGACGGCTGTGAAAATTTTCCAACAGCACTTGTCTTGTGCATGAATCTGTATAACTAACAATAATATTTACCATGTTTGTGCATGGGAGTAAACTAGCAACTTCCTAACTTTACCAATTGTGTGTTGATCCAAACAGTTGGTTTATGGTTGCGTTGTACTCCCTGCGCTGAATATAAACAGCCATCTGTTTATTTAAGGTGGCTTTACAGTTAACTAACAAATATAACTAATATTATGCATTATTTTGATGATGATAATATGACTCTATAATAATGATAACTAATATTGCCATCGGGTAATTGTTGAATAATTTCCAATGGAAGCATGCCTATCTAAGTGATCGTTGTTTTGTTTGTGATGTTATCAGTTAAATGTAAAATGGAACGTTTCTTTTTGCAATTTCAATTGCCTTTAATGATCTGTTTGTGTGCAGTTCTGTAACGATGACAGTCGCGTACCTTTGCGTCGCATTGTCCTTCCTCGCCGTGGCCATCCGAGGCACGAACGGTGAATATATTTTTGTATTTCATTCAGGTGCAATCACTGTTTATAGGCAAGTAGTTACGTCAAATAATTTACTATTAGCAGAACGTTCACTAGGTCAGTTTTATTTTGCCGTGTTATGGTTTGGTTATGTTTGAGAACTAGGAATTTAAGAGATATTTGCAGACAGCGGTGCACGTGCCTCTGCATTGCACGCCATGTAAAGGAAATAGTAGACTTAGTGGTTACATTTACGTACATTCTGGAATTCGAAGCTTTATTTTTATTTGTCGTTTGTTACTTAACTACGGAAACTTGCATGCAATGACCGCATCCTATTCTCAACAATCCGGATACCTCTGTATTGCTACTAACTAGCCACGCTACTAAGCCAACAGGTAGGTCTACTGATAGATTAGTTTGATCGATTGGTGCTTAACACGCGGTTCATACATCTTGCATAATTGTCTGACTGTGCACGTGGTCATTCTTATTCATGAGTTTGTTTTATTTATAAATACCTATTTCGTAAGCAGCGAAGCTGCCAATTCAACGAACCATCAACTATGGCATAACATAAACAATCATGTCGTGATGACGATTATTCGTGATTCTACGAGTACATTATTTTAAATTATTTACTATTAAAATTATGATTAGTCACATATTCATATTTTTATTTTATTATTTATTCCAATTCTACCATTTATACTGTTGTGAAGCACTATGGACAATATTGAACGTGGCGCTATATCAAATAAACCATTATCTACTATTCGTATCGCCTTTTTAACCAAAGGCCTCCTCCCCCTTGCAGCAGGGCAAGCATTCCGCCCGCAGTTCTGCTCTGTGCCGCCAGAGGGCGGGATGTGTCGAGCTTCTCTACGGCGCTGGTTCTTCAACGAGAAGACGGATAAATGCGAGAGGTTCGTGTACGGAGGATGCGGCGGAAACAGGAACAACTTCGCGTCAAAGGACGAATGTACGGAGGCATGTCGACGCAAGTGTCCTCTTCTTCTGGGGTGCTTAATTAAGTGCGCTGTTGGGCAGCAAACTGACGAGAACGGGTGTCGAATTTGCAATTGTATCAACGGCAACCCGTGCAAGGTAGGCCCTTTAGTACTGAGCATGCAAGAACATAATTCAAATGTTATGTTTGTGTCTAAATGGTTTAAATACGTCATTTACTGATTTTCGTTACTGCGTCACAGTACTTGTATAATGCAATCGATTTCTTGCAGGATGTGAAATGCAAGCCTTATCAGAAATGCGTTGTCAGACGCGCAGAGTGCTTCAAATCGTCTTGTCCAAAAAAGTGTGTCGGTGAGTACAACAACAAATTGTGTCGATGAGTACAACAAGAAATTGTGTTGGTGAGTACAACAACAAAGTGTGTCGGTGAGCACAACAACAAAGTGTGTCGGTGAGTACAACAACAAATAGTGTCGGTGAATACAACAACAAAGTGTGTCGGGGAGTACAACAACAAATAGTGTCGGTGAGTACAACAACAAAGTGTGTCGGTGAGTACAACAACAAATAGTGTCGGTGAGTACAACAACAAAATGTGTCGGAGAGTACAACAACAAATAGTGTTAGTGAGTACAACAACAAATTGTGTCGGTGAGTACAACAACAAAGTACGTCGGTGAGTGCAACAGCATATTGTGTCGGTGAGTACAACAACAAATAGTGTCGGCGAGTACAACAACAAATAGTGTCGGTGATACAACAGCAAATTGTGTCGATGAGTATAAAAACAAATTGTGTCGGTGAGTACAACAGCAAATTATGTTCAACATCAGTTAGTTCATCCTTTTTCTGTTGTTTTCGTTTTCTTCTGAGATAGGCGCTACAAGTGTATATCAAGACGGTACGTTATCTTTAAAGGAAACACAGTTGCCCGGGACCATATTTCGTTTAGCTGTGATCACACATGGAGCAGGTAACAACTACACAGAGTGACGCACACATCGGTATCCGTGATCACACACATAGAGCAGTTAATAAATACACACAGTGACGCACGCATCGGTATCCGTGATCACACACATAGAGCAGTTAATAAATACACACAGTGACGCACACATCGGTATCCGTGATCACACACATAGAGCAGTTAATAAATACACACAGTGACGCACGCATCGGTATCCGTGATCACACACATAGAGCAGTTAATAAACTGACTTTACTAGTAGAAATCAGATAACATAATTCCAACAGTACATACTATAAGCTCCAATCTATAACCACTGCATTTAGTATATCATGATGAATATACCTAGTATCTCCTTGTCTTGACACTTACTCTATGTCAATGCAGAGAACTACACAAACAACTGGGTTGCTATAGAACTAATGACGACTGAACCAGTTCCATTAGTATATCTAGAGGGACTGCGATTTACACGAACACTAAACAGAAGATACGAACCTTCGCGTGTAGACCGTGTGTTGACCATTACCTGGATTCGCTGTAATGCATTTCTGAACTGAACAATTCTTCCAAATGGAACCTTTACCCTCCCACCCACCCACATCCATTTTTTTTGGAATTATAGTAACTGTGTTATATTTATTAAGTTCCCACACTTCCTACAATGAATCACTTTGTTTCGTTGTCGGTTTCAGACCTCGATCCGACAGGCCCATGCTACAAGGCGTTGCTGGCACTTCCTCGTCCGGTTCCCATCGGTGCCTTCGTACCCACATGTGAGGACGACGGATACTATTTTCCCCAACAGACCTGGGGCAGCACCGGAGAGTCGTGGTGCGTGACGCGAGAAGGGAAGGAGATCGCGGGAACGAGGACATCGCCTGGTCAGCCGCCTTATAATTGCAACAAAGGTACGACTAGTAATAGTTCACAAAGATTGGTCCAAAGAACGTAGTGGGCAAAGCATCGCGGTCGAACCAAATTCATAGATTGGTGGTTTGGGTCGGTACTTGCTGCGGTGAAGGCAATTGGTAAATGAAGAATGAAAAGCTAATAGAGGAAGTGTAAAATCATATTTTGAGAAGAAACTGACGATAAGTCGACTGAAGGGGCTGAACCAGCCTAGATTGCAATTGGCTAGATCGTGACCGACCTAGTTTATGGTGAGAGGGTTAATTACGTCAACATTCGGAGAAAAGGGTGAAGAATTAGCCCGAACATAGAAGGCAATGCAAGAACAATAACACTCATTGTCGAGATCACTTCTTGCATGACGTATTCTGCGATGGTACTTTCCATACTGTTCACTGCTGATGTGTGAACACTTGCTGAAATGCAAATTATTTTGTTGCAGCGCGAGCTCGTAATATATATATATATATATATGTGTGTGTGTGTGTGTGTGTGTGTGTGTGTGTGCGTGCGTGCGTGCGTGCGTGCGTGTGTGTGTGTGTGAGAGAGAGAGAGAGAGAGTGTGTGTCGTAATGGCGAACTAATCTTTTGATAGCCATCTGCAAAATGCCAAAGGTTGCTGGGCCATGCCATGATAATTACCAGCGCTACTGGTTCAACGTAACGAGTGCAAAATGCCTGCTGTTTATCTACGGAGGATGCGGTGGAAACAAAAACAATTTCAAATCGAAATGGAAGTGCACGAAGACATGCCCAGGTATTTGTCCACCTTTACGGTGTGATCCCCCATGTCTGTACGGCTTCAGACTGATGCTGAACGAAGACGGGTGTCGAATATGTAAATGCCACAACCCATGCGATGTGAGTCTTATTGTGGATTGGAGAGGTATATATATATATATATATATATATATATATATATATATATATATATATATATATATATATGTGTGTGTGTGTGTATATATATATAATGTGTTATATATATATATATATATATATATATATATATATATATATATATATATATATATATATATGTATATAATAACAATGAGTTAGCATAATAACATCGTGATAAAAGCGCTTACCTCAAAAACAATTATTAAAAAATACTTACT
>OZ024856.1:47183846-47253846 GCA_964017155.1 Oasisia sp. SBJ-2009
ACCTGTCATATGGCTTTGGTTTTATATTTCGCATTGTTTCTTAGTAAAACGTCTGTCCTGAGTTTTACTTACCACTCCGTCCTGAGCGTGTATGAAACAAAACACAGACCATCACAGTCAATGTTGGCCAATGTCAATGAACCGTAAAGTCGAAGACGAAGTCTGACGAAGAGTCGAACACTTTAGCGATTTCGCTTATAATTACTGCCAGATGTAGCATACAATGCCGCATGCGCAAACCATGTACATTTGGAATATATATAACCAACCTGATTCACAAAAATGTTAAATGAGGTTTGTGAACATACATTTTTAAAATAAACAACTTATATTACACGAAGTACTCATCGGCCCCCGTTGCGTAATGGTCCCTGTGCCTGTGGGGAGTGTGGCGTGTTTAAAAACAACATCTAAAAATAACTCAAAAGGGCGGTTCCAATATACATAAATAATATGAGTTTGTATGCATGTAGTTCCTTTATTCAAAACATTGAATACATAATACAATAGACATACGTATATTTATGTATACACAATGTTTGAAGGGGCAAACAGGAAGTCCTTTACTTTTATATAAGTTTACCCCAGACAATCTTATTAATTTAAGACTTTAGTAGCCGTTTAGGTAAACGTATTAGAGTTGCCGTCACGTGCATTGTCTACATATTTGAATCAATATATGCTAACATATAAATATAAGACCCAATAATTAACCCATAATAAAAAATAGCACATATCGGTACGAAAACAATCACATTTCTTCGGTAACATATTTGTAAAAAAGACGCATTTTGTATTTAGATTTAAATGCATTTATATTATTTATGTTTCTTGTGTCGTTACTCAGAGAATTCCACAATCGCCATCCATATATGCAGAGATTCGTCGATCTCAATGTGGAATGAACAAGTATTCTTTCTAGATCGTGACAGGCTCTCAGTGAATATGTCGTTTCCCGTTTGACAAAGACATGCTGAATGTTTGATGGCAAACAGCTGTAGTAAGCTTTGTACATAAACAATGCTGATTGTAATTCAATAATATCTAGAAATTTGGATTTTCAATATGCCGAAGGCTTCCTTGTTGACTTGCCATCTGGATTTCACTATCGGGTGACGAATCTGGTTAAATTTGATTAAATCTTGTAATTATTACGACCACGGGACCAAAGACAAAAAATTATCTACCGAACTGTTAAGGGATCTACCCCAGCCCTCCTCACTGAAACATTCTTCCGCCCCCAAAAAACAATAATTGTCTGAAACCAACTTAACGAGTCGCACGTCCAGGCAGAAACCATAACTGTTTTCAGCCGCCTGATCTGCGGCTCAGACACTCAATAACATGCGCACACACCCCCGTCGTATATAATAGCTAATATTGGCTCCTTACGATTCAGATTCAGATTCATCACTGCGTTACCATTTCGACTCGCGGCGCGGACATTTCTTCGCGCGACTTCGTCTCTCGGTCTATATTTTATAATTATTTCGCCAAAATACAATTTTGTTTAGCAAATCATTTGCATAAGTGGAATAAAATAAATATTACAGATTTTGAATATCGGTCTACTTGGCAAATATTTATTCAGATATTTGCAAAAACAATCTGCATATTATGATTAGGGTGTTCGACTCGCGGGCCGGCCAGTATAATTCAGACTGGCCATCCTGTTTGCATTTCACAAAACGTTGATCTACTGTTCCACGTCAGATTGGAAACATTCATTTCATCTTCAACATTATAAATGTCTTCGAACTTGTTGCGACATTCCTCATACCTGCCTAGCATACATCCCCCAGTGTCTTGGTTGCATGCACACTATCGTTTTCAGAAAGTCGCAGAAACCTGTTGTTAATGTAGGTGTGTAAGATTTGAGGGATTCAAGTAGAAGCCTCATATTCTCGTGATACTTGCACAAGCACATGTTGTGGGGATACATTGTATTGAGGCATACATGTTTCGTTCGCAGGTCAGCAAAATTAGATTTGCCAATTTTTACCCCTGGGTTTGCATCGCAGAAGAGGCTGCGAGCTTCATTAACTGTCAGCATCAGAAACGTCTTCTGCTTCCTTGTTTTCTCTTTGCCAGTCCTGATGATAACGTAATCCTTCATTCCTGGTGCAGTCCACGAAATGTCAGGCTGCCCGTAGATGTCAGTCGGCTTTCTCAGTAGCAGTGTCTCGTTTGTTTTGGTGACTTGCACTCGTGCTTGGCCTTTCGTAGTAAGGCTTAATGGACAGATGTGTCATTACAGCTGCACGTTTTCGGGGGGGGGGGGGGGGGGGTTGGCATTGCAGTCATGACACGCATCTCAACTTTTCCAAAGGTGGAGGACGATTTATATGCAAACTGTGCATCACCGTTATGGCCAAGAGTGGAGTTCTGTTGTATATTGTTTCTGCCTGATGCGCTCTGCATTTCGTGCCTTTTCAAGGTTGGCCAGACGAGTGTCTTTCTTCCGTTGTGCATCAAGCTGCCCCATGTTGCAGTATTTTTTCTCTCTGTGGAGCTTCTGTCGGTCTGAGGCATATTTACTGAAAACTAAAACAAT
Organism: Oasisia sp. SBJ-2009; assembly: GCA_964017155.1. Classification (NCBI taxonomy): domain Eukaryota; kingdom Metazoa; phylum Annelida; class Polychaeta; order Sabellida; family Siboglinidae; genus Oasisia; species Oasisia sp. SBJ-2009. The sequence goes on from OZ024856.1 coordinate 47,186,401, forward strand.
TTCATATATTTATAAATGAACCGCTTACATATATGGGATATGTGAGACAACCATGTGAAACAAACAAGTGATACTTAATTCTTTTTCATAGCATGTGGTGTTGTATGTATTGTTTAAAGTTGTGTTTATTAACTGCTTAACCGACAAATTAATGATACATTTTCAATTACAATTGATCACCAAGTTCGTCATAAAGTTTACACAAAGATGCTCACCTGATGATGATCACGATACTGTCAAATGGTAGCTGATTACCAACAAGATTTCATTGTGTCTAGACTTGAAATCAGTTGGTACATAAAGGAAACACATCGCAATTATGGGAAATGTGCATTTTTTTACACAGTTCCGATATGGTGAATACTGGAATTACTAAATTATAAAACAAAAGCTAGACACCACTCTTAAATGGCACCATTTTATGCCAGTGTCGTTACGGAGTGACGTCGTGGAGTTACGGAGTGACAACTTTGTAATTAACTTTTTATGAAATAATTTTTTATTATTTAAATAAAAAATGACATGTACATGTTAAGTAAAAGTAGTTTTGAAATGATTAGGAGTTTTGTTAACTTAACTTGATGTTTTGTATAGTAGATCTAAAAATAAAAAACATATTTTTTTGTTACGGAGTGACAAGTCACGGAGTCACGCATGTACTACAGCGTCAATGTTAATATGGTGCTCCTGTGACCCAAATTGTTTTGCCTTCGATTTTTAAGGAAATTGTTTTTAATGATATTCTTATTTACTACTCCGTCATAGCAAAGCATGCTGGTCTTGCTGAACATAAAACGTGTGCATTATATTTACAGTAACCATAAATTTCAAGAAGTGTCGGTATCAGATGAAAACAGAAGAAAATGTGCTGATCTGCGAAGATCTTGTCGTTTAAATGAGAATAGTCGACATAGTTCATGTCGAAATGGTCTGAGTTATAATGTTTGCTACTGTCACAACATGGTGACATCATGCGAACCTCATCGGTTGTCGCCCATGTTTCAGGAAGTAATTAAGCAGTGCTTGGAGCAGCACTTGGTCGAAGAAGGTTGAGGTCGGTTTATCGTGTACTTTTCAGTTAACTGATGAGAAACCAGTAACAGTAGTTTATTACACAACATCATATCCTAACAGTTTCTGCACGTTTATTATAAACATATAAACATAACATATTTACAGTTATGATGTCATCCAGCTTCTTAACAATCCTCATGTTAAGCTGAATTGCATTCCAATCATTATACATTTTGATTAAAAAAAATCATAATTATGTTGTCCCATTTGGAATATGCCTACGCATATGATAGCTACAATACAAATTACGACCAGAGTTTGCGCTTTTTATTACTTGAATGTGAAATGTTAACTGTTATGCCCCAATCAACAATCCACTTAACAAGACTGTCTAAAATATTGTTGCAGTATTTGATTCGATCTTATAAAGTAACACAAACAGTTACTATGGCGGCGGCATATTTTTTATTTCAAAATATATTCATTTTAGTCGTCCGTCATAATGCAGCAAGCATTGTTCAGTTGTAATTTTACGCGTTCTTGTCTTTGTCGTGACTTGTACGTTTCGGAGTCTATTTTCTTCGTCCGTAAGTTCAACAACGCACATCATCCATGGCAACACGTTTAAAAAATAAACAAGTTAAAACAACACAAAACATATACCCTGTTGTGACACCACTACGTCGTATTGACCCACGTAGAAAAGTACTAGATGGAGGCAGATATACGGCAGGTGCCCGCTGCTCTGTTAGAGGCGAATTCGGACCGAATAAACTTCGCAGGTCAACCTTCCATCTTTTGCCTAACCTCTTTGTTTTCGGTATTCTGCAAAACCAAGCTGTTCTCGCAAACTTGCTCTTTCAGTTATTGTATTTTGTTGTAATTGTATTTAAACTGTTCAACGTTGTGCATTTCAGTCGTCCGTCATAACGCAGCAAGCATTGTTCAGTTTTTGTCCTTGTACGTTTCGGAGACTAACTTCTTCGTCCGCAAGTTCAATAACGCAAGTTCGTCCGCAAGTTCATCCGTGGCAACTCCTTTAAAATATAAACAACACTAAACATATACCCTGTTGTGACACCACTACGTCGTATTAACCCACATAGAAAGGTATAAGACCGAGACAGATATACGGCAGGTGCCCGCTGCTCTGTTAGAGGCGAATTCGGGCCGAATCAACGTCTCAGGTCAACCTTCCATCTTTTGCCTAACCTTTTTGTTTTCGGTATTCTACAAAACCCACCATGTTTGTGTTTTTTGGCCTCTGCTTTCTTCTTCGAGTTGCAGCTGAACCATGTTGTATCTCGCTGGCTCGCATGTTCACTGGTCTATCATCCACTGATATCTGCAAAACAAAGAGGTCACCACTGCAGTCGTTGCACTGTTCACATTTATAAGTCAGATTATTATTTATACACATTATCCTGATAGCACAGGTGCTTCTTTTTGATCACTCGCATGTTCTTCATCAAGTAGTCCTACGCACTGCAATTTTTCGAGTAGTGGTCGTCGAATATGCGAAACAAATAGGAGTAGGTGCTGCCGTTCTTTTGGGTGATGCCACTATTTGCTTTGCAATTTGGTCCCGTACTCTGTGCAATATTTTGTTTCATTCAACGTGAAGACTCAGTTCTCAGTATGGTTGCCACAAAAAAATACGCTGTCCCTGTCGTTCGTTCAGGCTGCACCGGCTACATATGTAACGTTGATAGCGATCTAATACCAGCAGTAGTTATGCCCCAATCAACAAGACGGTCTAAATATTGTTGCAGTATTCGATTCGATCTTGCAAAGTAACACAAACAGTTACTATGACGGCGGCATCATTTTTATTTCATATGTTCAATGTTGTACATTTTAGTCGTCCGTCATAACGCAGCATACATTGTTCAGTTGGAAAGTTACCTGTTCTTGTTCCTGTCGTTACCCGTACGTTTCGATAATTATCGTCTTCGTCCGCAAGTTTAACAACGCACATCTTCCGTGGCAACACCTTTAACAAATAAACAACACTAAACATGATACCGTGTTGTGACACCACTACGTCGTATTGACCCACATAGAAAGGTATTAGACCTAGATATACGGCAAGTGCCCGCTGCCCGGTTAGAGGCGAATTCGGGCCGAATAAACTTCTCATGTCAACCTTCCATCTTTTGCCTAACCTTTTTTTCGGTATTCTGCAAAACCAAGTTGCTCTCGCCAACTTACACTTTCAGTTATTGTTTTTCTGTAATGGTGAAGCGAAAGGTGACAGCGCTGGCGTTGGATCCAACTTCCCCGGAACCTACCAAACCAAACGGGTCACTATAACCGAAACATAACCATGTTTGGGTTTTCTGGCCTCTGCTTTCTTCTTCGAGTTGCAGCTGAACCGTGATGCATCTCTTTGGCCATGTCCTTTGGTCTGTCATCTACTGATCTCTGAAAAAGCAGAGAGGTCATCACTACAGTCATTGCACTGTTCACATTTATATATATCAGGTTATTATTTATACACATTATTCTGATAGCACAGATGCTCCTTTCTGGCCACTCGCATATTCTTCGTCAAGTAGCCCAACACACTGCAATGTTTCGAGTAGTGGTCGTCGAATATGCGAAGGATATAGGAAAAGGTGCTGCCGTTGTCTTGACAAACCTTGCAACAATTTGCTTTGTAATTTGTTTCCGCGCTCTGTCCAGTATTTTCCTACATTCAACGCGAACACTCAGACCTCAGTATGGATGCCACAATATGTACTGTGTCCTTGTCCTTTGTCCAGGCTGCACAGACTATGCAACGTCGATAGCGATCTAATAAAATGATCAGCAGTAGAGCGGGTATGCTGAAACAGGTACTGCGAACAATCTGTGCGCCTGAAGATGTAACAGAGTGAAGTTAAAAAAACTATGATTCTTTCATTATAATTTCACTGCGTATACACAGTTGATCATGATCTTGGCCGTCGCTCACTTCAAACTCCAGCATACCATCTGGCCAACTGTCCTCCTATGCGTTTGTAGCTTTTTCTATTGACGTACACGAATCAACGTTCGAAATGTTGTGCATCTCATTGCTTTACTATGCGTAGCCATTGATCACACATGTTTTACGCCGTCATATCTATAAAGTAACCTCATACTGCACCGTTCCAATGTTATTATTAGTTTGCTGGATGCTGGATTGGTGATGGATAACTGGAGCTTTACGGGTAATCCAGACTGACACTTTGACAGTCGAAGACTTTAGAAAGTGCACGTTGCTGTACGTAATGCTCTGGTCGAATGAGAAGGAGATCGACATGTCTGGCTCCAACCGGGTGGTTCTCGAGACGAGATCAAACTGTGCCGAGATCCTCCAAAATACGGCCAAAAACACCGCGATAACGCATAACCCCAGCCAACGAATCAATGAGCATCGACATTGTTGGTAACCATTGCAGAAAAATAGGCGATGCAAACAGTGATGGGAGTATTCACATATGACCGCTTTCTGCGTGGTTACATGCAGCATTTTTAGAAGAATTTTTAACTGCAACACAGTTCATGAATAGACAGTCAGTCGGAAGACAAGACACTTGTTTCAATAATGTAATGGTCGTTAATTTTCACGTCGTAAAGTCGACCGTTACGAATTCCACTACCTGTATCCATCAGTCGAGATTTATTCCTCGGTGCTCTGTACGAAGTCAACGTATTTGTGAAATACGATTCATGCGACCATTTTTCTTTGCTAATTTCATGAATCATCGTCAGCTTTAATAGTATTCTCCTGGTTCTCGGGAGAGCAATTCATGAAATTATAATAAATATTAATGCTACTTACCACTTACTTCCTGTAGTGCATGACACATGGCCACTGTCCATCAAATAGTTCAGGAAGTGCACCTGGCGGAGGCGGGATTAGACACCAACAGAAAGAACTCTAACACAAAAATAAAATAAACCGAATTAACTGCATGCGAACCTGCCAAAATGACACTACCCCGGCGGGTAGGTGCTGGACAACAATTCAAAGCAGACTGTAAAATTTTAATTTGTCACATTATTATGCTTTGCGTAACCAACTTCGAGAACAGATTATTTACAATCTGAATCTATACCCGCACAGCTGCCGTGAGCCTAACCATGGCAGGACGTACGCGATAGCCACCAATCATCTGAAGACACAGGAATCATTTATTCGGCGTCTTCATGATGTTTACAGGGATCACGCGGTAACAGCTTTCCAGTCAAAATATTAAATTTTGCCAGTGTACTGCATTTTGACCTTTGTTGCAGCTTTCTCAGGTCTCAACTTTACCTTCGTTTTAAATATTTTCTTATTTTTCGGCAATTCGCCTTTTGCTCCATTCACCGGTCTCCGATGATGTATGTTCCTCGTTGCCATAAAGCGACTATTACGTTTGATAATTTTCCCCAGCCTGTTTATTGTCGAACTGTTTGTAAAATGCAATATCTACGATAAGTTCTTCCTATTTGTTGATTTCTTGGAACACCCTTTCACTCCTCAGACGTCTGATTCCGATACCCATGGAAATGTGTCATCGAATCATCAACTAGGTATTCTTATTAGTATTCAACCATTTCATTGCTCGTCGCCAGGCGTGTCACCATCACGTATACCATCAGCGTATTGCCATGCGACTATTTATTTTGCTGATTTCCAGTATTAGAAGTATGTTCCTGGTGCTCCGGTGAATACGTCACCAAATTAAATTATATATATAATAAATAAAACAAATTTCTATCAACAACGCTGGACAAGATGTTTCCATTGCCTCATGGAAAGCTGGCGGTGGTGCTGGGTCGACAATGGCCCGTTGATCTCCCGGTAGGCAATAAACAGAAACGTCAGCTGAAACATATTTTATTTTAGTCATGAACATGAATAGTGTAAGATTATCCATTCAGTCATAATTTTAATTATTTAAAGAAATAGTCTCACACTTTACACATAACGTGTAATGCAAGTATCATTATTAACGTTGGCATTTATATTTTTCTGTTACTTCATCCCGTTCACAATCCAGGTAATCAAGAAAAGAAGCATGTTTGACATCCGCATATCCTCCATCCTTTCAGTCTACATTCTCATCCTCTATACTCTCTTCCTCCAAATCCTCCTTTTCAGCATTCTCCATCTCGTCATCATGGATTGCAGCAGCCGTGTTCGCCAGAGCAGTAGCAGTATAACGTGTAACGTATAATGTTATTTGTGGCGCCCATAAACCTCAGTGCTTACACTTTTTGTTATGTGTTCTACGCTCACGATGAATCACAGCACACACGTATGATGGGCCTAGGTCACCATGAATAATAACAGGAGCGGAGACCATTTGATAAGTGCTGGGAGTAAATATGTACATAGAGACGATTTGCTACAACATTTTCCAATTTATTCGAAAGAAAACTATAATAGAATAGTTCTTTAGTACATTCTGCTCACATTGTGTTTTGGTTTTGTATTTTGTATAAGAGGATTAACACGTGGAGAACAATACCATCCTGCATAACATTCATTGTAATAGAATGAATCAGTTGATCGATTTAGGTTTTAACTAGAAATGTAGGAAAATTATAATGCGAACTTCAATAGTAGTTGTGGGTAATGGAATGTGAGCAATTTTATCCGTGAATACTTTGAAAACATACTGCATAAAAGTATGCAATGAAGAGGAGCTAAGTAATACTTTAGGTGTCTCCCGATGAAACTTAACGTAGGTAGAATATCAGAACGGACAAGCTCGTGGCGAAATTCGTTCAAGGTATTGGCGACGACGTTTAGCTTATAATTTATCTAGTGATATCTAAGGTGACGGTGTGGTTTGCATTTGTTTTGGGGCATGTTTGATACGAAGGCTTGGGCTTTTATGAGAATGTTCACTCATACTGCTTATACGTTATCGTTGTTCAAATCATGTCTTTGGTTGTCTCTGATGTAACAGTGTACTTCTCCACCATGTACGTATCTATCTTTCTCAGGATCCTGTGGTTACAGTAGTTGGTGTTGCTTCCTACTTAAAGCCAGAAAGTATAGCGAGAAATTAACTTTCAGAAACCATTGCACTTTCGTGGGTTTTTTTCAGGTTCTAGATATGCGTGCCGATAATGTCCTAGAATATTTCACAAATATATCAACTAACTAAATTACTTTGACTGTAACATCAATTTGCTGTTTGAGTAGGTGTATCCACCGACACCAGCCTGACTCTCTGCAGAATAGATATACCAACTGGTATTACATCAATTTACCAAGTTAAATCGACACCTGGGGCCGAGGTTATGAAACCGTACTCAGGCTCAGATTTCATGTCCACCACAGAGTCCGTGCTCACGGTGGTTATAAAACGTCTTGCGTACGTACTCAACTGAGTACGCTGCATTGAGCGTATGCTCAACGGCGTGCTAAAGAGGGAGCTCGTTTGACGCAAAGGCACTATTTTATTCAAATAAAGTATTGATCAACTGGAATTTTTTTCGATGAAGATAACAAACCTGCAACTATTTATAAATAATATCAAAATCCGACTATAAAATGATAATGGACGAAGACCTTCGTTTTGGTTTCGCATGTGTGACATGTGTTTATGTTTGGTGAAAAACAAAGGAAATTACTTCGCAGTGAACAAAGGAACAGAAATGACATCCCACAAATCAAAAGATTAAGTAACATATAAAATAGTAGTATCCAGCATTTGTCACACCTGTTGTGTATAATGTAGTGTAGATTGTAGTGAGTAGTGTCTCAGTCGTGACCTCGAGCCTCGCCATGCTCAGGACTCAACGGCTACGCCCAACGGTGTCGATGTTGCTTACGCCGGTGTTGGCTTTATAATACATAACTGCAGCGCGGCCTCTCCTGGCATCACCTCATGTTTCAGTGTTCTCATGGCGTCATACTGGAGAGTGGGCACGGACAAATTATGTGGCTGGGCAAAAGTAGCTCGATGAATGTGTCACACTGCATTTTGTACCAGTTATGGCCATGAAATGCATTTTGTGGAGATTCAGCAGGTATCAGAGAGTACTTTTACCTGTTGCCATTGCCCCGCAAGGTTTGCTGCGTCTATTTTACCTGTCGTGTTTACAGAATTATCAGGACTTGCCAGAAATTACCTGGCAAACATTTGCTCGTTGACGCTACTTATCTATAAGATTTACATCTAAATTAGCAAATAACGGTGTCAAGCTTTAATAATATAACTCATTAGGTCATTACTTCCTTTGATTCGATGTGCATGTATTGTAAAGGTTTACCATAAATTGTAGTTTATTATTAGCAACATGCACGCAATACGCATCTGAGGAACATAAAACGTGATAGTCATGTGCATTTAAATAGTCTGCCTTTTAGCATCGTGGTACATCAGTAACGTCTCCTCCGTCATTGCGTGTCCACCAACACCGCAACTGAGAATATCTCTTTTCCATGCATGTTCAATGCACACAGCATGGCCATGCGCTTAGACAGAGCGGATGAATCGGTTCTTTGAATTGCACGTGTACTACGACAAGAATAAATCAGTACAAGTTTCGTTTCCGGTGGTTATATCAATGCCCATTACAATTGCGTTAAAGCAGAATTTAGGTAAAACAATTTGAAAAAACAGGATACGTGTGTACCCTTATTTTTGAGCGCCTGACGTTTCTTGGACCGTATTGTTCATCAGACGGTGGCAACAACAGCACATGTAGTCGGTGTCGGAGGATATGGTGTCGGTGGACATTCTTGAATGAAAAGTGTCATTTTAATTATGACGCCAAATACTAATGCAAATGTACATGTTTTTCATTGAACATAATTACAAATGAATATTCCCTCCATGAAAAATAACAAATATGGTGTTTGCTGGATAGCATTTACAGTACATGCTGTTTTGATTGGTGATTAATTTGAAAACGGCAGCAGCTTAAAACTATTTGTTATATTGATTAATACCCTAACTTTAAAACATTATGTTTTAACACTTCTTTAATCGCACATCCAAAATCTCATGTAGCGGGAATAAGCGATTCCCATAACGCAGTCTTCTTCTTCGTTGTCGTCTGTGTTTAACTTCTTCGTGTTGAGATATAAAAAAACGTAGGCCCACCACAAAATGTAATAATAACGCTTGGGATGAATTGAGAACAAATTATCAAAATATATATGGCGCCGACAATGGTACTGAATTACCTAACAACAATCCAGGCTATTTGGCGACGGGGCTAATCGCCGCACTATGAAAATGTCGAAATCAGAAACATAACCAGTTTCCGATTCTGCAGTTGTTCACAGTTTAAATCCACACTTGATAATCTATATCGGTTTGCATTGTGCGACGCACAGCGGAAAAGTCGGTGGCCGAATTTTTTTTCAAGAAGGTTGTGTCCAGCCTCGGTGGTTTCGAGATAGGGGTGTCCCCGACACTCTAATAAAGTCGCCTCCTTCCGCATCGTCCGTTGTTCACAGAGACCAATCATTGGATGTGATATCTGGCCTCTTTTATAATCATGTTTCCAGCAGTTAGTTTCGCTAGAAGGGTAGTGTCCTGCGTTGTAACAGCACATGGCCTGACGCGATCATCAACCTGAAAGGTCGACGCCCTGTGGAAAGACGCCAGCTGGAGGCATGCCAAAGAAGAAACATGTATGTATACAACGAGGTGCCTCTTCCACGGTTTGACAGAAGAACAACCTGGAGAAATAAATTGTACTTTCTTCAGATTTTCTCTTTTTTGAACGCTGAAATAAGTTCTTGTTGAACTGCAATCTACACAAGTCTTGCCATTTGGCTATATGCTTCCTGAAAGTTTGCTTCATTGTCCTTATTGCCATCATCTAATCTTTGCAAATTGACATTGACTGTCTTAGGTAGCAATCAACCCTGTTGAAACCCATTGTAAATATTGTCAGTGATGGTCGCATAACTTACTGCCTCTGCGTCACGTTTTGAATAAGCTAGGCACCGAAGTACCTCTAGTGGGTCATCCTGACTCAGAAGGCATTTGTTCCAAGTATTGTCAGACATTGTACATTCGATGTCCCAGGGCCAGGCTGATCTACCAACTTATAAACCTTTACCATTCAGACAATCTGACAATTACACTGTTTTTTGGGAAATACGATGTACAATACTATTATAATCCTATAGAAGAACATCCTGGAGAAAATTACGAAGATCGCCTATTAGTTTCATTATTACCACACATCGCTAGACAAACTGAATTGAAGCATTTTAAAGGTATGGATAGATTTCGTTTTGACGGCCACCATTCATTAAAATGGTTGATACGAAGAACAAAAACAAATGTTTGTACTAAATCGAAATCGGTTTTCCACATCCTATAATTTGACCTCGAAATTAGCGCTCTGCGTGGCATTGTTCGTGAGATCTAGGGACTTTTATCTTTGCGATCGCCATCTTTTAAAATGGTGAATGAGTATGTCGACAAGGTCAAAACTAACATGTTTGACATCGTTGACGCCTAAAACCTAGGCGTACTGGTGTTACGTGTGTTGGCTCAGGTATCGGTGGGTTAATTTGGTTGTAGATGGCAGGCAGATGGTATCCCGGTCTTTGTACGTGGTAGGGGCTCTCTGTCTGTCTGTCCCCGTCTGTCAATTGTTATGCGGTATATTTCAGACATTCAGCTAATCACTTATTAAACAGAATATGATTTGCGTACATGAGAAATATACTGAGAAAAGCAGACACCATTGTCAAAGACAACACCTAAATTCCGTACGGGATCTGATGGTGGTGTGTCGTTATCAAGTATCTTACTTGGAAAGTAGTCGACAAGTTTGTTTCGTTGTTGTTTTTCACCAATAATAATTAGATCAGTTGTTTCGACAGTAAGCTTCAACTTACTAGATTCCATACACGACAAGATGTCAGTGAGGCAGTCTTTTAAAGTTGACATAGGTGTATGTGTATCCGTTGGTGAATAGTGAAATATAAACGTGTGTGTTGTCAGCATAATTATAAGTGATGATTTGTGTTATGATTAGTAATGAGAATGTTTGATTGTGTCTTCTTGTAAACGTTTAATCTATATACCGCTGGAGCCTATGGACGACAGACTTCCGCTCTCTCTATGATATAGAATGCTGCTGGTAATTCTTTCGGGTGATGTAATGTACCAGTATTTCCAACGTATTCTTGAAAGGTGTCGGCAGTTAAACGCTTCGCAGCAGGTTTCTGGTCTTTGTTCACGGATATTCAGCATTCCCAGTACTTCTTTCTTTCCGAGATGTGGTGGCATGGTTTCCTGTACTTCTCTGTCTTTTTCTTCACTTTTTCAAGTACGAGCTTGACCCCCTTTATCGCTTGGTAACATCTCGCCCGGTCCCGTCTCACATGCTTCCTCCCGCTTTCTCTGTTCTCTGGCGATACAATTTGGCCGAGTGGTGTAGGAGGTGTTTTGTGGTAGCCAGAACTGTGCTCACTTCTTGCTCATCATGTCTACTTGAATGAACACTTGTATCTCCTCCACTGCTTTCGTGTCATCTTCCTTTTTTTATCTGATTGTTAAGAAATTAGTTTTCTTTTTCCAAGTATTTTCAGCTTGATATACCGTACTCGTTCTGTTTGCAAATGCTCTACTCTTCTCGGTGGATCAGCGTCTTGTCAGTAGTGACATAGTTCCCAATCATCCCCCATTGTTAGTTTTGGCAGCCATGATGTTACGTTCCGCTGACCAATGCACATTCCGCTGATCCGTGGATAGGCGTTTCCCGACAAACCGCGTGTTGATAACGGTCATTTTTGCGTCAGTGATTGCTTAGCTAATTAATCGTAATTTGGCTGGTGATCAGGAACAAGACATCATTATTTTGCATATTATTTTGACATTCGACGATCATAGTTAATTAGTTATTCATCCATTTATTTTAATTAATTCATTATTTTAAATATTATAAATTTATATTATTTTAATACACTGTATAATTGTTTGTTTATTTATGTCGGTTTTTGTAAGGGAACATGATCGTTTTTATTAGCAGGAATGATTGCATATTTAATAAAGGTAGTATTGTATTAGCGTTGTTTATTATCATAATTATTTTAATGTAATCAGAATAACCATTGTAAAGCGCCCCAGAATAATTATTTGGTTGGAGTGCTATATAAGAAATAAATTATTATTATCAACTCCGCTCACGGCAATTCTAATACGGGTGCCTAAATTTGTGGAATGCGTCGCATAATATTTTAATTTACATCATTATTATTATTAGCTATTTATAAATAATTTATATCGCTTCGCGCCCAATATGCACACAGTTCCCTAATAATTGGTGGCGAGCAGCGTCCGCGTGATGGACACGTCGTTCAAGCATGGTTTTGTTTTGCAGTTCGTCCAACAGGATGCGTGCGATAAAACCGGGTTCCTGGCCTAATTATTTCGTTTCGCCTCGTCTAAGATAGACTTAGTGTGCAAAACGCTTGGATAAAAGGCAAAAGGATGGTGGGAGATAGACGCATATCACGTAAGCCTAAAGGAAAGGCGTTCACGCCCATGTATTACCCAACTTACCCCTGCATACATATATGGCCTTGAGCCCATGATATTAACAGAGAAATAACAGAAGGTGCAGCTTTGCGAAAACAAGTGAGTAAGAAGAATTGTGGGAGTTAAGAAAGCCGATCAAAGAAGAATGGATGAACTGAGAGTGGAGGTCGGAGTGAAGGAAAATGTTAAGATGAAGAATAGGACCAACCTCACCCCTGTTGACAGAGGTAGCAAGAGGAGAACAACAACTATATGCAATTTGACCTTAGTCTACTAACCGGGCATCAATCGTTGTGGTAATGTATAGCCTCGTTGGAAATTGTGACATTTTTGTTGCCCAGTCACCTCTTGGGTGCTTTTCACCTATGACATCACTCTATGAACCAAGCAGTCAGGTATTGGTCATCAGCCTACATTAGCTGTGCAATGTGTGTGCCAAGAACACGGACAATAAATAACGAGTGCTTTGTTAGTTTAGTTTAGTGTTTAGTCATTTTAAATAAATTATATGTTGCTGTTTAATTTTATCTCAGTCGTAAACGTCTACGCATAAATGATAACAACTCGACTGATGTCAAACTATAACATAATATACCAATTCCCGCAACGGTATTTATCATTAATAGGCAAAAATACACGAGTGGCCTGCAGTATTCACGCGATTCAGATGTTTGGTCCTTCGTTCAAAAAGGTTGCACATCCCTGCCTTACATAGCTGTTGATGAAAAGGCAGAATTATAAATAGCGAGCACTGTTATGGGGCAAAGCTGTACACACTTTAATGTTATCTCAGTCGTAAACGTTTACGCATAAATTATAACAACACGACTGATGTCAAACTATAATATAATATACCAATTCCCGCGACGGTATTTATCATTAATAGGGAATAATACATGAGTGGCCTGCATAATTTACGCGATTAAGATATTTGGTCCTTCGTTCAAAAGGTTGAACATCCCTGCCTTACGTAACTGTTGATGAAAAGGCAGCATTATAAATAGCGAGCACTGTTATGGGGCAAAGCTGTACACAGTTAGTTAACGTTGTCCCTTTCCCATAACTACACAGCTTGAGATTACGTTAAACGTGCCTGGAAACATCGCATGCATATGTATGCGCATTATACTGTCATGTATTATCAACAACTTCTGGCAGCGCGCTCGAGACGACCATCCTCACTCCAATAGTATCGATGCTGACGAGCCCATTCCTTTCATTACCGCACTCATTCAATCGCATGCGGAAAGCTTTCATAGTGTCATGTATACGATCGTTACAGAACTGGAAGATGAATGGAAGAATATATCAAAGCACGCTGAAGCATTCCCTGTAATCGTCCCGCTTTCTTGCCCTGTTTTCAATCGTCCTGACATACGTATTAGAGAGTTCGGTATTGAATGAATTGAATTGCCATTTCTCTCTTTCTCCTTGCCTGAGGGTTGCATCGGTTCATCGATGGACTCCTTTCTCGTCTTGCCTTTCAGATTCTCGTTATTTCTGTGACTAGACTCGCCATCTTCTGTTGATCGTTCGTCGCCTGCTCCAGTTCCTCTTTTCACTGCTTTCTTCGCCGCGGTAAGCTATATAGCAGCTACTAGTACTTTGTAGATCACATATTTATTTGTACTCACAGTGAGAATTGCGTCAGGAGGAGCTCTCCCTACATACACAATAATGTCGACAAGACACTGAGCGTTCTTGCTGCTAACTGCAATAGTATCATTAATACGTACCTTTGAAGAATCATTCTAGAATCTCCATCATGCCACGCAAAAACAAGTTCGTGTTGTGTTATAGTTTTCGAATGCCTAGTCGTAGGATGCCGATCTCGCGTAAGGCACGTGACCGAAAAAGATCGACATCGCACTTGGCAACTCATTTTTTTGACAATTAAAAAAACGATACGAATGCATTTTTTTTAAACAGATTTGTTCAACTGTTAACTCGTTATAAGTACGAACATAAAAGATTGGCGATGGGCAGACGAACGAATGGAGGATCCATAATTCACCTGTTGTTTGGTGATCAAAAGGATATCACTTTGTTCCTTGTAAGCCCGTAATGTAGGTGCATTTTGACACAAAGCATTTTTATGTATTTATGCCAATGGTACAAGTCTCAGTCGGAGCTAATCTCACGGACTGACATCGGACGACGTGGAGACGGTGGTTAGCGCGGTGCGGTTATGTAATTTTGTTGTACCGACACAACCTTCTTGGATTATGTCCGCATTGACATGGGAATAAGAGGGACAGGTAATTTTGGAGATGCTTCGCGGTGTCATCCGCCCATTGCGTCTAAACATGCGGGCCTGCATTTTCATGTATGGATCATCCAGCATTCGTGATTGTATTACCACTTAACTCACACATTGTTCCATACACACTCTCAGGACACCACAATACAGTGCCAATGCGTAATTAAAGTTTCTGAAATAGAAAACGAACGAAGGAATTCGTTGTAGAATCTAAAACCAATCAATATCAAAGTGTTAGGTAAAAAAAGGTAAAATGCCTGTATAGTTGAATAGAGAGATTAAATAATGTACAACTGAAGACACCTATCCGAGGGTTGATTTCGATTATTATATTGTAAATAAAGTCTGAATCGTACATGGTGTGGCCGGGTGCTAACTGGTCCTTAACTCCGCAATGTAGTCCGTGAATCAGTACGCAGTTGTAACCGTTTACAAGTTGCGGCACGCGTGTGCAGCAGGGCTGCGTATACCGAAACTCGAAAATGACGGACTGTCTGTCTAAGTCGGTCGCATGGCGTGACCAGGTACTGATCCTAGAGCAGGGTGTAATAAATACAGACAAAGATCCACACGTGGGCTCTTATCCTCCGTTGCTCAGGTGTCGGGTGGAATCCCGGGTAAATACCGGATATACCACCATTATAATGTCCCTGAGTCTGGGTAGATACGACACACGTGTCGTAAACGTTTCAAAATGTTAAAACTTGCCAGTCAAACTTGAGTGTGTCAACTGCCAATTGTCTGAAGGAAACACAAATTGTATTATCCGTGAACAGTATCCCTGCGTGGTCGTTGGTGGACTTCGTTAGATCATCGACAGGCTGTAGCAAGCATACGTTGTCAAAGAGCATGTGGGTGTTCGTTAGATTTACGGTAATCCCATGCTGCCTTTGAGGAGTCGGGAGTTCGCCACAACCACTAGAGAACCCGTGACACGTCCAATAGTTCATCGATTTCAACACCGTTTTATACTGTTGAGTGCAAGCAAATATGTTTTCTAACCAACTGCATTGTGTTGTAGATCGTTGGTGTGGTCAAATCGCAACATAAGATCAACTCGCCCTAGCCGCGTTTCTCTGCCTCTTCGTGGGTGTACTGAGCGTTGATGGTGCCACCTGCGTGCAGTATGCGCAAGTTGCCGATGGAAAAAGAACTGCTCACTACACACCACCAATCCAATCCACACCACACCACACCACACCACACCACACCACACCACACCACACCACACCACACCACACCACACCACACCACACCACACCACACCACACCACACCAGCACACAACTCCACACTATACATCCACGCAGCGGACTATGTTTACTGAATCAGTTATAGTTAGTCCATGTGGGTGCGTGCGTGCGTGCACCCCATATAAAAAGCCATTTGTAGGAAATCCCCACTACCAGCGGGTCCATTCCGTGCCATTGCACATTCTCTTCGCTTTACTCCCCAAAGATTACGTACAAAATAGTTTTGAAACAAGACAACAACAAATTTAGTTGGGGAAGCCATTTTAATTATCTGGCAGTCCGCCTTTACAATTCCCAGTACAAATAACTAATCATAATTGACACACAACCAATAGTACGGAAAGCTAGTCAGCTTTTAATTGGTAAAGTTACAATGTCAGCTAACACCAACTGGGCAATAAATATGTGACGTAACGACAACAGTGGTCCAATGATAATGGCATTGGCCAATGATGATGACAACATTCAGCCAAAGCTAGTCATCCACAATCTGGCTGTCTTCCACTTGCTTTCTGGACGGGAAGTAAACCTTGAATGAAAAATCGCTCTTGGGCAGAGAACCCTGAAAAAATGAAAACAATAATTAGTTTTCATGCATTATCAATCCGTGTATTGTGTGCATGTTTGTTCTATATATTAAGTAGTTGTAGTGTGAAGAAATGCACATCAAGGGCTCATGTGATAAATTATTCTTTTTGTGACTTTCATGACATGAGCCAGTAATGTGCTTTTACAAATATTTTATTATTATATATATATATATATATATATATATAATTATATATACAGCCCCTGTATATTCATATTTCACATGAATGCATGCACGTACACACGCACACACACACATTTTCCTACAATATGCCTACCCAAACGATAATGTAACAGCTCAAACAGGGACGAATAAAGTTATATTGTACAACAAGAATTACAATCTTAAGTTTTACAATATCATATGTGTTAATACATACATACATACATAATAACATAGTACAACAATGTCATGCGAGGATTGTAATTAATGACTTATAATGCCGTTTTTACTTAAGTTAGCATTATTACAGTACAAACCGACGTAACTAACAGTACTCACTGGGATGATGGTGGTGCGTACTGGAGTACTGACAGTATATACCAGGTTAATGTTGCTACATACCAGTGTAAAAGAGCCACATACCGGGTTGATGACGGTGCAGTTGACCTGGGTGCTAGTGAATGGGTCGTACTTGTCGGCACACACTATTAAGTCTGGCAGGGGGTAGAGGCGTAGGGCGTTGTCGTGGGCCCAGTAGACAGGCTCCACGTGGAGGGGCAGTGGGCACAGGTGACCCTGGCACACAAGTGTCTTGGTGAACTGAAACAAAGGAATACATGCAAATCATAATGTGACGGATGTCGCGTTATTAATGAGTGTTAAATTGTTTGTTTTGGAGATATTTAACATGCATTCGTAAATTGCAAAGGGAGTTGTAGACCTTCTGGGTGCTCAGAAATGTAGTTTCTATGAAGTAGACCCCTATGGTAAAATTAAGTAATTTTAAACAATATTTATCTTACAAAATTAATTATTATCAATAGTACTCCATAGACGTAATAACATGGTCATATTGAACTCCCTTGTCTATCAATTGTCAAATCAATCAAAATTCAAATGATAGACTTCATGATTTGACCTTGTTTGTGTCTATATGAAACAACCCGCTCTGCTGTTGGACTTTAACAATAGCTGGGTCTAATAACCTCTTACAATATACGACGGAAGGATCGTGGAAATACCGATTCAGAAGGATTTGGTGACGAGTGGAAAACAACCATAAAACAGCGGAGAGTGGAGACAATTTATGAAGACGCCGCGCAAAAAGATAAATCAAGGAACAAACATTCAGTTGAAAGAAAATAACACAAATAGCGTCACGTACGTGGGCTGGGATGTCGCCGTCCGTGGGAAAGCGAACGCAGTTGCGACACATCTTGGTGACGATGTTTTCTCGCAGCACGACGATCTGCTGTGTGCAGTACTGGATGCGACACGGGTTACTGGTGAAGACGGCTCCGGGGACACGCTCCCGGAACTCGGCAGTGATACAGTTGGGCAGTGCAGGTCTGAAACCAGCCCGAGCAAGTAGTCAGATTTTTAGTGTAAAGGTTTTAAATTTCAAATAAATACTGGGCTACGCAATGCATAATTTGGCCTAAGTCAGATTCATTCTATTTTATTTTGCCACGGCTGCCAATCTGAAAAAAAACTACCATGTTACATTGCTCAGTGGTTGAAAGTTTAATTGATTTAGGTAATCATAATGAATTATATTAATAAATATATTGAAAGTATAGTAAATCAATCATGAACCCTGCAATATTCTGCAACTATAAATACATTTATATGCTTCACACAAACCTAAGAGATAGACGAATCATATATAGGTAGTTATATTTCCAACTATGGTATTGAAATATTATTAAATAAAACAAAAGTGACTTTAGGAGAGGTCTCATCTTATTTTGGGAGTGCAAACTTATGCAACCACGTCCCTTAAAGCAGCGTGGATTCAACGACGAGTATACCTGGGAAGTACATGGGCCACTCCCGGGTCTTGAGGGCCGGGAACAAACAGAAACTTGCAGTGTTGTGTCAGTGATGGAAGTTCACTCAGCATATCTGCCAGTGCATGGAACGCCTCTGTATAAGAAATAAACACAAATAAAGAACATTTTTAATACAAATTAAAACGTTGATAAAACTAAAACGTAGCAAGTGTTTTAAATAATGTTTTACACACACCAAAACTGTGCCAGTTTAACTGCCTGCTTTGTGTTGATGTTTTGTTGAAAAAAATTCTTGACGAAGACATTTTAATGTTAGAAGTATAATTATGCGATAAATTATATTTTGATTCCTATCCATCTATTATATTAAAAATTTACACAACTGTTCACATTATACAACAGCTGGGAGACTTGATGCAGTGACCAATGAATGTCCAGCGAGACTTGTTGTAACATTACATAAACACTCAAGTGTTTGCACAGTTGTGAAATGGATTTTACTCTATTTTTAACTCCATAGAACACAATTTTGAAAACCAAACATCATTTGTTGAAATGTTAGTATTTTACTGACTGTGAGGCAAATTTTAAAATATATTCATAAAAATAGTGTATTCAGAAGAAGTACGGTATACTGAAAAGATGTAATTTTGACTCGTAACGTATACAGAAAAGATGTAATTTTGACATTATTAGTTAATAAATGTATGTATTTTATTACTTTTTAATCAATCAAGGAAATGATATGGGACAATGAAATATTTTATTATATAGTTTTTCAAAATTGATGGGAAATGGCCTAGGCAGCTATTTGTACTCATGTGCAGAACAAACTTGTGCGACTCAATACACAGTTGGCTGTTTATGGCCACACATGGTTGGTTCCCGTACCCTTCAGCATCTTCACACATTTGTTTCCGTACGGCTGAGACGAGAAGTTACCACAGAACACGAAGCATGTAGGTGGCATCTCTGCATACCCCGTGAACAAAATACGCAGCTTGTCCATCACCTGAAAAAGTGCAGTAACTGCATGTTTCATTTTATCAACAGCACATACGTTACTCGTCCAGTAAAATGTTACCTTTGGATTTGTCTTCAAGAATGATACTGTAAAAACATTCCAATTTTTCAAATTAGACAAATTCTATCTTTTCTATATTTAGTATTATTACAGTTAAGAATTACATAATGATATGACAATCAGAATAAATACGTTTACCAAATTTAACACCAGCTTGGGCCAGCATTGTAAATTTAATTTTACCTGTTTGGCTATTTTCAAGTATTCTACACATTAATTGAAATGAATTCAAGAAAACTGCTACATAAATTGTCTGAGTTAATTGATTACAAGTAACTAAATTCACAAAATCAATACTTTTACCCACCATTACAACCCATTCGTCACTTTCCCCACACACCCCTTCTAACCCTCATCTGTGACTCTCACCTTGACTTGGTCAAGCCAGACATCTGAGAGGAAGACAAACATAGCATCCTCGTTCGCCAATTCCAACTGCTTCAGTCTTTTTGATGTCGCTGTGTTTATTTTTGAAGCACCTCCAAAGAAGTTCAGGTTACCAAAGTACACCCTAAAATTAAACAATAAACATTTTAATGCGAACCAAAAGGCAATAGAAATATGTTTTAAATCTAACCAAGTATAACTATAATTGTAAGTAGGTGCCCAATCCTTTGTTAGCATATATATGTTATATATATATATATATATAATTAATATATATATATACATACTGGCATACTCTTGCCAGTTTTCAAGTTGTTTTATGTATACTCTAAGAACTGTCCCACAGTCAGTAAGCCCCTTACAATATAAATAATCTTCCAACTTGCTTTGTCATTGTAACTTAACATTTTACATCCCCATGGTTTGCTACGAGGTTTGTCAATAAATGAGTACCAATGGTCACGTGCTTGTCTGAAAGTGGGCAGTGGATGGTCACTCACCTTGTAGTGGACGCAGGCTCGGGAGGGGGGAAGCCGAACGCATTCACATGGAATACTTCGTCCTCGTACCATCCCTCCGCCAACACAAAGCAGTTCTCTGTGAAGAGTCCGGTGTGGAAGTTGTGGATCATGGTCAAGGAAGATGACATCACTCGGACAAGTTATTGTCAAACCTGCGTGCTTTTTAAACTTCACATTTAAACTAGCAAAACCCTCAGCATGTCCATCTCCCTGGCTGTGCACCATACATGTGAAGATGAATATGATCTTATGAAAGTTTGACACCCATGAGGCAAAGGAGAAATAGCTTAATGCACATGTGTATGCAGGAGAGTACACATTTGTACTCCATTCTGGATAAACTAAATCTTACTTTAAACATGATCATGGTTATAAATAGTATACATACATCAACAAAGCAAAATGAGACAAAGCCAGCACACCACAAGTTCATTTCAGGACTACATTACTAGAAGCTGCCACTTGCATCAGTACCAAAACAAATACATTTATTTAAGGTTAAAAAAAACTTGTTGATATATAGTTTTTTCTATACACATAAAAAGTCTTTGAAAGGTAAATATGTTAAACAATGAGTAGGTACAAATTAAATAAGTAAGATAAGTGTAAAAGTGTAGTATAACATTTAAAATAATAACATATATATATATATATACATATATATATATATATATATATATATATATATATATATATATATATATAATATATATAATATATATATAAAGATTGTATAATAAATATGTAATTTATACATTTAGATAAACACCATTTGAAAATAAAAAAGTTACAACTTGAAATTGAATGAATAAAATAAATAAATTGATAAGCTATAAAAACAAATTAATAACTTTAACAAAATAATAAACACATATGCAAAACATTATATCAATCTTACTGGTGCACAGTGATTTGGCCCAGCTACTCCACATTGGACCATTTACTAAAACATCTGCATAATAGTAAGTTTCAATAAACAATTAGAACTCTACATAATTTAAGGACATAATGGTCACATCTAACCAGGTACAATGATTGTGTGTACAGCTCAAAGACGCCCGGGCTCTACACACACGACATCCCAAACAAAAGAATGTAAAACATATATCACAATTATACCATGAGATGTAAATAATTAAATAAAATGGGAAAGGATATAGCTTTGGCGAGATCAAGCTGCACTGCGCCTGACGGATCCTCCAAGTACCACTTGCCCTGAAAGGAACACAAATATACTGCGGCTGCAAGTTGCAGGGGGATGCCAGCTCCTCTGCCCAGAACTGAATGGGATTTCTGCGGTCTAGAACGTGGGAAAGTTAAACATCAAAGGGTACTGCAGATACCTCTGCTCACCTCAGCATCATTGCCAATCAATTTTATGTTGAACCTAGATGACTGGTTTACTATTTGAATGTGTTGCAGGTGGAATCTTTCCAATTGTGAACATTGTTCCGAGCTTAATAATGTAATTAAACACATATTGGCAGGCAGTAAACATTCAATGTGCATGTTGTAGTCATAAGAACATAATATTAAATGAAAAAAAAACCTAGGAGCTGGCTCCCTCATTTCAAAGACAATCTTGTAGATTTGTGGACGTCTGTGACAGTGCAGAAATAAGTAAGTGGTACTTATCTACAACACAAACTACCAGGTAGAATTACCTTCTCAGTGCTGCCACATAAAACTACCTTCCTAGTGCATTTTCACATTTCTGATCAATAATAATTTGTGCAATTTCCTGTCATGACATCCTCAGCATGTTGTAGTTCTGCAATTTTGGATAACGTGATTTATATGGAGATTATTAGCATAGATGCAAACATGTGTATCAATTAAGAAAACTTTGTAAACCATTAAAATGTCAATAGGCCTATAATTTAATTGTGACAGTAATATATTAGACATTCTCATGATTCATTGGCATGTTATGTATTACCAAGACTGGTTTTATTAGATAAGTTATGCAATACTATATTACTACACTTATTTGCATATAAAGACAATGCATATCAATCTTTCGTGTTCTTACATTAAGGATATAATTAAAACCCAGTGTTAACCCACCTCTTTAAGTTGGGTCAGCATGCCCAATACAATGATCTCGCCCAATCGGGTGGTGCTGCCCAGAAGATATTCAACGGGCCTCAACTGCAAGAAGATGCCACAGAATTATTGTATAATAACAGTTGGAGTCAGACCACATTTGCATTTTCCATAGTCAACCATTATAACATTTCTTTCATTTCCTACTAATCTGGTTTAGCTCTCTTATTGACAATTTCAGAGCATATTTACCCTTCATAGACAGAAGTTGTGTGAAAGGTTTGTGAACTTCTCATACCTCAGGCTCCCACAAACTTCTTTTAAACCTTACACCCCTCCATTTCTGCTTGAACCACCCACGGATTGTCCCTTATTACATCACCAAGCAAAATGACAACTGTATTAATACGCAGAAATGCACCGACTGACAGCTGTCATAATTTGACAGCTCTGATACCACGCTGCACAACATCATCATTTCAACTCATTCCACTCTACATATATGCTCACAGAAATTCAGACAACCTGCATAATGCTGCTTTTATATGGTACTCTTTGGTCGGGTAATGGTGGGCAAACACCTTATTGTGGTCTTACATCAGTTACTGTTATCAATGCAAAACAAAGTGAGATTGCAGATACAACCAGATGATGCACCTTAGATAGAAGTTACAAAATTTAGGATTATTAATAAATGTAATATAACACCAATCTCATAATTCCCTCACTCCATGTGTGTGCACATGTCTAGCAAATTCAGATACATATCCATGTTATTTATCATATTAACTGTCTTCACACACTGAATAACATGGAAATTTAACCTGAGTTTGGACCAAAGCATCAAATTAGATTTATTCTAATGGTATGACGAAGCCTGACACAGAAAAGTTATAGTGCTTACATTACTATTCAATAATGTTATTGGTATCCAAGATTATCCTTAAAACACTGGTATATGATCTCTGTAATTGGATATGATGAATGCCACACTGTGTACTGTAGTCTGTTATGGTATGAATATTAATCACACCAACATTATCTACCAATCAGTGCATTGCTGTCAGAACTTTGAGATTTCAAGGTCAGACAGAACATAACTGACCTTGAACTTTTTGCTTTCTTCTGCAGTTGCAACGCCAATGGCCGGGGGTGTGAACAGTTCATGTCTTGATGTTCTCTGTGAACACAAACATACAAACGATGTAATAGTTAGTTTTACCGTAAATCATGTGTAGCCAATCTGAGAAAATATTAAAATATGTTTCCTTGATGAAACAGTACATTTTCATATTTTGCTCAAATAAAACCAGTTTAGCTTCTGATATTGTGTGTGTGTGTTGTGTGTGTGCGTGTGTGTGTGTGCACATGTGTGTGTGCACACGTGTGCGTGTGTGTGCACGTGTGTGTGTATGAGTGTATGTATATATATATATATATATATATATATATATATATAAATTTATATATAATATAAGTATTAGGCATATAATATATTATAAGGCATCACCTAACTAATACTTTTTAAATAAAAATATACTCTGTCATTTAGTAGGTTATTAATATAATAACATACATTTGATCCTCATGCAAAAGGATAACCAATTGTTAAATTTCAGCTCACCAGCTCACGTGAAAAAACTAGGAATTTAACCATGCATTAGATTTGGCATGATAATTAAAAATTAAAAATACACCGATGGTGACGTCCAGGACCAAATATTTCTATATACATGTAAAACACTGATATTTTCTTCAAAATCGTGTGGCCCACTGACAACCATTCTTACCTGATGAAGTATGGTATATCTTTCCCGGTACAAATCTGCTTTTGTTTCAGCATTGCCATGGAGACAAGGGGGTGGCAAACCAAGATCTTCATCACTGGCAAAAAATGTATATTCTATTTAGAACCAAAGACAATTATCATTGGGGTGTCCCATGTTGCTAAATCTACTATTACAACTGCAATCTGCAAAGCACAACATTTTATACCATTCGATTACTACACATTCTAATCCTTCAAGTTTATAGGTGTACAATCATCCTATAATATACACTGTATCTTTCATCATACCAATTATATCTATGTATTTTATAAATGTGCACTAAGTTAATCATAAATGTATTCCATGTAGTCAGCTATACTTGAATATGTCATTGTTAAACAGCTATACTTTGAGGCTTCTAAACTAATCCAGCCCTAAATTGCTTCAGTTGCAAATATAAACAAGCAACTGTTTATGCTGATGGACAAATAAAAACAAATCCTCAAATTTATTTCACTGGTCAAAAGAGAAAATAATAAAACTTACATTATGAATTTCTTCCTCTCCGAACTGTACGTGTATCTTGGTACGTCAAATGCATCAATCACAGTAAAAATGTTATCTCTGAAACCAGCAGTATTTCACATCAGTATGGTGTGTAATTGTCAAGAGTAACAAAGCTGATGCATTGGCAAGCAGCTGCCTCCTCATTAGGTCAGTAGACTGCCACTTAATTTTCTCAGGTAGAAAAGCAGAGCTCGTCGCATATATTTAGGATAAGTCTAAAGTAAATAACTTTAAAAATATCTTCAATGGCTATATATGTATGTACCTGGAGACTTGATCTAATGTTATTTTCAATGCATCACCAATTGATACATCCAAGGTGAATAGTCTAAATACATGTATGGACATGGCAAGCAGCTGTTACTCTAAAGGTCGCGTATTAATAATAATACGCCTCACTCACCCTTCTTCTGCCTGTTCGTTGTTGCATTCGTGAACCGCTGTTTCGCATTCCTTTTTGTCAACCATGCTTGAAGTGACTGGAAACATAAGAGTGTCTTTTTCATTACAAGGTAAAATTTAATGGAGTGACATCTTTTTTAAATAATAAGAATTTTAACTGAGAATCTGTGCCGATTTGCCTTCGATGGAAATGTGAATGTCTGTATGTCTGTGAGTTTATACATACGTGGCTGCTTTTGGATGTGTTCGAGAAGTCGATCAAGACAGTCGGACTGCTCCACCTCATTGATGGGCTGCAAAACTTCCACCAGGTACTTGGTGGCATCACTGGAAGAGAACAGGGAGAAAAGACGTGACTGATTTGTTTAAATAATCAGGAGTGACATAATGGTCCTCGATTTCACATGAAAAAGCAACACTTATTGACTGGAAGTGTAATTAATTGTGTAATTTACCAGCACATAGTTAGTAGTTAACTTGGACAATCTCACTGTGATAACAATGTGGATCTGAAATTCTGAATAATTAACTGGCAAAGTCCTACCAGTATGGTAGGACTTTGTTTGGCTTAATTTCCATATAATGTCATTATGTTGAGTAGTCTGGCATTTGGAATTTAGAGAATGAGATCCTAGTTCTGTGAGGCCACAACAGTCTTTTTTACATTTCCCTGTGTGGGGTGTTTTACTTCCCTAACAGAGCCACATACACCAGATCGAAGGTACCAACTGCTTATAATGTCCCTTTCGATCACCATAGGCAATACAGGGTGGTTGAAATTGCCCACATTTTTAAACAGTGCCAAATCACAACCCAGTTCTTCCAAATAACAATCCCGCACTCTAAGACAAACCATTCCACCACTATGCCTCACTAATATTATTTAGCTCTGAATGTCCTTCTTTAGAGTTAGTGACTTGTCTTGTGTTTGTTGAGTGCCTGGCACTTGCCAATACTCCTGATGGAGTCAAATTGTGAGGGTTGGGTGCATATAGTAGTTGGGATATTATTAGTTGTGTATCAAAGTCTGTCTAAATGTCTGCGGTTTCATCAGTGAAACAATTGAGCTTGAATATTAGTGCTGCAGGCTATGAGCAATGTCAAATGGACTGCGGAACTCCTGAAGCTGAGGTGATGTACTACCGAGATGGTGGGAACATAATCCTGCACCACACCACATTACCAAACCTATGTCAGACCTATGTTTGAATATGCCTCTACTGTCTGGGACCTCACCACCAAACAAAACATCAACAAACTTAAAACGGTGTAGAGGCGAGCAGCCAGATATGTACACAGTGACTGGCGGCGCCACAGTAGCCTGATTGAAATGATCCATTCAATTGAAATGGCAGTCCCTAGAACACCGCAGACACACAGCTAAACTCACTATAATGTAAAAAAAATTCAACATGGCTTAGTAAATACACCCAGCCAGCGCACTAATGGTTTAATGGAGTACCTCAGTTAATCTCGGACTACTCAGAATCTACACTGAGTATATACCAGAAGAAAAACTTTATTCACTAAAACCTTAACTAGATAGTACTTATATGGGCACTTATGTACAAGTCGAACCCACCTCAATTTTGCCATTATAACTGTATTTTTGCCAACATTTGATACTTGATTTTGTTATAATTATAATATCTTGCGCATAGTTATGTTTTATAAACAGCGCGTCTTAGCAGACTTTTAAGGTCAAAAAGACAGCGCGGTCGGCATAAACAAACTGTTTATCACTCATTCCATGTGCACAGTGCACATGCACCGCTGCGCTTGGGACTGGCACAAATCGCGCTGTCTTTTTGACCTCAAAAGTATGTCAAGACGCGCTGTTTATAAAACATAAATATGCGCAAGATGATTATAATTGATTGAATTAAAAAATCAAATGTTGGCAAAAATACAGTTATTATGGCAACATTTAGGTGGGTCCGACTTAGTCTTGTACATAAGTCATAACTTATCATATGTCATAAGTGCCCTTATACGCAGTACACTGCAGAAGAGCGACTTTCTACAGCACCAAGAAGGCAAGAACTCGACCTGATGGTGGTTCTCCCGACATAGGACGAAGATACAAATATCACTAGTGATGGGACGCAGTCTTTGTCTCATCGCGACCGATAGCATGATGATGATGACAACTACCACCAGTACTCCAATTATCGCCCAATACAAAATTAAAGATGTCTTTCTATATTCGCATTGTAATATACCTTCTAAGGGTTAAGCCGTGCATTTTGAATGCTGACACTATTTGATTCTTCAGCTTCAGTGCCATTGTGGCACGAATTTAAAGTGGTTAACACTGAAATAGTTTTAGAAATACAAACAACGATTGTTGTGTTTACAAAATAACGCGCCAAACGAGTGCGATTGCCTACCGCACCTGACCGCATCTGCGGCATGGCGATGCGCGGTCGTCAATCCACATTCCACATACCGCCTAAACGATAGTACAGCTTCAATTTGCGGAGGATATAGGCGGTAGGACATGGCAGGCAAACAGGAAAAAGAAAAAATATATATTTAGGGTGTCGTATATCACAACAGTAATTAGTGCATGTAAAAATGAATAAGTGCAAAAGAACTAGTTATGCATAAAAAGGAATAGTTGAGCAGTCCGGATATTTTGATTTACGATAATCCACTAAATTTATTATTGCAGCATTCAACGCACGAGATGACTGGCTGGGGCAGACACACGTCGTTTCACAAGTAGCTAGGGGGTCTATTCGTTCTTGGTACACATAGCGACATAGATCCATTTACTCCAGACCCTGCTGTACAGACCCCTTCTACATTTTCGAATGCATAGACTTTGACAGTTGATTTGAACATGTGGTAGTTGAGAGATTCTACTAGAACTTTCGAAATTCATAGCGAAACTAGTGAAACCGTATTTTTAAAATGGCCGCTATGCATATGAGTAATGCGTTTGTGCGTCCGAATATTTCTAAACTTTACGTACTACATTCGCACGCGCAAAATATTGTAATTACTAATAAATAATATAATAACAGTTAATTATTATTATTATTATCATCATCACTACGATCTGCAAGAAGTTATAAGTGTTAATTATAATGTAATGATAATATTTTATTTTATATAGCACCACATCCATAATTGTTTGTGTTGTGTCACATACTGCTATTAAAAAAAATACTACTCACAGGTCATATATTTTAAAATAAATAATAAACATACATGTTTCTATATTATAATTAATTATAATTACCTAATAGTCATAAAATACCGTACAAATACCATAACAACAACAGTTATAATAGTAAAACGTAATAAAAATGATAAAATAATAAAAATAATTACGACATATTATAATTAATCATTTTAATACAGCACATACACACACATTATGCTTAAGAACGTATTACTTCAGATTTTTTTTTTACTTATGAATGATATTTCCAACACAATATATGTAATACTAATTTTGGACAAAACACTTTATTAATTATATATATATATATATATATATATATATATATATATATATATATATATATATATATATAATATATATATATATTTTTTTTTAATTGAATTTAGTGAAGAACATGTGTTTCGTCTATAATCATACTATATGTTGAGTGATTGGGTACAACGCTGATCGTCATGCTAATACGCCTCAAGACGTACGCTGGGAGAAACACATTAGGAACCGCTGGTCTCCATGGGCGCATACTGACAGCTAGCACTGTTAGTTTTCCCATTGGCGGCCATGTTAACGTTTGTCAGATTATAAGGAAATTGTACCTGAGAAAAAATTATAAACAGACACTGCAGTCATGCTACTGATATGTTGATAACATTTCGTCAAAATCACATATCTTAGGCTCATTTAAAATCCAAACATGCATGTGCAATGCCCGTCAATATTGACCAAATTTAGCATGTACGTTTTTCTGCATTCGCAGGATCATGTAAGAAAAATAGCTAAAAATTACTACGCGAACTACACTCTGCCGTAACACTGGATCTACTAGTATGCTGCCCTACTGTACTCATTTCACATACAAATCATGTGTCACACTAGGAAGTCTAACTGTGCTCTGACCCCTAATGGATTAGACGCGAGAGTGTTATTATTTTGCCACTAGATGGCGTTTCGTAGTCCTGCCAGTGGAGAACTGTACGAAAGTAAACAAAACGATGACCACTGCGGGGGAGGCAGTAATGCCTCCGGCCAGATCTGGTCACGTTGCCGTATGCATTGGCAAATTCATGATAGTATGGGGCGGATATAATGATAAAGTAAGTTTACACTATCCTGTAAATTTCGCTCACGTAAACAGTTTCCAAGACATAATGTGAGCGATAATAGGTTCAAATAACACCTGTCAGTTCGGAACTCCTTCATATACCGTGAAAATGAATTATTTACACATAGTTGACCCAATTGCACAAATTCACCAGTCATAGACAGGAGGAGCGCGTGAACTTTACAGTCACTAACTGGTGTTTAACTACAATCTGAACGCGGAGCTCTGGACAACGACGTCCATACCCACGTTAAAATTGACAAAATTTAAGTGTGCAGTCTGGTGGGCCTATGGACGTTGTGTCCCAAGTCACATATGTCCTAGACGACATGTCCTAAATTTATTATAAAGTTTTTATGTTATTTTTGCACTTCAGTCTTACCATAAATCTGTTGACATATTTACACTAATGCTGGCACTCTTTCTAGAACATTTCAAGTCCATTGCATATTTAACTGTTACTAAACATATTGATTTTGGGACATATCGTCCACAATATTTGGGACATAAGTGACTTGGGACATAAGTGACTTGGGACATAAGCGACTTGGGACATAAAGTCTATTACTCGTTTGGTGTACATTGTCTGTAGTAAATACTGCACAAAGCTATGTCATATGATCAACGTGAACACTGACAGGATATGAAAGCGAAAGTGAAACTTATACCTGGGCGTAAAATTATTTTATAATAGCAAACTTTTTTGCCTGCATTAAGACAATTATGTTTTATATGTTATTTGGATTTCTGATTGCCTCTACTTATATGACATATAATGACATCACGAATAAACTAAATACCTTTTTGATAAAATATCTGTTATTTAACACCCATTTTGAACTAAGTTGTGTTTATAACAAATTTAAGGTAAAATAAATTGTAAAAAATGTCATTGTTCATGTTACAGTGTTTGTGACATAGTTGACACTACTTTGAGTACAGAGGAGTTCTGAGTAAATGAACGAGTCATAGTTATATAGTTTTATTCCTTTTTGTCATACACATTATTGTACCTAATTCAACTCTGATATTTTAGGTTGATGGACTGATTGTAACTGAACGATATGTGCAACCAGATGAAATACATGTATACCGCACAGATACTGAACATTGGTAAGTAATAATTCCCACTAAATAAAACTAATTATAATTATTAACTGTATGTCATTTATAAATGAATATTAATACCATTAGTTTATTGCAGATTATTTTTTATTAACATTGTGCAATGTCATAATAATAGCAAATCACCTTTTATCAGCTGATATTAGAAACTGTAAACTTTGTTTATTTTAAAGATTTGTTGACAAAGAATGTTTTATTTTCATTTGATGGTGGGAGAATTGTGCAAATGAATGCAGACAGTAACCTTAATTTATAATTATGTTCCCGGTATTTAATGTGTAACACCTGGCCTCATGTTTCATGGTACTAGTCTAGCAGACAGCTTCAGAACCATGATAATATATTTGTTTCTTGTGATATGTCACTGTGCGTCTGATACTAAACAACAACTCATGCCTTATAAATCCACCTCCATAAATGACATACATGTCTTGCATCAAATTTGACCAGTTCTAGGTACTTAGTACTTACACAGCATAAAACAATGTAATCAATTGCACCTATTCTATATGAGATGTACGGACTGGAGGTAATTAATATGTCTAGGGAATCACTCAAGACGACAGGGGACATTCCCCCAGGGACCAGTGGGGCTTGTGCGGTTGCCCTTGGCAACAGCATGTATGTCATCTGTGGTCACACATCCGGAGGTCACACAAATGAGATCTACCGTCTTGATGTCCACTCGCTGCGATGGACACACATTGTGATCACAGAAAATTCAGCCAAACCATCTCCACGTGATAAGTTTGCTGCATGGGAATACAAGAATAGGTGACAACGACATTGTCTTCTTCCTCTTTTTACTAATCACTCTATGTTAGCCACATGTTTGTGACTTGAGTATTGTCGAGCTTGGTTTTCAGAGTTATCCTTCTCTCTAGAATGAGTGAGTTCACTACAGGTTACACATTTACCCTATGTGTGGGAACATTTAGTTATTAGAAACTTAGAATTAGACACCAGATAGAAGGGACCACCGGCTTTTAGTGTCTCTTCCGAAAGACACAGGCAATGTGAGGTGAATTGCCTAAGTTTCGAAACGGCGGTAGGTGGGATTGAACCACCATCCCTCGATTGACAGTCCGGCGCTCTACCGCGCGACCACTGTTCCTCACCGTCATATTGTCATATTATATATATTTATATTGGTTCATTTTCAGGAACATATGAAATAATTAATGTGTTATTAAATGGCAAGGAAAGGTGTAGAATTCCCAGTCCTATTGCTGAGTACTAAACTTTAATTACATACGGAAGGATGTGAGGACAAAACGTGTTAAATCCATTTTATTGGCTTCGATAAAATTGCCATTTTATGTAAATCTTTGGAATTCAGAAATTCTGAGAGAATGAAACTGATAGCAATATTTGAAATATCTACTAAAGTGTGATATTAATGTGAAGGAGCCAGCTCCTAGGTTTTTAATTTTTTTATTTAATATTATCTTCTTATGGTTACAACATGCATGTTGAAGGCCTGCCAAATTGTGTTAAAGTGTTACTTAATTTGTTTTATTAAGCTCAGAACAATATTCAGATTTTGAAAGATTCTGCCTACAACAAGGTCAAACGGTAAATAAAACATCCAGGTTATAAAAAATATTTGCAATAATGCCACAATGCAAGGATATTGTTTCACTTTCCCATGTTCTAGATGTGAGTATTATCACTTAGAGTCATACCTTGGAGAGAGACTGTGAGGTGTTGATGGGCTGAACTGGATATTTGTGTTGTTTTAATCAAATGTCTTGATCACGTTTCCAAAACAAACACTTATTTGTGCATGTCAGTTAATAGGTTTTGAGTTAAATTGGGTGTTATATTGTTACTATTAACTTAGCATGTGATCAACAAACATTTAATTCCTGTTAAATGAACTTTACAAAATGTGGCTCACGGCTGTTTTTAATGTTGAATACAATTTACTAAGATACATATTCAAACAAAGACAAATGATGCCATACCATTTGTGTAGAATGTCATGTCCACATTGCATTGTATTTTTCTGCTTACAGATTATATATATTTGGAGGATTTGGTGTAAATATGGGAGAGTATTTGTGGGATGATGGCGATTTTCACTTAGACACTGCATCATGGGTGAGTTATTTTGTAATTCACCACGTGATTTATGTTTAATCACATCACTTATCACATACTTCATGAAGATTTAATTATCTGATATCCATTTGATATCATCTTTGCATATTTGTAGATCAGTTTTGGTTAACTTCTTTGGCACACTGTTAAATTATGATTGAATCTGGTGAAATTTCTGCAAAAATATATGGTTAAATTTACACCAGGTTTGGTGATAATTATGTCTACCACCAAAATGATGTCTGCATATATTGAAGAATTTAGTTTTGCATAACAATGTAAATTTCATACCAGGATTATATCTCCATTTCGTTTTCATAACCTGATTCCCTTTTTATATTACCATTGCAACAGACAGACATTGATGTTATTAACATTTTAATTGTTGTAGGGAAGTGTGCGGGGCTGGAACAATCAACTGTGTATATTTGATCCAAAAACGGAATCATGGTCGAAAACAGTCTGCAGGGTAAGAACTTTGTGTCAACTCTCCTAGTCTTTGTCAACTCAACAACAATCATTTACTGATGATCCATTGAAATCATGGTTTGATGTTAATGAGTCCATTTACATGTTATACATAACAGTATAGATATTATGTCAGAATAAAAATATATCTTCAACAGCATTGAAGATATATTTTTGAATTGACGTATCTTAGGGCACTGCTACTATGCATACATAATAAATGGGAGACAATACTTGTGTATTCGAGTTTGCCTCACTGACCCCAGCTGTGGAGGCTAGGTGGCCTGCCAGGAACCACGCCTGATTGATAATTAACAGTACCTGTGTACTGGTGACTGCCACACACTGAAGGTCTGGTTACTTGTCAGGAAAGCATAGCTAATATGTGGCAGGCCAGTTGCAGCTGCTTCTACATGTCTTAATTTAGCTGTATCTTCAAAACTATTGATTTTCTGTAAATGCAGGCCAAATTATCTTTGAAGTGGTGTGTCTGTGGCGTGTTGTCACCTGTATGTGACAAACATAACATTAATATTCTGAACAACTACAGAGATACCACACACTTCATTGATATCAACTGCATTCTGATCTCTCGGCTTGCTGAGTGGAGTCGAAGTAGATAACTCCATGTTGAATAAAAACCAATCCTGACACAGCATTCACACAATTCGGTTGTGTTTCTGGTCATCTCATATGAATAACCAGAGAAGATGCCAGTTAGGTAATCATAGTGAAGAGACAAGGCAGTGACTATGATTCACCAAAACACATCCCATTCATAATTACATACTCACTATATGGTCAAAAGGGCTTTCATTTGTGTATTTCACACCTGTATAATTTATTACATGTAATGTTTCATAGATGTGTTATGAACAGTTATTTTAATATAGACTGTGTTTGCGCAATGGCTCATGGGTAGAGCTTCGGACTCGGAACCCGGGTTCGCATCCTGTGCTGCGGTGTTAAAACCTTGGGCAAGTTTTTTCACTCTACATTGCTCCAGTTTACTCAGCTGTATACATGAGTACCTGGCTATAGACAGTGGTGGATATGTGTACGAGCAGCCTTCATGCATTAATTGTAGCATACGGCTGGATGCTTCCCAGAGAAGCCGAGATGGTGTCTGAATGAACAGGTCTGTCAGGGAAGTCAAGTGTAAAGCGCTTTGAACGGTCCTGAGGACTGGATACTGCGCTATATAAGAACTTGCCTTTTTTACTTTTGCGTGTAGGGGACAATACCATCACCGAGGGCGGCCCATGCTGTAGTGCACCGAGCCAACAGCGATCAGACGTACTTATTTGGGGGCCGCCACGACCAGTTTCGACTGTCTGACCTCTACCGACTTGATCTCGACACGTTGACATGGCACAGGTTGGAGACTATGCCGCTAACTTTATTTTGCTGTCACGTTTTATCGTGTTAACTAATCAGTATGTCAATCAATAATCGTGTGTCTCTCAAAACCAGTTTGTCTGCGCTCAGGTGATTAACAACTATTTATATTTACAATATACGTTGCAAGGGTTTGTTTTTTTGTGTCAAAATGGCCTATTTTATTAAAGGTTAACATTCTAAGAATTCTACAAAATATGATATTACAGCTGTATTACAATAATTCACCATTAAATATATAATCAATAGTTTTATTATTAGGCAATTGCCCTTTAATACAAGAACACCAATTGAATATGTGGTAGCTACAAATGGTGAGAAATGAACCAGGGTGAACAGTTATCATTTGACATAATATTATATGAAAAACGGCTTTGCAACCATTATAGACAAATGTAACAGTACTAGTTCTGAGCAGTGAATAGAACTTCAAGAGCGAGCAACATTAGGCTGCACTTGGGCTGAAAATACACAAAATGTCCAGTACCCAGGTAACTCACGTTTTGGAGCCATGTGCACGATGACATCCTTTTATGGTAAAAGCAACAGCAGATTAAAACATTCTTTTTGTTTTACTGTGGGCAGTTGTTAAGTCATACAAAGTAGCCTCTGAATGGTATTTCAGAACACTGAAAATGTGATGTTTTATATTGACAGAATTGATGTGAACGGGGAAGTGCCAAGAGGGAGGTCATGGCACGGCTTCACGTCTGTCACAGACAACATTCTATTCATGTACGGGGGATACTCACAGAATGAGGATCCTCTTGGTAGGTTTCCTTCCACCAGTTATATGTGTATATGTTATATATAATATACATTATAAAATTATATACATATGAATACACACTTGACATCCATTTAATTGAATCATGGGTAACAAAAAAAATTGCATAGAAACCACTCATGGCTGGGGTGTATTCAGTCTCATTAGTTTTAGTGTTATTACGATGTTATGTTACGTAGTTTAAACTAGAATCTAAGTTACTTACTGCTCAACTATGTAATAACGAAACGGGCAATTTTGAAACGGTTTGTTATTTTCAGAAATCACAAATCTGTCGTTCAGATCCCTGAAAACAACCGTGGATAATTCCATGAAGGTTGTGACCATTACGGTCATGGTGACGTGTTACTTTAAGTATAGATCCAACTCGTTAGTAATCTAACCAGAGGTCACACCTCAAAAGTGGAATTCAGCGCTGGGAAGTAAACAAACTATCATGACGAAACAGCTCAATTTAAACAAACGAAGTGGTCTATTATAACACAGTTGACGTGCCAGATGTTTTTTATATAGGGTTGGCCACTCTTCAAATGAATGCGGATAACGTTCCTATGTCGCGCAGGTGACGCGTGGATATTCGACACGGCTAAGGTACAGTGGCGCCAACTGGAGGTGGAGGACAAACCACGCCTGTGGCACACCGTGTGCTACGGAGAAGACGGCGACATCCTCGTCTTTGGCGGATGCAGCTCAAACATCCTTCACCCGATGACGAATCCGGTGAGAATTTAAAACCTGTTTGGTTCGTGTGAAATTAAAGGCGCTCGTTCTGAGCTGTTTCGCTCATTGAAGGTCCAGTTCTTTGGTGTAAAAATACAAAGTGTTTGAATAATTTATATATCACACACATACGCACGCACGCAAACACACATACACGTATTTGGTTTAATTTTAATAAAGAAAATGCGTAATTTTTTATTATAAGTGAATTGTCGAAAGAATTGATAATTAAAATTGCTGATTTGCCATAGCTAACTGCCTGTCTGGACATCTTATGTTGGTGGACTACACAGGTTTATTTGTCACTTGTAAATATGTCATTAGGTGACGTATGTATTGTATATTCTGAAGTTTGCTACATATTCATGTGACGTATTTATAATGGCTGATTGGGATTCTCTTAGAGGACAGTTTAATAATTCAAAAATGAAATACTCAAAGTCAAAATGTCATGTATATGATTGCGTTTTAATACATACAACTACTGTTATTATTTCAGAACCACAGAAGAGATATTTTGGTATTTCGGTTATCACCTAAGTCACTTTTTCGGTAAGTAAAACAGGAAACAACAGTGATCGCTAACCAGAATAGCAATTGTGATATTAATAAACAAGTAGTAACATTAAATTCAATCTACAGTTTCTCGAATATATAAATCTATTCCTAATATATTAACTCTGAAGTAATACTTGTATGCCTTTCCTACCGTCATCGCTGTTGACTAACCAATATATTTATATTATTATTTGAAAATAGATCTTATACTAATGTGTATGTATTGTTTATTAGTATGTATTTTTTCTATAAAATCTGTTGTGCAAGATAGTCTGTAAAACGCGTTTTATTATAATTCATGACATCATTTTGCAGGTTATGTCTGGACGCGGTGGTACTCCACAAAGATTCCCTGGAAAGTCAGTGGTATTGTCTGCCGACGTTACTGCAAGAGCGTCTGACGCTGAAACTGAAGGGGCACGGGACGAGCTCCATGGAACAACGGGGTCGAACATGCGTTATCTCGTGAAAGTGACACAATTTGTAAATTATTCGAATATGTTGCCATGTGTGAATGTGCCGTGCGCGCCGTGACGAGTGGTGTTCGAAAACACGGGAAGACTCCACGTCCACGTCCACGTCCACGCTGGTGTTCTGCGTCGTACATTTGAGAAAGCGGCAGTCTGTTTGCAGTATCTACATATCCTGTGGTGGTGTCGTTAATGGAGGTTTGGGAGTTGTATTGTTCTTGCTCGTTGTATACTTGTTCACCTGGTTCCCACGTCTGAAATGCCTTAGAGTTATCTGTGATTAATTAGTTACTTACGCCGTGGGACTGCCATCCACGCATGAATGACTCTACTAGGCGACAAAAAAGACATCTATAAAACTATAACATTTGATAGTCGGAAAATCACGTTTTTATACCAAAAACTGTATCGATTCTAACATAACATATTAAAAACACTAACAAGATTGTGCGATAACACAATCATATGTAATGTTGTAAAATGTGCACTGTATTTTTATACATGAATACTGTGAAGTCGCCATTATACTCGGATAAAACATACTCTGCTAATTGTATATTACATTGTCATGTAGCACAAAGCTACGTACGATAAATTATTCTGCCACGTATGCCTGCCTTTGTCTGTACAATATGGCGTCCCTAGGAAGGCGCTGAACACAGAACGTTGACTGTTTCACAGTCTAATGAGTTCATGTATACGCCACGTTGCTCTGATTCAACAGTTTCGTCGATGCTGTCTCTCTGGGATTGTGTGGCAGCGTAGAACTTTTATTTGGCAGCAATGATGTCCTTATTTCGCCAGTCCGACTGTCACCCTGAAACCAGACGCTTATTTAATTGCTTTGATACTTTAAAGAGTTTAAATACATTCATTTTATGTTGCCCTTTCAATTCCAGATCGACTTGTACGAAAACACCACCTAATCTTACAGCAAGTGGTAGACTTCGGATGTTTTATTCAGACAACGTTACACCAAAAAAAGGCATAACATGAATTATTTGTTTTCGCAATCTTTATCGAATTAATCAGTGGCTTGAGTATCATTTTCAGTGCGAGTGCTTACCACGCAAAACGAAAATGTTTTCGTTTTTAGCCATACTTACGTGTAGCCGCGAATGACACGCGACGTTATCTGCACCGTCAGATAGTGAACCTTCTTCCTCGTCGCTACCAACGTCGTTTGTTTCGTCACGGACGTCGAATCCCCGCCCTCGAGACCCGAGCACCTGCGAAATACGGTCAAGTTAATTGTTATTATCCGGCGCTGACAAATCGGTCGTCAGTTTTTGTTTCGGAATCTAATTACATGGCGACCAGTATAGGAAAAGAATCGATGACGCCACATCGTGTGGCAAGTGAAATGTCATATCTGGGACGATGTTGGAACGTGGAATTCACGCGCACATTGTTACATGAACACCACACTTACACGCGCACGCACGCACACACGATGTGCGACCGATTCAACGCCGATTGTAGCAACGCAATTACACGCAACAACATGTCGGCTGATCAGCTGGACATTATTTTTTAGTCGCTATTATAAATCGGAATAATTTTGGACACGCGACCAAGATATACTTGCCTTTTTAAATAAGAACAGTGGTTTAACAAGCAAGGTTTAACAAGCTGCCGTCCAAAACCAAGCTCCAGACGGCATGTGAACAAGGAAGCCTATGGCTTATCGAGTGTTCACTTAAACTTATAAATATATATTATTATAAAATGCTACTAATTAAAATACTTTGTCTCTAAAAATACATAAGTAAAATAAAGTATACGTTGTCTCTAAAAAATATACAAGTAAAATAAATAAATACATAAAATGTCCTACAATAACACAATTTGTTATAATAATAAATTAATTAAAATAAATATATGAATAAATAATTTAATCAGTATTAAAATAATTTCTAAAACATTTAAGTGTTCAACCTAGGTATAGCCCGCCCATATTATATGATATAACTATAGTCTCAGTCAGACTGTTTATAATGTCACGGACGAGTGCGTGCGTGCGACGTACCAGTAGACCGACCATTCCGACCACGTGACAAGTCCAGCAGCGCCACAGGTCGTTCCCGGCGAGGACCGACGTTTTCATGATTCCCCAACCGCCCCGCCACAGCAGCAGGTTGACGACTGTCGCCACTGCGCATGCGCATTCTTTCGTCATAGCGACCAGCCGTTCACGTCCCCGCCGGTGACACGACCAGGCGTATTGCCGGAGCATCACGAAGACAATTGCGAAACCGACGCCACACGCCAGCGACTCCGCGAAGGACCGCAGTAGATGGCGGGGGAAGATCCAGGCGTCCATGAGCGTCCACACGCCGCACCACGCGCTGGCAGTGAGAGACGACGTCACGAAGAACACGATCACGTCGTTGATCGCAGCGCGCCAGGCGGGCAGCGACTGAAACAGAAGAACTGGTTGC
The DNA here is from genome assembly GCA_964017155.1 of Oasisia sp. SBJ-2009. Classification (NCBI taxonomy): domain Eukaryota; kingdom Metazoa; phylum Annelida; class Polychaeta; order Sabellida; family Siboglinidae; genus Oasisia; species Oasisia sp. SBJ-2009. The sequence continues at coordinate 47,226,092 of OZ024856.1, forward strand.
CTCACCTTGGTGCACCGTACGTGTGACTTTTCAGTTAGGCCAACAGACGGTTGGAATTGAAATAGTATTTTTGATCTCCCGATCGTGCTCTTCAACTGGTATCGATCTTTTTTTGTTCGATATTAGTTTGAATCCAACCAGAAATGTTTGACATTATATTTGTGTAGAGGCTCTAATATTGTGTAATGTATGATATCATTACCGGAGCTTCCCATCAGAAGTGTGTTTTTCTTTACTGCGATCATTCAAAAATACTACTATTGTTATTACTGTGTATGTTCTGTTAATTGTTACCCCTTAATCAGTTCGATCGGCGGATTGTTTATATGATCCACGTAATCCGTCCTTAAAGTGGAGCTGAAACAACCATTTAGAAGACACCGGATCAACGGTATATTTTCTATCAACTAACTGTGGCTAACATTAAGGCATTAAAGGATTGTTTTGGTGTATCGTCGAGATGCGACACGGAGTGACTACCACATGCAAGGTACAAAGAACCACGGAAAGTGGAGAAGCAGCTAGGAGCCGGGAAAGTAAGCATTAAATCTGATACAAATGCAGCATGTTTAATACAGTCCTCTCACCTCGGTGTCGAAGGTTCGCCGGTTGTAGAAGTCTGCATGAACGTAGATGGGTCCAAACGGCGCGGTCTGACTCGATCGCCAGCACGAGAACAACACCAGGACGACACCGCTGAATGACACAGTGGTAGCGGGGTTATAACGGTGGAGTTAAGGTTACCGTTGTGCGTGTATGTGTGTATGCGTGGGTGCGTGCGCACTATATATTATCAATATACAACAGGGCAGAGATATTTTACGGGTGAAAATATACCGCTTATCGAAAACCATCAAAACTGAAACATGCGTGCACACGCACGCACACCAGAAAGACCACCAACATTGACATATGTATGTATCTATATTGTAAAACATGAGACAAAAGACTGTGATTGGCATGCAAGTGTGACTTTATTGCACTGCGTTGCGCTGCAGTACAGTTTGTTAAAGGTAGTTTTCGAATACAATCGGGATATTGGTAGATAGGTCCATTTTAATCCGGGAAATGTTCTATCTAGATCCTGTCAAAATTCAGGAGATCTTCAGTCAAATCTGCAGATATTGAAAGCTGTGTGTGTTGTTATAAGGTTTATGTTAAAGATACTCCAATGTATTCCAATTAAGTCGATGTTCACACAAATAGGCCAGCACACCTTCCTACGATCACTGCCAGCGCTGTCCATACGGCATCCGGGCGTACGACGAAGGCTAGCCACGCCCACAGTCCATGCCAGTAACTGACCTCCCCCAGCGCGTGCGCGTACGTCAGCAGGCGTGACGTCAACATGTGACTTAATGGCGCGTCGTTGCGGATGAAGACGTCGATGGCAGGAGAAATGGCGAGACACAGAAGGCAGACAACGGTGCCAAGTGCGACGGAGATCGTGGCGTTGGTACTCCGCTGGTGGGACGGGTTTAGGTACACGTCCAGTAGCTTCCAAGTGCCGCTCCAGTACACTATGGTCAGCGGTGTCACTAGTAAGCAGACGACAGCGACGTTTGCTGCAATCTGGTGGGAGAATCAGAAATGAGATGTTCGTAAATATCCGCGATGTTCCGGATATTTTTTAGTTCGAATGTCTGATTAACAAATAGTAATTATCTTACTGAACAGTTAGGCCGGAATAGTTATTGTCGACAAATTCGCAACAAATTCGTCATTTACGCCTATTTGAGGCGCTCGGGTTGGCTGAGCGACCGAGGCGATGGTGCTATTTAGACAAGTTACAAGACAGACCAGTATTGAACCATGCGTAATCATTGTGGCATGTGTAATATGTATACAGTGACTATTTAATTACTCAACGAGTTAATATCTCTGATTGTTGGGTGAGTGATTGATAGCCGAGATATTTACGTGTGTGTGTGTGTGCGCGCGCGCGTGTGTACGCGCGTGTGCGTGCGCGTGTGTGTATCAGTGTGTGTGTGTGTGTGTGTGTGTGTGTGTGTGTGTGTGTGTGTGTGTGTGTGTGTGTGTGTGTGTGTGTATCAGTGTGTGTGTGTATCAGTGTGTGTGTGTATCAGTGTGTGTGTGTGTGTGTGTGTGTGTGTGTGTGTGTGTGTGTGTGTGTGTGTGTGTGTGTGTGTGTGTGTGTGTGTGTGTATCAGTGTGTGTGTATCAGTGTGTGTGTATCAGTGTGTGTGTGTATCAGTGTGTGTGTGTATCAGTGTGTGTGTATCAGTGTGTGTGTGTATCAGTGTGTGTGTGTGTATCAGTGTGTGTGTGTGCGCGCGTGTGTGCGCGCGCGTGTGCGTGCGTGCTTGCATGGAGTGAGTTAAACTTGCCAACAGCCACGGCCTCCATGAATTAGACGCGGTGGTTATAAGCACAGAAGGTACTGGAGAATGATGATGTGGATGAAGGAAAGTGATGATTCAAGAAGAATTTGATACAGTTAACGAACGTAAGAGAACGGGTACGCTTTTAGCAGATCGAGACATGAAAAAAATGGGAGATATTGGGAAGGGAGACGGGTGGTGGAGACAAACAAGAACCAGGAGCCGGGACGACGACCTTCGTATCCCATATTGTAGACCATATTTAATTAAAGCAGGTCATCCACATGACGACTCTCCTATTGTAACGCATGAATTCACCCGAAACAAATCTGACAAACCTGGAGCATCTTACGCGTGGTTTCAGTTGCCATCCTTGGCCTTGTCTCCATTCCGAATAGCAACGAATTCCCGGTGGAGTCGCAAGCCTACATCTGACGTCGATGAGCGGTGGTATAATTTGCGTAATACGACGGACAAATACCCATATGTTGTGGGTCTACAAGAATGTAGCTGATCACATTTCCAGGATTGTCAATCCTAAATCATGTATCTTAAATTACTCATGTAATATCTTGATCATGTTGCGTGGCGTCCATCCATCGTATGCACACGCAAACCTTGCACAACATCCCGACAAACATATTGTGGCCCTCGCCGCTTGTCGGAGTGACGAAGACCTTTGTCCGGCCGTACCCTGGCCACGGTCAGTGCAAAACCGTAGACCCATGTTGAGTACATAAGCCCCGGGTAGTTAATTAGACGCGCCTGCCTTTGCATTGTCCACTGCGGGTAGATTCATTTGCATGCGAGTCCGCCCACGTGGAAAATCCCCAGGATTGCGTTCGAAGGACGGGAGTTATGACTGTTATCTAACGGAAGCGGCCAGAGGCGTCGACCAGCTCCTTGCGACTCTGTAAGTCTTCGGGCCAGTGGATCTACGCCTGCTACAACGATACAGCTACTAAGGAATGCTACGACAAGAGCTGATATATCTTCGTAACTCGATTGGTGCGAGGGGTCATTATGCAATTGGTCCACTAAGTAATTTCCATATAACAACTTTAAAAATATATCTGTGTAAAACAAAATGTTTTTAATTATCTTAACAGATAAAGCATATTTGTAGTTTGTAAACGCTAAGGCATATTTGCAATTTCTGGATTGTGTTTGTACATTCTGTTCTGAGCACACTAGTGGAACTTCTGTATTAGGACACCTGCCTCAGTGATTGGCTCACCTCGCAATTACGGTCACATTGGGTCAGTCCCAAATGATTTACGTAGTGAACAATAGCACATTCCTTCCGATCGGGGTGTCCGTTTGTCAGGCTCAAAAAGCAAAGTCAACAATATTAATTGCAATTAGAAACCTTGAACCTGGAATGTTTACGCATAGACAAGTAAACTTCAGAAAACAATAAAGGTTTACGTGCAGTGTTACGATCCCCAGTAATCGAAACTAACACTTTGAACTGAGATTGTAATCAGGTTAAAGACCACAGCCTGGTCGGTGTTGATACCGGTGACAGGTGTCAGTAATTAAACGGCCTGGGTGTTTGTTTGTCTAACAAAGCTGAGTTCAATTGGAGGTGCGAATAAGACCCATGCAGGACAAACAAAGGCCACTTCATGTGGACCGACGTCGTTTCTACCGTCAGAAACCAAACTAACCAATGAATGAAAACTGCGCTGTATGACTTGGGGATTACTCAAATGTTATCTGTGTAAGTAAAATGGGAGCGACATGTAAGAGGCGTGTCAAGAAAGAGCTGAATGTAAAAGAAATAATCCAGATGGTCACGACATCATCCTTTATATCAACAATGCCTAGTGACCATTGCTATGAAAATTCCAAGTATATGTAGAACGTTTCCCCAATTATTCAGGAATAAGGTCACATTGCAAATAGGGTCACTTCTGCTCAGTTCACCCCACTGCTCCCAGTTTGGCGGAAATACAAACATTGTGTTCGAGGCATCAGTGTGGTTATAAGAAGATTGCACTGTGTAATCAAAGTTGATTGTTCGCTAGAAAAGTTTAAGAAATTGATAGTGATGTGCCCAAAGCCAATTATATATGACATGCATTCCAGTTCAAGTGGGTTTTGCTCACACCTTTGGTCATCCCAAACCGCCTGATGTAGAGAATTTAATTTACCTCTCAGAAGAATGAGTCTTCCACACCACACAACTGATGAGAGCCATGTGGAGCTTTGAATGACTAACTCAATGTACAATTAGAACGATCTACAAAGAGTTAAACTAACAGCATACTGATTACTGAACCGGGGCTCAATTCTCACTCTTCGGGGGCTAGTGAAACGGGGGTTACGACACTCTCTCCGACCCGTCACACCGCCGCTGCTGTCAGGAACCCAAGTCATTTGGTAGTTTTGGTCACGCCAGTTTGGTGATCGAGCGTTCTACATCGCTGCTCCTCACTTATGGAACGATATACCACACAATATGCGAACATGTGATTCACTATACCAGTTCAAAAAACTCCTTAAAACTTATTTATTCAAAAGAGCTTTTCACTCATGAACACTGACGGACGTTTTAAGTTTTTTGGATTTACTTATTTATTTATTTGTCTGAGCTGCTTTTTGTACTTTTATATATATATATATATATATATATATATATATATATATATATATATATATATATATATATATATATATATATATATATATATTATTATAAGTATCTGTATTTTTATGATAACTTATTTCGATATTTGATGCCATGTTTTAATGATTTTTAACTTTTAGTTTCTTTCTATGATTTCTTGTAACAGCGCCTTCTAACAAGGTAACTTGGATTTATGGCGCTATATAAATGCTTTTATTATTATTATTATTATTATTATTATATTACATACTAAATAAATACTTTTTCATTGGTAAGTGTTTAAATTGTTTGACAACCTATCTGGTGACGAATCTGGGTGAACCTGGGAAGGGTAGTCTAGAGTTACGGGGCACAACACCTCCAACTGCACCCTCTCTTTAAGGCTCGCCAAACATTAGTAATTCTATGATTTATTTAATATAGCGCCAGATCCAGTTATAATTGTTCACGCAGCATTACATCACATAGACCCCATGACGTACAGGCGACAACAATCACAAAATAAATTTGCATTTTCTAAAAACAAAAGTATGGCAAATACTGGAACATAGAATATAAAATGTATATCTAGTATAATAACTATATAATATAATAATCATGTATTAATTTAAATAATAAGTATATACTGTAATTTAAAATGCATTAAAATCCATTGGAATATTTCAAAAGTATGTACTAATGTTATAACAAATACAAATAAATGAAGTAATAAAATAAATATACTCAAACAATTAACTTAGCTACAAATAATATTATACAGAAATAAGATGAACTCATTTAGCGGAACTAATATGTGTAGGTTTAATAAATGAACACAAACACACACACACACACACACACACACACACACACGCACGCACGCACGCACGCACGCACGCACACACACATATACATACACACATAAAAGTATATATATATATATATATATATATATATATAAGTATATAAAAAGGTTAATATGTAAGATAAGTAAAACTAATTAATGCAGAAACTAAACTATACCATGACAAAATAGTCGCCAAAAATAGTTTTAAGCCTGTCATGAAAGTGTTCCTCATGATCACCGCGGCGACTGCAGTCGAGCACAGTGTGGAATGTCTACTCAGAAATTGACAAATGAACAAACAACCGTGTTGAGGGATGGAATTCCAAGTTTGCGAAAGTGGTGAGGAAATACCATCCCAATATCTTCTATTTCGTGGTTGCTAAACATGATGCTGCCATCCCACCACCACACAACATAGATATACTTTTTGATAAATGCAATTCTGTACTCAGTCACCGTACAATTAACGTAGTTGTCTTTTGAAAAAAATGTTTTGCACAAATGTGTTATGGTATATTTTCCATTTCAAATAACTGACAGTTACATTTATATTTTAAAAATAATTCCTATGACTTTTAAAATGTGTCCTTCGTGAATACATTTCATGTAGAAATCTTACAGTAATCTGAAATAGTTAATGCTCGTTCTTGCTGTCCCCTCCTAAATTATGTAATTAAATAAGTAGCTATAACTGGACTAGTTTGCCTGTCAAACTTAACGAGTAGCTATAACGGGAAAACATGTAGCTATAACGAGAAGTAGCTATAACAGGAAGTAGCTATAACGGACCTAGACCGTTGAAGCTACTCAAAACCTGCACGTGATATAAAACATCTTTCACCACGCGGCTGTCGGTAAATGGCGGTCGTGTGTTGTGGACGATTTTTCGCCGCTGAAACTTGAACTTTGATGTATCACATACATGTCTATGACCAAGGCACGTTTATACTTCTTCTTCTTCCTCCTCCTCCATATACTGGACTGGGCCTTTCTAAGGCGTTAAAAGACCAACGAAGCTTGTGCGCCGGGTGGGGGCGGTGTATACTCTCTTAAGGCAGCTTGTCGTTCTCCTCTTGGCATCCCTTTCATTAGAGGTGAGGTTGGCCATGGTTACCGTCGTCTTCTTATTCGTCTTTTCTTTCCAAACCTCTATCAACAGTCTCCAAGTCCTTCATGTTTTCCCGTTGTCCTCTATTCTCTTCCAGCTCTCCCCAGATACCTCTTCCCACAGTCCTCCCCACGCAGACACTTGTCAAACCAGACTATTAAGACACTCCATACTATACACCGACTGAACAATTACTCTTCATTATTATGAAGAGTAATTGTTAAACGCACGCAAAGATGCGAACCAACCGCCCAAACACTTACAGGCATTGGCCTAAGAATGTGTTGTTTAGAGAGTAGGCACTTCAGTTTTGAGTAGTTGCATCTTTGTTTGCATGTAGAACGTAATAGAGAGCATGGACAAGGACTTTCGTCCAACCCTGCGATGTCGTTGCGTCGTCATGTGATAACAGCATTAGTTAGTCGAGGAAACGCCTTTTAGATGCGTGGATTTCTTCTGACTATGACACAAGCAGCAAGCCAAACGTGTGACAACAACTAGTGGTACGTATTCGTTGCTTTCTAGACAGTTTGGATTCTATACAGTGGGTGCTAAGTTCTGAGTACGGCTGCTACTTCAGAATCCACGTAGGCCCTACGAATAGCCGCCGACACTCTACTTCTCTCGTAACAGCCTGTGGCTGTCGGGGTATCTAGGGCTGGTGTGTGTGTGTGTGTGTGTGTGTGTGTGTGTGTGTGTGTGTGTGTGTGTGTGTGTGTGTGTGTGTTTGTGTGCTTGTGTATATATATTTTTTTCACAATGTTTCCACCATTCTATGTCAGTTTCTATCTTCTCTTCTGGTTCTCACGATCTCACCATAGGCTTACCTTGAGCAGCATTTTATCAGTTGAGAGTCTTAGTATATTATATTGCTATAGTGTTTATGGCCCACCCCTCCAATGCCACGGTTGTCGCATAACAAGTAGCAAAGACGGTGATTCACCTTATGTTAGTTACATTTAAATCTATATTTCCTAGCCACAAATAAATCACACATACGCTTGCGCAGGCGCACATGCTGACTTTCCAAAATTACCACATTCATAGTAAATACAATATTAGGCTCAATTATCTGAAAGACCGAAGAAGAAAAGAATTTAATCAAAGTATTTTATACATGACATCACGTTGGTAGTACAAATGTCTATTGTTTTTCTTGTTGACTATTCATACGAATATAGTTGTCGTCTGACACTTGTGCTTACAGACATTACGTCACACCCGTCCTGTATCGTCTACATCGGCAATAGACATCCAGTCGACGCGATGCTGCCAGTGTTCATCTTGCTTGTTCTTAACGCTGTGATCTCTGCCAGTGAAAACGGTATGTGTCGACTCTTTGTCTCTGGCCTCAATTTATTATAATTATTTGTATTTGTGTGTGCGTATATATATATATATATATATATATATATATATATATATATATATATATATATATGCACACAATTTTTCAGAAGTTTTCAATAATAATATCGTCAAATGTAAAAGCATGCATTTATGTCACACTGAAAAAGTATTTTGTTTTTGACTTAACTTATCTTGTAATAAAATTCAATGCTAGAAAAGACATCATTTATTTCATAAGAATATAACATTTGCAGACCTGGTCTAACGATCATTTATGATAGAGAAAGTGTGTTCGCGTTGTTTTTGGAACAACAAATATGACTGGTTTTGGTTTTCCGTTTGAGCACAAGAGTGTTTGATACCATAATATAATACCATAATATATACACAGTATAGTCTACAACTCGTTCATGTTCGTCTTCAGGTCGCTGTCAAGGGCCCCCTACTACCGGCAAGTGTCGTATCGACCCACACTCGATCCGCTGGTTCTACAATGATTCTAGCCTCTCGTGCCAACCATTTGTGTACGGTGGTTGCGATAGCAACGGAAACAACTACGTGACGCAGCGTGACTGTGACGAGACGTGTGTGAACAACATAGTTGACGGGCAAGGTATAACATCCGACGGAATTTCTAAGATAATCTTTTCATGACATATTTTAATAATACAAGGGCATATCGAAGGTTTTTTCCGTTGCCCATAAACCCCAAAAATGCCGCACTGTATGACAATGCACAACGAATGATATTGTGACATGCAATACTCATGTTTACAGGGATATCGAAACCTCAACCATATCAATCTTGGATTTGCACATGTATTACCATTTCTAATACGTAGTGTTTGCAGTTGCAGTCAGTTCCATATGGAACATGAGAAAGTGTCATAAATGAGCCGAATAAACGACGGATATTTTCACACGGACGGATATTCTCACAACATATAGGTTTAAAAAGCAAACCGCATTAAATATATTTAACAGTATTTAATAGAACAAAACACAACTATTTCTAATAACATAATCTAATCAACAATGATGATATGTGATTTTAGGCGTTAGATGCGAACAATTCACTTGCCCGTTGCTTTGCGAAAACGGATTCAAAACCACCGAAACCGGATGCCTGCTGTGCGAATGCGCAGAGCCAACCGGATGTCCTGCGACTCAGTGTACACTACAATGCGAACACGGTTTCAAGCGAGATGACAAAGGGTGCGACATATGCGAATGTTATGGTGTGCAACACTGCCCCGATGTCTCTTGCAATGCGCCGTGTCCGTACGGATTTGTGTGGAAACATGGATGTCAGACGTGCGAATGTAGCCGCCACACGTGTCAGGTACTGTCACAGTAAAATAGCTGCCATCGAACTTTCTAATTTGTTTTTGTTGTTGCAACAATATAGCAAATTAGTTTATGTTTCTTTTTTTCTAGTGTGACTATCATGCAGCGGCTACGTGGCAAAATCCGAATATGATAGCATTAAGAATTTATATCAGCTTGTTCGGTCAATGTTTTTATTCATTGTTGACATAACTACTTTTACATTTGTGCTCGAATAATGGCACAAGTAACTCACCCCAAAATGACTTAAGTAAAAGCAAAAGTGCACTGAAAAACCCGACTAAACGTCTAAAGTCAGTAAAGACTAAAATAACTACAGTACCCTACAGTACACGAACGTTAACCCAAAAACAGTCACTAAAAATAAATAACGACTTTGCATGCAAATACGATTGTGACATGGCTGGTGAATTGTCGTGATTGCATGATATTAATAGGATCTCTTTGGCGACGAGACACAGAAATATTGCAACGAAAATATTTCGCCAAGTAAAGGAAAATAATGGAGTAAAACTGAAAGAATATAAACTATTTGTATTTCGTCACGTTCGCCACTGGATTATTCTAAACAATAGCTGCAAAGAGAAATACAAAAGACAACAAATAACACTCTTCCTAACACAACATCATCGAGCTCAAACAATGAATGGCATCATCTGTGTCAATATCAATCATGCAAGAGCGTGAAAAGTTAGATATGTTGTAGAAAGCATTTTCAGTGGCACCATTGATCACACGGTGGCGCCACTTTACGCAGCCTGGTTAACCGAGGCTATCGAATGTTGTAACGATGCTTTCAGAACTCCTCGGCGTGTAAGTCTCGCGCGCGAAAACGAGGCTGGGGGCAGGAAGTCCATATTCTCCAAGTTAACATATATTTGAGTCCAGTATGTTTAGGTTTTCAGCACTTTTGCTGATCGTTAGCTTTACTATTTTTTCGCAATTTTACGAAACTTTATATAAACCTGGAAATTAATGTAACTTTTATTTCTCAAACCGTGTTATATGCGATTTGATGTGTTTTGGGTTGCTGCCAGCATTGATAGCATCCATGAATGGGGCATATTATTATTATATATTACTACTACTACTACTACAGTACTACTACTACTACTACTACTACAGTACTACTACTACAGTACTACTACTACTACTACTGCTGCCGCCGCCGCCGCCGCCGCCGCCGCCGCCGCCGCCGCCGCCGCCGCCGCCGCCGCCGCCGCCGCCGCCGCCGCCGCCGCCGCCGCCGCCGCCGCCGCCGCCGCCGCCGCCGCCACCACCACCACCACCACCACGCTGATGATGATTTTTGAAATTATAATTTTGCAGACGATACACTGTGGAGTGGACGAGGTGTGCTTAGTGCCCCCGGACGACTGCGACTCCCTGCTGTGTGCCTCAGACGCAACATGTGTACCAGCCAAAGGTTTGTTTTAATTAAAGGTTCTTACTCAAAGACGAGTTGCGCGGATGTCTCGGTGTTCGAATCCCGGTGCTGGCCTGTCGGTGACTCGGCAGTGGTACAGCCACCGTGTCTACAGTTGAGCAGTTTCGTTCATCCTAAGTCGCCTACTCTTTCCAACCCGCACTAGTCAGCATGGAAGGTTAGACGAACAGCATCAGCATGCACAACACACGCACGCACGCACGCACGCACGCACGCACGCACGCACGCACGCACGCACGCACGCACGCACGCACACACACACACACACACACACACACACACACACCCACACACAGTTCCCAGCTACATCGAAACGGTATGTTATCAAGGAGGCGGCGTTGACCAAGTAGGGCTACATGTAGTGAGTACTAGGAACCTCTGGATCAAGAAGAAGAAGAAAGAATAAATGAATAGACTAACGGTTATAACATGTAACTCGATAACACAAAGAGTAAATAAGAATGAATTCCAACGCGAATTGCAAAGTCTAGCAAGGTCAAGACGAACAATTCCAAGCCAAAAATGATGCTAGAAAACGACACACCAATATGTGTCAGCACCAATGCAGATAGAAACTGTTGACAGCTACGTCTACCTGGGACAGTGATAAAGCACCAGAGATTGGGAAAGAGAGAAGATAAAAGTCATTGATGTGATTGAGAACAATCAAAATACGGAAGTGGACCTGGCCAGAGCACATCAGTAGAACACGAGAGAACACATGGACATCGCGTGTCACCACATGGAAACGTTACGAACGATACAATCTAGCGAAAGGCCGGCAGAACATTTGAGAGACGAACTAGACGAGTACTGGAAGGGCGCCATCTGGCAGAGGACGGAACAAGACGGACAGCATGTTGGATCCTTTGCACAACCATGGGACGCAATGGCTGCGTAATGATGATGACGACTGAAACGATAACTCATTTTCAGTTTTGTTTCAGATTTGCTCCTTTCCAAGACACAATGTAATTATCACTAAGACATGTGCGTTCCGGTGCCCCTATAAGAGATCATTTTAGATATATGAGAACTATCACGATATATAAGGTAAAAAACTGAATGTGAAGAAAAGCGAAACACTATTCAAACGTTTGAAACACCCATTCTGATAAACCTGCTCGCGCATATTAAAGTACATAAGTGTCTATTTGTCTAGGTATATCTATGTATGTACTAGGGAATTGTTGTCCTTCGTTGCAGATCTTGACCAGCAGTTTGGAAGGGAAGAGTTCAGCTTCGTAATGTTCATAAGACATTCGAAAACGGGAACGGATGTGGACACCGAACTGCTTAAATGGTACATGGTGATGCCTTATGTTCTATATAGTACCTAAGAGGATATATCCATTTTTAGGGGGGGAGGGGGAGGGGGAGGGGGGAGGGAGGGAGGGAGGGGGGAGGGAGGGGGGAGGGGGGAGGGAGGGAGGGGCGTGGGAGAAAGAGGGAGAGAGAGCGAAAGAGTTCGTAAGTGCCTGCGTGTGTGCGTATGTTTGTGTACGTGCGTACGTGCGTGTCATTCTACATTTAACCTGCTGTGTTGGAGGTACGTGCGTGGGCGACTCACATACTGGCTCCAGCTGAAGCCGAGCTGCATCGAACGTCTACGGGTGAGTCTCTAAGGTCACACCTTATAATATGATTCACAATAAACACCACTTGTTTTCAAACGGATAACGACGTTTTAGACAACAACTGGCACAACCTTCAGTTGTTCCTCTGGTCGAGTGTAGTTCTTTCTGTTGTATTCTATTTCCCCATAAATCTCTGTTTTTCACCATTCACTTTGTTGTAATGTGTCCCTCTTCACGCAGTTATTTACTTTTCCCGCATAAATAACTTTTTTATTGATGAATGTTGGATGGGCGACCCACAGGTGCGTAGCGAGGAGCCAGCCAGGGTTCGGATTCGGATTCGGTTTGAGTTGGCTAAGGACCAAGGATGTCGACCCATGAATGTCGCCCTACGACTTCGAGCGTTTATGGTAATTGTGCAAAATGTCTTACATCAGCTGTTTGACAAAACACGCACACTGTGTGTAGTAACACACACACACACACACACACACACACACACACACACACACACACACACACACACACACACACACACACACACGCACGCACGCACGCACGCACGCACGCACGCACGCACGCACGCTCGCACGCTCACACTCACACTCACACACACACACACACACACACACACACACACACACACACACACACACACACACACACACACACACTCGCCTACACACACACACGTACAGATCGCACAAACACAATCGCAGACGTACAAAAGCTTTCCAAACACTTACTGGGTGTAACTGTTGACACAACTATTTGGTCATAGGATAGGTCTGTAAACATGAAATTCCGAGGAGTTGTCTTTGAAATCGACCCGACGTCCATGCAGGCCGTGACTTACTTCGACGGGTGGCAGCCGCGCCAGATCTGTTTCGCCGTGGCCTGCCTTGTCTTCACAATCTCGTTTGTTCTGCTCATTCCGGTGAGTTATCGTTAATACCATCTTGTATTGACTGTAAGTGCGTTTGCTTACAGTCGAAACAAGGACTCGGGTATGAAATTGTGAATTTGAATTATATAAGTTGAACAGTTGTTTTGGAGGACACAACGGTACAGCCGTAACAAGTGGGGGTACGTCCACATGTTATGTACTGTGGGTTACAATTGATTAATTGATGGTTGAGAGAGAGAGAGAGAGAGAGAGAGAGAGAGAGAGAGCGAGAGAGAGAGAGAGAGAGATAATATGTGAGTGTGTGTGTGTGTGTGTGTGTGTGTGCGTGCGTGCGTGCGTGCTTATGTGCGTGGGTGTGGGTGGGTGTGGGTGTGTGAGTGTGTGTGTGTGTGTGTGGGTGTGTGAGTGTATGTGTGTGGGTGGGTGTGGGTGGGTGGGTGTGGGTGTGTGAGTGAGTGGGTGGGTGGGTGTGAGTGTGTGAGTGTATGTGTGTATGTGTGTGGGTGGGTGTGGGTGTGTGAGTGTGTATGTGGGTGGGTGTGGGTGGTGTATATGTGGGTGTGGGTGTCCTCGCGTGCGATTCAGTGCTAAGCATGGTTTTGCGCGACGTAGGACGAGTTGCCATGTAGGCCTGTTTTAACGGCAATAAGCAGACCCTGTCCTACCCCCCCTTCTCCCTGTCTGTCTGTCTGTCTGTCTGTCTGTCTGTCTGTCTGTCTGTCTGTCTGTCTGTCTGTCTGTCTCTCTCTCTGTCTTTGGCGACCACCTGTTTTGAGCGACCACCGGACTTGGACGATCAGATCGTGTCGACATTCGAAATTCGACCATTCACCTGGCAATACATGTGAACGAATAAACACAACAGAACCCAATATGTTGCTGCTGAAGGACATCGTAAACAATTTACAAATGGCGAAAATACAAATAAAGAAAGAAACAGTGGAAATCGGTCGACACATTACATTACACTGTACTAACAGTTACATAGTGAAATGACCCATTTCCAATTACATCCCTAGTATCTGTCTTGGAAGTCCACGTCCCGAAAGACATCTCGTCCATGTCCGAACGCAACAAGTGGGTTCTACCGAGACAGGTTCTACTGTACCGACAGTTCGTGATTCCGTAGAACAGTGTCATAACCTATGTGATCGTCACGAGACGTCACAGCCTCGGTGAGGACAAAACCTACGTCATTTGTAGATGCTGATCATCAGCTACAAGCGACGCCACGCGCGGGCAAAGAGAAGACGCCATTCACTGGTGATGTCACATATCACCTACCCGAAGAACTTGTCACTGTAGATCAGCAGGACGGTTCCTGCGTGCCACCGGGACCTCCACAGTGATTCTTTCAATCGGCACACCGTGTGACGTCACTCACTGTTGACGTGCCGCTGGAAGTCCATCTTCTGGAGCGGATGTCGCTCGAGATCATGGTGGTGTTTTCGCGCTTACATTTTTCCGGTCGTTAAAAACGTTCCGATTGGCGTTTCTGCGCATGAGCAATAAATGTAAAATCATCAATCTCCAGCGAAACGACGAAGGATTTTCGGCATAAATGCCATGGGTTGTTTGTTAACTCTCCTGTGATGATTAATGTGAAGAGTTTCTTAAAATGTCGTTCAATGCAACAAAATATTACGTTTTTTATAAATCACTGTCACGGATTATGACGCACTACAGTCACGTGATTTGCGCTTGCTATCAATATATGCCTAAAAACTTGTTTGCCTCGTGTTAATTTACGACAAATAACTTCGCTGAGAGGTTATATACATCCTAACGAACAACTTGTGGTATTTATGCCACAAATGCTTTGTACTTTCGCTGCACATTGATGATTTTACATTTATTGCGCATGCGCAGAAACGTCAATCGGAACGTTTATAACGCCGGACAA
This sequence comes from Oasisia sp. SBJ-2009, assembly GCA_964017155.1. Taxonomy (NCBI): domain Eukaryota; kingdom Metazoa; phylum Annelida; class Polychaeta; order Sabellida; family Siboglinidae; genus Oasisia; species Oasisia sp. SBJ-2009. Next base: position 47,241,531 of record OZ024856.1, read on the forward strand.
ATGTAAGCGCTACAGCGTTCTGATCACGCGATCGGAAGGACTGACCCATCAGCGTCTTTGCAGTGTTGTAACGGTATCACCTCACATAAGCCGAGGTCTACTCGCCTCTGGGTGTCGGTTCGTTTCCGTGGATCATAACTATCGTCTAATGAATCAACTGGTGGTGAATTCAATAAACACAACGAGTTATGTACGTGCGTACGTTATGCTCTGCATGGCTAACTGGCTGTTTTCTCCTCACCGAAGTAACTGAATAGTGGTCACGGGTGGAAGACGGTGTACACGAATTAAATGTATACATAATGTAATTGTGACAACTGCTCTCTCTGGATTGCTGTTCCACGTGTGGGTAAAAAAAGCGATCTACGTTTATACCTTGTGACATTCATTTTCAAGTCAATGTAATATACAATTTGTTTTAATTTACTAACAATATATGTACAAACAAAAAGTATGTACCTACCTATGCCAATGCCTTGGCGTGTGTGCCCATGCATGTTGTACGACATTGCACGTACGTGTTGTTAGTTATAAATTGACGAGACGTATCAGTACCTACATACCGTGTATGTTATAATTTTATTAATTAAATGTGTAGTTAGACAATGAATAAACAAATGATTTTGTAGGTCTTGTATTAGCTGTGATTTGACTATTTCCTTGATTGTTTTGTATTATCTGTGATGTGACGTTTTCTTTGAATGTATATGAATTATGGGTATGGGGCCCATACTGCTGAGTCAGAAATAAAACTATGCTTGACGGATTGATAGATTGATTGCCTGAACGACTGAATGTTTGATTACCTGAATGAATGTCTGAATGAATAAGTTCAATGAATGAATGAATGAATGAATGAATGAATGAATGAATGAATGAATGAATGAATGAATCAATGAATGAATCAATGAACGAACGAAACGTAGTACTTATATGCGTCTCACGTAGTGAGGCAGATTTTCAAATTGGAACATGGTTACTAAAACCAAAATGACAATACACTAGCCAGTTAGTTTACCGTCTATCAACATTATTCAACGCGCATATGGCAGCCGAAGCAATTTTTATTCATTTATGAGTACAACCCATAGAAGCATTAGTTTAACAACGACAGTACACGCTCGGTGCGTAATTGTTTAATGTATGTATCTATGTGTCGACACACATTACGTCACAGTTACGTGACGACACAGTTATGTGATGTCATGATATTATGGGTACTGTTCGACGCTATCCTTTATGACAAAGAACTATAGTTAGCATTAGTATACGACAGCGAAAATGTAAAAACTGAACATGTTCTTCCACCGTTTAATTCGAAGCTCCCGAGCGTGTATTGTAAAGATACTTAGTGATATTAAACAAACGTATATCATTCACGAGTGCAAGAAAGTTAACTGAAATTCTGTGGAATGCATCGTTCGTTTGGGAATGTATCTTGCATACGAAAAGGAAATCGACCAGTGAACACACCAAACAGTATAATTGCCTAAACGTTGTAGCGTAAAATATATCTTCTTAGGTGCAACACATTTGGGGATATCCGTATGCAATTTAGGAAAATGTCTACACCCTGTCTATAGGCAAAACACAACAATATCACAAAGGTAAACGGTTTTGATTATGGCAACTGTTAAACGACGTATGCAAAGGAATGCATTCTAAGCTCTACAATACATAAATTAAATGCTGTCGGTATGCTACATGTAATAATTCGAAATATTCGTTTTACACATCAGAATATTTTGTAAAACAATCATACACTGATACAGTAAACACACATTAGACGACAGACGAACATTGCCGAAATATCATGTACAACACTGTTTGGGCCATTCACTTACAACTTATCGTGAGTTTTCTTACGCAGAACTGAATTTCATAAAATATTAAGGTTAACAGTTAACATAACATTACCCCGCTTAACCAGTTAGCTAACTAACACTACGCCAGCGTCAGTGAACACAATTCAGACATCATACAACGTAGTTACCCCATCCTGTGGTTTATCGTATGAACACTAAACAAAACGATTGCAGCAAAAAACAACGAAAAGCATAGTATTGTGTCAGATCTTCAGAGAATGTGCATGGAAATGGCGCCGGACGCGACGAATGGTCAGCAAACACAGTGCACGTAAACACAGCCAACACATATATAACGATATTCGAATAAAGTGGCGAAAAACTAATGCTGGTGATAAAGCTTCACTGAAGGACTTCTGCGCCGGTCGTCCGTGCGATAACATTCGCCTGTCGCAGCGGATGTGGAATTTGCGCATGCGCGGTTAGTACGTCCGGCTTGGTGGAGTGCGAGAAGTGCGGGCGGACGTCCGCGGCCTTCAGACGGGACGTCGGCGGCCGGCGGGAGGCGGCGGTTGACGGCCAGCCGTCGGCCAGCCGTCGGCCTAGGCGACGACGTCGGTCTTCGGCACTTCGACGCTGATCTCATCGGCCGGCAGTGGCTTCTTTTTCTCGCCTTCCAGCTCCTCGTACAGCTGGTTGGGGAAGGCGAGGTTCTCGCCGACCACCAGGTTCTGAAAGAGACGGCACCGGTGAAAGTACAGCACGGAAGTATCGATGGTATAATGATGTGGGTGTTGGGAGTAGTGAAGACAGGACGATAGGATACAGTCATTGGTGCTGTAATAAGATGTAACATGGATGTGGGATGGGAGGACTGCGTGAAGAGAGACGTGGAAAGAGTGGCAGAGGAATGGAGAGAGCGAGCAAAAGATAGGGGACTGAAGACACTGTTGATAGAGTAAGTAGTGAGAGGACGGGCAAAGAAGAGGAGAACAATTATGATATACATGCATGCATGCATGCATGCATGTATGCATGCATGCATACACACACACACACACACACACACACACACACATATATATATATATACTACGTACGTACGTACGTACGTACGTACGTACGTATGTATGTATGTATGAGGTATACTGGTCTATGGATTGTATTAAAACTACTACGTATTCCAAAAGCTAACTGAACGTACCTGCTTCCACTGCGGGATGTGTCCGTTCCTAGAACGACGCCTCTTCTTAGAAGTCTGGATCAAGAAATCAGCGTAGGTTAACAATAGCGACCTTGTGACAACGTACGACAAGTTTCACCTTTCTACATATTTTGACAAGCCGTTATCGACTTCATCTTCTAAACGAGTCTCTTTCTTTGAGTATAATATTACCGATATAAAATCAACAGAAACCAGCTTCATTTAAATTGTCGTCCCCCCGTTCAACAATTAACATAATAAAATATTATAACAATTGCTACTATGGGGAACATTTAATGTTTCCTGTATGAATAACACGTTGCGTTAACATATTGGTCTACAGATAGCGCAGACACAGTTTGACATTTTAATAACAATAACCTGGTTTGATATAATCGCGCCTGAAAGAGCAGTTCACTCACCAACATCGTGATGACAGCAATTGTGACAATCAGCACCAAGATGGCGGCACCAATGGCGAAGACCATGATTGGCAAGAACGGGCGACCGTGTCGTTCACGCATATGGAAGTCGTCTAAAAGGTAACCAAAACGTAACCAGATAAGCATAAACATATAAAATGGCTGTCAATGGATGAGTGAGATTGTGACCATGGGCCGTGTATCCCAACAAAAACAGGCAGAAGGCACAAACAATGTTAAACAATTTGTTTAATAATTATTTTAAGTAAAGCAATCATTACTTTAAATAATAATAATTATTATTTAAAATAATAATAATTATTATTACAGTCAGTTAAAAATATATGTACCCTAAACGTCTTTGCTGCTGAATAAAAATGGACACAATTACACAGATATGGCCTGAGATGACGAGTACGCTATCTACATCAGGTGGACGTATTCCTGCTAGCATTACTTATAGACTTGTAGTAAGACACAGACCAGCAACTGACGACAACCAACTTGTTATGTTACACAGCTCATTAGACCCCACTGTGTCTGCCGACATTTCCGGTTCCACGTTGAGGTGTACAAAACATGTTGCTTTCTTGATTTGCGTGGGGAAAGCTACTGAGTTACGATCTCACGAATTATCTCCCTACATATCGACATTTTAAAGATGATGCCAGGTGCTGTCACATGTGGGTGGTTATCAGCATGGCTGCCCACGCGTCTGATGCTGACAGTGTGACTGTGTACATACTTCGTCAATTTATTTAATAACATTAATTAATGTGAATGTTCCCGTATCAATTAATGAGTAATTGTTGTATATCCAATGCATGAGTTCCCGGTGAGTGAGTGATGGAGGGAGGGAGGAAATGGGGGAGGGAGGGAAGGAGAGGGAGTAAGGGAGTGTGGGGAGGGAGGGAGTGAGTGGGGGGAGGAAGCGAACGAGGGAGTGAGTGAGGGAGGGAGGGCAAAGAGAAGGAGTGAGGAAGGGAGGGAGGTAGCGAGTGAGTGAGTGAGGGAGCGAGCGATCATGAGTATGTGATCACTACGACGTACCGTAGCCCCCTTTCACCGGGGCGTACTTGTGTTCGACCTTCAGACTGTTGGGGTCGTTGGCCCGCACCATGTGTCCGCCGTAGTTGAGTTGACACACGTGCTGCTGCATCTTGGAGCGCAGATTGAAGACGGCTGACGGCAGGTCGATGGTGTCCTCCGTGCGCACGACCTTCACGACGACGACGATGTGCTGCTTCAGGACGCTGTGGGGACGGATCTGTCGACAGACGGAGGACACAGGTAGGGACCGGCAAATCCGCTAGGGGCACGTGGGTAGGTCGGTTGAAATGTGTGTCCATTAGGCTTTTTTACTTATGAGGGGAGGCCCAGGGAAACTCCTTTTAAGAGCCTTGTATTAATCGTATGACGGTGAAATCACATTTTTCTGAGACCCAAGATGACAGAGAATGCCAACTTGTGAATTGTAAAATTTTAGGTGAGTTATTTAATTTTGATTCTGATAAGTGAATATGAACGTATGCTTCACAGCAGTGCAGTGATAACAAATTTGGTGTATTTTTTTGAAAGTTAAAAGCGCCATAGGTTTTGACTGCATGAAGATATTTAAATTCTGTAAACGGTATCTTGTTACCTATTATACATACAATCGACATGCACCATCATAATATTGGTAAATATATTCTTAATTTTTGTTGCCGGTCCCTAATACAGGGTTCGATTTTAACGTATTCCGTTACTTCGAGCACTCTAGATTTTGCAATGCTTTACCGGTCTCGACCCTACGGTGATCCGGTTGGATTACCGCTAGTGCCAGTGAAGCCCGCCATTCTTTATTTTAACAACTCAGTCTATGAAGTATGGTATGACTACCAATTGCAATCAAATCGATTGGCTACCGCTGCACGTTTTTACTTTCAAAGACAATTTACGTAAATCTGATTAATTAGTAAATTTCTAGACGGATTAATGAATGCCATATGTTGATAATCCGTCTAGGATACCAGACGCTTTACCTTAACATCGAACTCTGCATAGTATACGATCGTCAACAGGCACCGCGATCTGTTCACGATGATTGTTTTACAAAAATATTGAATGTTCACCAGTTTTATACCTCTTTTAAAAACTGTTTCGTGATTACATATCCATAATATAAATTGAATGTTCACCAGTTTTATACTTTTTTTTTTAAACTGTTCCGTGATTACATATCCATAAGATATCTACGGCTAATTATCGAACGAACCATTTCCACTGAACATATCCTTCTTTTGTGAGAGCAAATACACATTCCAACATAAGTCGTCCAAAAGCACGCAGCACGATCGACATGATTGATATCTTCCACTCGTTAGGAGCAATTCAATTATTCAGAAGACATTAGTCATTCTTGAAGGGACCGTCGATGGCTGTAAGAGTAGGCACTGAAGCAAGTGGTTTCTACTCACCTCGACAACCTCAATGTTCTCCTTCACAATCATCATCCAGGTAGCGATGTGCTCATGAATCGCCCTTCACGACAGAACGAGTAGTGTTTGTCTCAACGAAATGCTACTGTTCTAGTGTCTGGATTCGTCACATAATAATAATAATCATAATCATACTAAACAACAGTATTTGTCTACGCCATATCTCTAGTAATATAAAACCATTCAGAGGCGCATTACACTTTACAAGAATATACAACAGATTACCTTAACATAAAAAAGAGATGTAGTTGTAAAATAAATAGATCAGTAAATATTGTTCGATATAAATAAATAATATTAGTCTTAATAATAATAAAATACTAATACTGATAAATAATAGTTAATTATATTACAAGTTATAAATAAATAATAAAATAGTTGATAAATAGTAGATTTAAAAAATGTTCGGATAGCATCAAATTGTTCTCTTAAAGAGACAATTTTAGATTTGTTTTGAATCTACACCCTACATACCAATACGCTAATGTAGCGACATTGTAAATGCAACTCCTCGCAAAGGCTGAAGCTGATGTACGTCTCTACACATTATCGATAACGATGTACGATAACGTTATTGAATATAAAATAAGATGTGCTGTACTCATGGGTACTGCAGACGTCGGCGTGCAACGCGGACGAAAGCTCCACCAGGCAATATACTGTTTAGTAGCTAAATACTTTGAACTGATGCTACTCACTCTTTTAGTCCGGCTATGTGCACTGTGATGTCAACGAAGGAATGCACCATGGTGAACTCGACGGTGGCCGACACACTGCGAAGTATCGCTGAAGACATAGTCCAGTGCATTACAGTCTACACAAAGCGGCGACGTGTTATTTAACAAACACATGCATTAGTTACGTTCTTACAATGATGATGATGCTAAATGGATGCGCTTACTACAATGTAAAACAATCGTAACTGAACTGCGTAAAACATCAATGTTCCGAAATATTTAATGTAACTGATCATAATGAATATATTGTCCATGGCTCCAAGAATGGTTTATTGTAGTATAATTTAACTTACTTTGGAGCTTAATGTCGAAGATGAGTACGATGTTTCGATCCGTCAGCTACGTCACGTACTGGTGTCGCCGAAATCTGAGGCAACACGCGTGACACCAGTACGTGAACAAGGTCCGTAGCTGACGGATCGAAACGTCGTACTCATCTTCGACATTAAGCTCCAAAGTAAGTTACATTCCACTACAATAACTGATCATAGTTTTTTACTTATGCGTAACCGACATGTTCTCTGCCTGGGCTAAAGGTCCGACACTTACGGCACTCGGGCAGTGGTGGTCCGGGTTTACCGGGTCCGTGTTTGCCGGGTCCGTGCTTGGGCGGGCGGTCTTCCTCCACCTCCCGTGAATCCTCCTCCCTCGACTCGTGCGAGCCGTGTCCGCGTCCGTGTCCGCGTGAATCCTCCCGTGAGTCGTGCTCGCGACTGGCCGGCTTGGGCGGCATCGGTGGCATGGGCTTGCGGGTGCCGTCCAACTCCTCGCCCGCCTCGTCGACGCACCAGCACTCGCCGCGGCCCTCGTGGCACTGGGTCGGCTTGAAGGAGCCGTCCTCCGTGCACTCGGGCACGTGCGGGGCCTTGGCCGCGGCCATCGGCACGCCGCGCACCAGGATCGCCTGCTGCACGGCGCGGTGATGCTGGCACAGAGACTTCACTGCAACGACAGGGGAGCGACGCCGTCAGACAGGTACGTCTTACGTCTGCACTGTTTTTAATGAGTCAACCTATTACTTTACTTTACTGTTGTGACACCAAATCGGGTCTAAATTTGAAATGTAATTCTTCTTCAACACGCTAGATTACTGTATATATATATATATATATATATATATATATATATATATATATATATATATATATATATATACGTATATATATATATATATATATATATATACATATATATATACGTATATATATACATATATGTATATATATATATATATATATATTTGACAGCGGCCAGCTTCTTCTTTTGAAACATTCATCATATTGTATTATGCTCGTATTAGATTACTGGCTATAACCTTAATTGGCTCCGTTGTCGACCGGGAATCGTGTACTATATCATTTCTCGTCACATTTGCTGATTATATTTATTTGTATAATGTATGCGATTCCAAAAATAAATTACTTGCGTATCTTTTCAAAGGGACCACAAAATAATTGTTATTATGAAAACGAAGACAGTGTGTGGTGTTACATTAAAGTCGAAATCTGCCAGATGTCTGGCGACTGTTAAAACAATGCCTGAATGATTTCATGACATGGTCACAAGTTCCCGAAATTCACGCCTGTTTCTAAATGTGCTTACCCAAAACAGTAAATTACGTATCTGGTACAAACCACCCAACAACCTTCGGCGTCTCTCTTGAAAGACTCCTGCACTCTCTAGGATTAATACTTGATCTTAATGAACGGATCTAACGCCACGTTACATTGTAGTTGCAATGTTAAAACGGGTCACAAAGGAAACGCTTTCTGACTAATGTGACCCGTTGTGGGACACATCGTTTTACATTAACTGATGTCAACTGGACTCCTTGCCCCAGCTGTAGCTAAGCTCGTAATGCATTGAAACCGACGTGTACCTTTCCTTACACTCGACGACAGGGCGTATAATAATAGCTCAACAAATATTAGACCAAACACTACGATACATGACCACAAGCACGGTCTTCACAATGCTACTAGATACTAATCCTCCCACTGTGGCTAGCAGGCTCACCACACGTTCCCCCTCCCCCCTTCTCTCTGCGCTCTATTTGTCTCGACCTCGGTGTTACCCACGACTACGACTGGCGATTGCAACAGAACACTGCGCGTACCTCGACACACTGGCACCGTGGGGCACTGGTCAGCTTGGCAGTCCAGTGGGTGTCCAGCGCAGGTGAGACCAACTGGGCACTTGTGTCCCTGTAATAAGGTCAGTATGAACAATATGGCGACATATGCAGGAGTGGCGTACTTAGTAAATATACCTTTACTATTTACGACATATTATAATCATTACACATTATTAAATAAGCTTAAAAGTCTGTATATCTGGATACACGTTAACAACTATTTAATAACGTGTGTAAGAACATGTTCATTAAGCAAGATAATAACCTGTACAATACATTCATGAAACAGCGAAGCTGTATCTGTAGTTGCTCACTGAAGAAGGTCCTGGCAACATCCACCTCACACTATCTATACCGTGCTGACAGCATCCACTTCACATGATCCACATCATACTTACAACACCCATCTCACACGATCTACACCGTACTGATAACACCCACTTCACAGGATCCACATCATACTTACAACACCCATCTCACACGATCTACACCGTACTGATAACACCCACTTCACAGGATCCACACCATACTTACAACACCCACCTCGCACAATCTACACCTTATTGACAACACCTACCTCACACAATCTACACCATACTTACAACACCCACCTCACACGACCTAAACCGTACTGACAACACCCACCTCACACGGGTCGTCCTTGCAGCTGCAGGTGCGACAACCCTTCGCGTCCACCTGGTAGCCGAACTCACAGTACTTGTTCGACATGCACTTCCTAAGCGGGCATCCGTCCACTACCTTTTCTCCCTCCAGGTCGTTGGCTGCCACAGAGAGGCGAGAACGGTCAATAAACCTTTCACGAGCAGCTATCCGTGCAATACCGTTTGTTTGTTTACCAAACATATTGTTATAGTTAAACTAATCATCCTGCACAGAGCATTAGCTGTAGCCCTCTGTACAGTGACGTATATGATAGGAAAACTGCCTCGGATAACAGATAACAATGACCATTTTACGCAACTGCATATCTGCGATGTTTAACGTTATACTAGAGCAGTAATGAATCTAACATACCGTTAAAAATACATTAGTTATGTGTTGTACACTTAAGGGAATTAGTACGTGTACATCAGCATAATTTCAGCAAATGTCATTTAAAACATTCTGATATTGTGTAGTTGTGGGTCTGACATGCTGCTAGTGAACTGCGCAGCCACGCGTGACGAGCGAACTGTGCAGCCACGCGTGACGACGACGGCGAAATGAGGAAGAACCGGATGTAAAAACGACTACTCACCAACACACACGGGGGACATGTGCATCATGTCGCACATACTGCCGCGGCACGGACCCATGTGTGGGACACACGTCTGCTCGGCAGTGCAGTTGTGGTTCTGAAACAACATCGTCACCAAAATGCTGCATTTCCACAATTCTTGTTATATTTCTGAAGTTTCGTATTTCATTCCACGTTCAGTCTTTCAAAGATCCTGTTTTTCATTTCTGCAATTCTCACGATACATTTTTCCGTTCTGCATTACGACTAGGTATTTAAGTTTCTGTCTTTCTATACGATACATAATGTCTCAACCGGTTAACTGTGCACGATAACAACTACATATACCTCAGAAATATGGTTACTATAATATCTTATATACTCCGAAGATGCAACAAACAAAAAGCAGAAGTTACCAACATTACATTACTTCGATGTTATTAAACCGTTCCTTCTGGGGGAGGGTGAGGGGGTGACGAATCATCCAATACCCTCCGGCAGAAGAACGTCTATTTAGAAAACTATAACATTTAAAAACGTGCAAATAAACAACCCCAAATAACTACCAATGTGTTTCTGAAATACATCACGCCCTGGCTGACCATAGATTATTGGTCCAAGGGGGGAACGAACAGAGAATCACTGAACCGTGACATATCGAAGGAGATACACTTACCCAAAGTCACCGTGTTAACAGATAAGCTTCTCCCCATCTGCTACACTTATCCCTGCCATCATTTTCTAAAATTATTCGTTTGCTTAGTTTTTATCACTCTCTGTTTACGTATACAGTTTTAATTCAGTCCACACACATCTGGTTGACTCTACGAACCTCACAAGGACGAATCTTGCATTCGCACGAGTGGCAGCCATCCTTGTTGATCTTGAACCCCAGTGGGCACGGGTGCATGCACATCACCTCTGGGCACGATGCCGGGTCTACAATACACACAAACACAGTTGTTTTACACACATCCTGGACTTACGACAACTTCATATCTTTACACGGAGTAATTAAAGTTACGCTTGCGCCTATTATCGCCATATATTAAATGCCTAAATTGGTATGAGGGACTTGCCATTATAATTTACACCATGACCTACTCTAAGTGGACGTCTACGCTGTGACCTACTCTAAGTGGACGTCTACGTTGTGATCAACTCTAAGTAGACATCTACGCTGTGACCTACTCTAAGTGGACGTCTACGTTGTGATCAACTCTAAGTAGACATCTACGCTGTGACCTACTCTAAGTGGACGTTTACCGTGTGACCAACTCTAAGTGGACATCTATGCTGTGATCTACTCTAATTGGACGTCTACGCTGTGACCTACTATAAGTGGACATCTACGCTGTGACCTACTATAAGTGGACATCTACGCTGTGACCTACTTCGTTCTTCGTTCGTGTACTCCATACAGCCCCAGGGGCTAACATAGGAGTTTGTGCGGTGCACAATGCTAAAGGTGTATGAAGATGAAAGCGAAGTTACAAGAACAATAAGAACAATACAACTGAAAACGTGTAATTAACTGTGTAGATAAGTGTAATAATTTGTGCAGTTTAAAAACAGTTTGTTGTGTCTTTTTTTGGCTATAATCTGGTGAGGTGGGCTGGAACAACAATTAAGGTAGATGGTACTCAATGTGGAGATCGAAGCTGTGACCTACTTCGGCAGACTCCGTTGAACATCTTCTCACAGGGGAACTCATGACAGTGCTCCACCCGGCACACGAGTCCGTCGTCGCACTTCTTGCCCTACGACACAAACAACGTCACTTCTGGTACAGCGAACCACCGATGCTTCCATTGCGTCTTCCGACGGTTGTTACAACGGAACCAGCGGTTCTCTCTGAACACAAGTCAACATACTTTTAATCAGTAAGACCCTACATAGGCTTTGTCTTACTGAGTAAAAATGTGTTGATTTTGGCCAAACAAAATACCGTTGGCCAAAATAAGTATGTCGTGTCTGTCCTTAACATTGGTCACGCACGACATCATTCCGGGTACAGCTACGTTACATTAATCACACGCCAGTTAACCTTAATAAATTGGTAATCGTAGTGCTGTTTCTTTGCTTTGAAAGATCTAACACTTGTATGTAACGTATATACATACTTTTTCAATACTACATTAAAACTGATATGGACTAACAGTATTATGACGAGTATGCAGAAGCATTGGTTAAGCTACCTTAGGCCCACCCACGAAGCTACTACCTGCGGGCAGCAATTAACGGCTTTTGCGTGTTTTGGCACGTTCCCTTGAGCTCTTAGTTCTGTTGTCAACTAC
>OZ024856.1:47256346-47356346 GCA_964017155.1 Oasisia sp. SBJ-2009
GGACGGATATACATACATACACAAGCGTGCGAGAAAGACGTACTTGTTACCCTGTTCCCCGTGTTCTAGTCGACTCACATCTCATGTGTTTACAACTCGTGTTTACAACTACCACGACCGCTGCATCCGCGGGTCCCCTTTGATAAAGTTTGATTTGCGGTTCTTATGTCACTGGCCTCCGTAGCGAGACACCGCGTTCTCTCTTGCGGCGATACAAAGGCGTAGCGCCTAGCTCGCAGTCGAACTTCTGAACCGGCGTGTCATTTCACGAAGAACAACGTCACTTTGTCCTGGATATCAGCTATCATATCATTCATCAAATTACGCAGTGAATGATCGTGTTGCAAACCGTTTAGCAAATGTAATTTGCAGCAAAGTGACGCACAGCCGCAACGACATGGCAATCACACGCAATGCAAAATGAAACACAACTACATCAGGTTGTACTACGCACACTAAGTATCACCGAAAACATATCAGCCAGAATTCACATATGGGTTTCAATGGAAAGGGCACGATTTTATACATGTTGTGAAGCATAAACTGTCCGTATAAACGACTCGTACATATAACGTTGTATGCTGCATTTACCCTCAATATCTACTGAAGCGGTGATCATCTGCAGTGTAATGTTTGGGTGACGGTTTAAAATAGGATTACCCCCTCCCCCCCCCCCCGCCCTCCAATACCCTCCCCCCCCCGCCCTCCAATAGTTGACGCATGTCGACGAACATTCTGCATCAGGCCCCTTCTTCTGTTGCCTTGGTCCGGTTTCTTAAAATCGTTCCATTGCCGGCGAACTGTGTGCTTTAAGACTTAATAGTTGGCTTTGATGCGATGTATATTTGGCAGCTTAGCCAGTGGTGCTTATGCTGTACAATTGGTCCCGTTAATCCGTCGTGATCCACTATACCTAGTTTGAAAGGCCCACTTCTTTGCAATCAAAACGCTACGGTTGGCTTCACTTTGCCTTAAAGCACATCACATGACTGATGTGTGTTACTGATAATGTGAGCGACTTTAGAAATGCGAAGTCACGACTACCGGTAGCGCGTGACAAGCATACTTGTCAACTGTACACCACCGTTGGCGCTGGCACATTGCGATACCAATCGAGGTCACGCCGTGGTTGCACGCAGTGAACACTCGTGCTGCGGCGTATGACACGAATCGATATCGGCTTCTCTTATGTCAGCAGGACCTCGTGATTGCGTACACGGGGAAGGTCTCAGATGGGGTTAAATGAACCGAAATGTGTCAGGGTCAGTCCAGCATTACGTCGTAATTATACGAGTTGTAATTTAGTCTCTGTCCAGAAACTTCCACTGTTGTTGTCTCGTGACAAAACCTAGCCACGCGTGACGGCGACCGGCGCTGCTATGCTGGCAGCTCGTTCTCTTTGTCCCTACGACGAACGTTTGTGTTACTCAGATAACATTGTTATGCCAGTCACAGTGCTACACGCTCCGTTTCGTAACGCGTGTCCCAAAGAAGTTATTTTGGTATAAGTTTTGAGCAATACGTATGGTTGACGCAATACTTCTTACCGCCTCTCATAAACATGTCGATTTCATTTATTGATTGATACAATCAATAAATTTTACATAATTAACAGCCCCGTTTAAAATGGCTGAATATTAAAATAATGAAGTCATTGAGAACAATCGGGTGAAGTTTAGTTGAAGATTAAAACATTTCCGAATGGGAAATCTGAATACATATACAGGCTCTCGTTTAGCGGGACCAAACACATATCCAAATCCCCACCATTTAAAAAATATTCCGGTTCACAACGTCACGCCTCAAGTCCCACGTCGATTAGTTTATGACGTAAGTGTTGGCAGTGATTCAACGCTGCCATTACACTATTGACAAGCGATATTAGTATCATATTACTTTCTTTAAATGACTCCTCATTTCTGAGACCGACTCGCGCCGCGTTTTGCCTCGTTTGATTCTTGCAGACAACGGGGATGATCCCGAGAAGAACGAGTTGGCGCTTTGGAGAATGACGTAACTCTACATCAACTATCGATCTTTTTCGTGAACAACAGCGAGAGACGACAAATCCAATTTAGAAAGAAACGCTGTTACTTAAGAGTCGGCATTAGTCTCGTCGGCCAGTGAGCGTCAAGTGCATGTGTTCGCGGTGTATGTGATGTATCGTGCTGAAAAGCTAACTATTGAAACGGCTATGTTTGGACCTCTTAAATTGTACGAACAGCGTTGACATTAGATAAATAGGCCTACGTAATGGTTGCCAACTCCTGCAATCGTGTTTCCATGACCCAAATTGACAACACAATAAGACAGCGTACTACTGCGCCGGTATCCCCATAAGTCAAAGCTCAACATTACGTCAACACCCAAAGGTTACAGACGGTATCTAATCGGTTTAAACTAACAATTATCGAATGAGTATTTTGAATAGCTAAGAGGATAAGCTAGGACATAATTATGGGGTTCTGGTAACAGCGACATCTTCTTAGTTTATGTTTGCTTGAAGACATAATACTAACGGGAATAAGATCACTCCTGTTGGTGCGACGGAGCTGGCGCGACAACCGCTCAAGGTTGTTTACACCATGGGAACTTCAAGTAGACTAGAACTAGGTCACGTGATTGTAGCTGAGTAAACGTCTTTGCGGGATTGAACCGTGAATGTGGATTTCTTAAATGAAAATATTTCGTAGGTAATTCAACATATATTGATCATATTTGGAATATACCATCCTTGCCCACCAGGGATCGTTGTGGCTGATTACGGCAGTACTAGACTACAGTACCCCTGGTATATTGCAAAACTCCCCTATTAACCTCGCCAATGAAACTGCTCACGATGCAGGGTCCGTACACATCTGGACATTTGAAATTCAAGGCTATTCAAGGCTTTTCAAGGCTATTTAAAAAATAAATTCAAGGCTGTTTTAACGACATTTGAACCTTTAATCGCAGTAAATTAACATGAAAAACATCAATCAAAATGGCATAGTTAAATACAGCCATACAGGCTGTCACATCCAGGGGTCGACAATAACGTTTTGTATTCACTGGCCCGGGGGGGCTTTTTTTGTAGGAATACACATTTATTCTGATAAAAACAGGTACATTGCACAATAAAATATATTTGTTTATATTTAGGACACCAAAATAGAAACAGCAGCTGAAATGACAAATAAACAAAAACGTGTTTTTGCCGTTTACTAATTCTTTTGTATGTATTCTGTCAATAAAGTTCACTTTTATATTAATTACATACCTCTAAGTTATTTGTTTGCTATAACAAATGAGCCCCTATCGATTGTGAAATCCATTTTAATTTTGAAGACGCAGGATATATTCGAAAATACGCGATGTTTAGACCTTAATAATGCCATCGTACTTTCACTGTTCGCCATGTTGTGTGGTACGAATAGAACTGCCAAACTGTCCTCTAACTGCTTACGTAGACGGCATCCCCGCCCTTTGACCTGTATACACGGGAAATCCAAATAAATATTCGACCGAGAATCTTCTTATTTGGCGTTCGCCGTTGTGACGTCAGCTTCGGGGAATTCCGGCCGCTATGCGCGTGACACAGGGTGACCTAGATAATGCCATGGCGCTAGCTAGACGACGTTCTCGTTGGTGTGGATTCTGTCGCTGCCAAACGTTATAAATTTACCGCAAGGTGTGAATTAATTTTAATCGGAGAAAGAAATGGAAGGCGACGATGGCGTGCATAGAAGTATTTGCTGCCGGCGACTGCTTAGCGCCGACAGCCGGAGGTCGAACGGGAAGCTGGGAACGTTGACGTTGCCGTTGGTGGCGTTTCGCCATTTGCGGCATGGCGAAATCCTGTGACAACTTGACGTTTTACTTATTGGAATGGATATATTTTGGAATAAACAAGTTAGAAAATTCAGCTACAACACGACTATTACTGTTACTGACCACATTTACAGTTCTGATCAGTCATAGCCAGTCTAGCACAGTGCTTTCAATTGCTCCCGCTTGGAAGCAGCACTTTTCCTCAGTGCATTGGCCTTTGACAGGAGTGTCAGATCTGACAGGAGTGTCAGATCGCTCAATACCGATTGCCCAATGAGCACGCGAGTTATTTTTGTGCGTCGGCTTTCCCGACGCCAAAAATTACATAGCGCTAAGACTTCCGCCCGACTGCCTAGGGCTGTTATTTATCACGACAATTGAGGCCAAAAATATTTTATTGACTTCAATAAAATTCAAGGCTTTTCAAGGCTACTTGGTGAAATTCAAGGATTTCAAGGCCTTGAATTTGGTCCAATCAAATTCAAGGCTATTCAAGGATTTCAAGGCCCCGTACGAACCCTGGTCAGATCGCCCAATACCGATTGCCCAATGAGCACGCGAGTTATTTTTGTGCGTCGGCTTTCCCGACGCCAAAAATTACATAGCGCTAAGACTTCCGCCCGACTGCCTAGGGCTGTTATTTATCACGACAATTGAGGCCAAAAATATTTTATTGACTTCAATAAAATTCAAGGCTTTTCAAGGCTACTTGGTGAAATTCAAGGATTTCAAGGCCTTGAATTTGGTCCAATCAAATTCAAGGCTATTCAAGGATTTCAAGGCCCCGTACGAACCCTGACGATGGGTGTAGTGCTACATGCATGCGAAAGAAGGGTTATTATATTGGGATTCCCACCAGTCGTGTATCCGTCTTAAAATTGGGCCGGATATTTGCGCAGTTCCCACGGCTGACACAGTAGCGACTGGCGAAGTCGATTGCAATGACTTTCTAGTTCGATACCGCTCACTTCGACATTTTGCAGAGACGATCAGCCAGGGGTACTGTAACGTAGCACAACGACCCCTGGCTTGCGAGAGTGGCAGGTATCTAATGTAGTGATCATAAAAATGGTTGAATAAGAGACACAGGGACATAAGCCACGTTTTTTACGTCGTTCAATCACTGACCTCGTTTCCATACTTCCTCGTCCGTAGTCATATGACTACACGCGGGCCAGGCGAGACAACTTGGCCGCGTGACATGCGGCCATGCGTGATAACTTGGGCGCGTGACATGCGGCCATGCGTGACAACCATTATAACCGGCTGTGGAATGTCACCGGCACTGGCGGCGAAATGTCAAATCAGGTCATTCGCAAAAACTAATTATCTCAGTCACATGTCTAGTGCTGACGATCTGTTTAGAATCACTGCATGGTTCAATGTAGTGTGATTGTGCAAGTAAAATGTAATAGTTCTTACCGCATCGGTAAAATGGCGCATTTTTCCGCGTGCAAGCGTGCGTGATACTGCGAGGAATATCGACAGCGACTCACAAAGACGATAGTAGCCGCTATTTGCCTTCAAGTAGACAATATACTGTCCCACACTACTAATATTACATGTACCGCCGTATTGAGTCTTGTGGGAAATTACATATGATGTGTTTTAAGTCACACCTGTCCCACGGGGAACATATTGACGATGCAGCGAATGAATATAATAACTGTGAGAGTGCTACATTCACATCCATCATCGTTGACTCTGTCCACACACCAATTCACGGCGAATAGCAACTGAATAGTGATGAACACACGAGTGGTTCTCGACAAAGAAAACCTACACGCGCCAACATCAACAAGATTAACCCAAACGCGCCCATTTAGTAGCACGGATATGAATAATTAATTTTAATGAATGAAAGATATTGTGTGCATATCCGATTCGTAAAACAACATGACCGTCCGGAACACAGTTTGAGCGTGTTTAGTCGTCGCGGGATATGTTAGTGTCATGTACACGTATGTGGATCTACAGTAAACAGGTTTATCGGTGG
This sequence comes from Oasisia sp. SBJ-2009, assembly GCA_964017155.1. Classification (NCBI taxonomy): domain Eukaryota; kingdom Metazoa; phylum Annelida; class Polychaeta; order Sabellida; family Siboglinidae; genus Oasisia; species Oasisia sp. SBJ-2009. Next base: position 47,262,153 of record OZ024856.1, read on the forward strand.
AGGGATCCCCAAAATGAATACTACGTACCGATAGTTAGTCGTACCGATGTAAGATTATGAGGATGTCTGTGGTGTTTCTAGTTTGCTCGTTATAATCCCATACTAAGAAAGCATTAATTTATTGCTATATGGAGTTGATGGCGTTGTCATTGACGATGTCGTCGTTTCTGTAATTATAACACTGTATCCCGCTGTGTTTGCAAAGGACGTGGACCATTTGTGACACCGGGACAGATTCTGCTAAAACCAGGAAGACGGAAAAACGCAGCCAGTATACGTCATGCCACAGATATACGTTGTAGCGAGATAACATTAATCTCTACAACAGCGGTGGTTATAGTGTCAGCGAGGTGGCAGGACGGTTGGCTATTTTCGGTTTCCGGCTGGTTATGTTACAGACTAGCAGGGCTGAGGTCATTAAAAGTACTCACATGAGACGTGCTTGGGTGTAACATAACCACAGAGAAACCGAAACAAGTCTTTCGTTTTGAATAACTGATTGTGAACACCTCTTAAAAAGACATGGGTGAACGTTGCCCGATATTGGGGTATACTACATCTCTCCTCTACGGTGTATTTTGGTGTGCATTTAATGTCCATTACGTCCCGGTATACTCATAAAACTAATCACGCCGATCCATCGTTGATTTCTGTCTCAGATGCCCATGATTTCCAATACAAATTTAACTTAGAAACCATCACATTCGCGTATGTTTTGATATTAAAACAGTACAAGACTAACGACTTGATAGACCTGTTTGTTTGAATGTTTTGTAAGAATGACACAAAACCTAGCCTTAGTTATCTAAAATTAACCAATAATGAAGTTGCTGGACCGAGATAGCTTACCAGACACGAGGCTACAGCTGGTCGAGTCGCCATACATACACAGACAGGAATAGACATGACACCACATTCGACTCAGTACAAACACATGCAACTCAATAGGTCTGACAACACTGGTACAATACATAACTCCACACCGATTAACCAAATTGGTCAGATTATCTGACCTAGCTGTTAATCTGCATTAATCACTCCCGTTAAGTCAGGATATCCGTGACGGGTGCCTATCCATTTACTTATCCTGTGTCCGGAATTCCTGTGTCCGAAATGCTGAATCAAGACGGAAAAACACTCATGTAGCCGAGTGCAGAAAACGTTAAGTACAGCTGATCCTAAAATTCACAGCACACGCTGACAAGAATCCACTTACTTGCACGAAGGTAATGCTGAACGAGAACTAATCCCTCCAGCCAGGACGTACTCAAATGCCAGAATGAAACCGCGAAAAGAACTAGTCTTGCAACATCCGTGAACGGCAGATTACGTCATGAATTATGCAGTCAGCCGTCCCTAGAGTGCCAGGGTTCGTCTGTCACGGATGTTCCCCGGTCAATTCTCAACAGCTGTGCGTGTGTACGTCTGGTTGTGATACAAGTGTGTTACAAGTCCGATTAGCAGTCTCCGGCTAGTAATTAGCTTGACATTACAACTCAAATCTCTAGATTAAAACCCGAGCAACGGGGTTTTTCCGTTGAGTGGCAGAATGATTTGTGGGACACAAGGTTGACATCATATCCCCCGAATGGACCAGGAAGTCTTCCCGTTTCCTCGTTTGTACGACGGTATCACAATCGCACGGTACTATCTGCCATCGGAAGATCCATTCAAGCTTTTATAACCGGCTCCCAATTGGCTCCTATATATACCTACCTGTTCTCTCTATCATTACCCGTTGAATATATATTTAGCGTGTTAGTGAGTTTCGATAGATTACATAAGGATTGTATTGCCCTTTCTATATGCCGATGTAGCCCATTCAGTGAAACATTATGAGGAAACAGTAAGTGTTTTTTATGAGGAAACGTTTGGAAATAGAGCAGTATTCATAGACGAATAACATAAAGTTGAACCCAACCACGGCTGGGCCAATGCCACAACAAAAACACTCTTCACAAAACTCCCAGTCAACTGATTTAGATCACCGCGAATAAAGTCCGTCGATGTTCGAAAATACACTGTGTGAATTATTTGCCTTACGGGCTAGTCACGGGTAGAGGTAGAGCTCGCTTTTAGTCAAACCATCGACATAATTGACTTTAGTCGTTAGATCAGGTAATCTGTGTAGAGTGTCAGTCCACACAGTTACTACTGTTCGCAAAAAGGACACAATAAAAAAATGTCCCATTTTGTGACGTGTAAAACTAATTTAAATAGCAACTTGTACGAACATGCGTACTGACAAGAGCTAGCCCGAACATCGAATTGAATACGGCATTTATCAACTTCGAAAAATTACTTAGCGTACGCGAGTACAGAAAGGGTACGCCTCTCGAAGCTCACGAGCGAAAATCTAACCGAGGAGCATTTTTTTTAAGTGAAGCACGGTTTGATAATGTGTGTAGTGTGTACGCGGTAACAATAATCGCTAATACCGTGTCAATATGTCAAAACACCTTTGATCTTTGACACATATGTCATTATGGTTTAACCACAGCTACGGTACTAGTAAGTTCCTTGATGCGCTACCTTTGATTTTTGACGTCTGTTTTGTATGGCATCTCGGATTTTTTATATTCACAATATTCAGTGCGTTACCGTATCGTGTTTTATTATGACACACGCAGTAGGTGCACTATAATGCTTTTTTGGAAACCGTAAGCGTAGTATTTCTGCGTAAACAAAGTCTGAAAAATACTGTAACGTGAAATTATGTTATGGCTATGTATCTGTTATTTTGATCAGATCTGACAGTAATTGTCGCAGACAGAGATCGGATGTATCGCTACGAATTATTCGTCGGTTATAAAATATAACATTGTCGCTTGCGCTTTGATTTCCAAATGCACAAATAGCACATGTCATACACGCCATGATGCTTTGAACATTATCGCCATCAAAACTATGCACATTTATTAATACATAACGTTAATCTGGATCGTATTGTGAACATTATAATTCTACAATTATTACATTTTACGTAGCCCTGCAGCAATCCTTTAAGATATCAATTTAATAGTGAATATTATATTATTATTACAGTTTGCATAACGCAATATTTCGGGTTGACGTCGTTTCTTTGCGGACAATGGACGTGTAACTTGGAACAAAAATGAACTGTATAACTACTAACGAAGGTGTGGCATCCTTTTAAATACTCGTAGACCTACAAGTGTAAGTACTAAGTAACCGTGGCACTTACAACGGATGAGAACGGCCAGTGGCCTCCACATTAACTGTTATTCACTTTCCAACGCAACGAGTAAGAGTCAGTCGAATGACGGCGGGGGTTCAGTGAAAGGTTGTTCATCATGTTGAAGAACGAAAGGCAGACCAACTAAAAGGATATTTACAAGGACATGGACCGGCTGCGAGAGACTAAATCAACGTGATCTGTTCACCCTGTTGACGAAACAGCCACTCCTTGTCGGGAAATTCTGCCCAAATTTACACTGAGTTTTCTACTGGTATATGTCGTCATCCATAAGCACTCGGCAGCTTGCACGTATAACTATACTATAAATAGTGGTGGTTAGTCTACCGGTGATGACGAATAATGGTTACGTACAATACATAAACTACGGTTTTCTTTTATGGCGTACACCACAAACACTATCTACCTCTCCATTTAGCGACAGCTTGGTTGATGCCATAAGCACATATGCTTAACAATAACAGCTACAGCCAAACGATCACAAAACCAGTTCATAAAAAGTGCTAGTGCTTATATAATATGAAGCAATTGTTGTCTACTTCTAAAAGGTGCGGCGGTCGGCGACACGCGGTCACGGTTGGTCGACCTCACGACACACAAATATGCATTATTATATTAGTGACTCATCCTATACTGTATTTGGACGTCGTGTCTCCGAGAGAAACAGCGCACAGCTTTGAAACGGGTTCCAAACGTAAATTGTCTTACGTATTTCATTACATATCAACTGGCAGGTTGAACGCAGGATCAAACATCATAACTGTTAAGAAAACAGCGTAACTCGCCGTTATCCGCAACCAATTATTACTCGATAATACCTCACCATGACGACAGGGATGCCAAGAGGAGAACAACCACCACACGCAGCGTCGTTGTAAATAGGGACATTTTACTGCAGCACGAAGATTGGCATGGACGTTTGTAGTAGTTTGGATATGTTATGTATACGCGTATAGCTGTAAGTGTTATTGTTATGTATAAGTATATAGCTGTAAGTGCTAATGTTACGTATAAGTGTATAGATGTAAGTGCTAATGTTATGTATAATTATATATAATACATGTATAGCTGTAAGTGTGAACTATTTGACGAAACGCAGCCGCTTTAAATTAATTGATAACCATCCAACAACCTCGAGGTCTGTGGCACGTCCTGCCCGTGACATACCACCCATTCACAGACACATAATTATGATGCATTCTCATCAGATGTCAGTGTTCACACATGGTCCTTGTTACTGTGCTTCAAACGTCCTGCTTTGTGCTGATTCGGCAAGCACAATAGAGCGAGGTGTAAGGCCGACTGGCCATGTTGTATGTGTCACATTGTTCCAAGCGCGACAAATGCCAAGTCTGAATTATGCATACACTTGTTCCAGTGAAGGGCGCAATAACAAAGATAGGTGTAACCTGACTGTCTGATGCGTCGATTTCGTATAACAGTGTCGTTATGATATCACCGCGATATGTACCTATGCATGCCAGCCACGTCTAGTTTGTACATTGTTTGGTTGTGCCATCGTAAAATAATGCCATCTTTCAAAAACACAATGGATATATCGCAAACGTGTGTTTGACGTTAAGGAAGGTTTAACGATAATATGTTTACGTACGATGAATGTAATGCACATAACATGATGCATGTTCACCAACAGAAAAATTATATCAATCAAGAATTAGTTCATGATAATGTGTACAACATTGAAATGTGTAATAGATGTTATTTCATATAACATGGTTTGACAGTAAACGATTGAACTTCATAGATTTTATGAACAGAAGTTGTTCTTGTATAACGAACAATGTGTATGCGCTTAGTACCCAATTCGTGTACTACCAACGAAATAATCATCTACGTTATGCCTATTTAATGATATGACATTCAATCTTAGGCAATAAATAGTGCCCATATACAACTTGCACGCTGTTTCTATTATTGGTATTCATCAAACTAGCCGCGGCCATTATGACTGTACTTAATGTTTTATAGCAATAGCCCCAAGCCGAAGAAATAAATGTGGTATGTGTGTTTGTGTGAGTGTGTATGTCAGTAGGTGCACGTGTGGGTGCAATTATCATGAGTAAACCTAGATTTGTATGTCTTGACATTTCTGTGTACCACCGTTCAACAAACTCTAAATTCCACAACGTGTCCTAGTTTGCGACATGGTTTTGGTGTTATGGGTTGCCGTTTCCTTTAGGAAATCAGTAATAAATAATGTGCATTAGGGAAATGGTAGTAAAAAACCGGGACTCGCTGTAAATGTATCGATTAAACAACATCAACGCGTCACTTAGAAGCGTCTGCGACATTTTCTGAGAGCGTCTAGTGTAATTATGCGTAAACAGACAGATTACCAGATGTGTTGTAAGGAAACAATGCTACAACTGGTCACACCGTTACCCTGTACATTGCACCATTACGCTTAAGACGAAGGCTTCGAATTCGATCATAACGTCACCAGTTCATAAGCGATGAGGTGTTAACGTGGGAATACTGGGGTTCATAGTTCTTGCTACCGCATTGAAGCTTGGATTTTTTTATCAGTTTATGTTGCCTCGGTTCAAGTAGCTGTATAAATGAATGTCTATTTAGAGGGAGTGGTGGTTGTATCTGAATAAATAGTATTAATATACTAACTGAAATGCGGCTGAATGTTGTATAAGAATCTATCATGATGTCTAAGTTAAATATTAAGAAATAGCTCATATCCACAAATCTAGCATGATAAAAGTAATATATGTACTAAATGAATGTGCCTTAATGGATGTGTGTGCGTGTGCGTGCGTGCGCGCGTGTTCTTCGCCAGTTCAAACACTCCAGAATGTCGACACACTGGGCTGTTTATGAAACACGAATCTGCACAAGTCCATTAAATCATTTCCAGAACATAACACTTTATAATTTATTTAAAACCCATATTCGTATGCTATAAATTGCATTACCTCACGCGTTTTGTTGTTGTTGGTTGATTGGCATATACACTGATTGACGAGGCAACTTTCCATTAGGAAATTATGCAATAACGGCAGCGCGCGCGAGACATAATTAATAATATGTAGTTGTGTTCGTTTTTAAATAGAAAACGGCAGTTTTTATTTAAAGTAGCACTGTAGAATGATGGCCCTATTCCGTTATTGCGCATAGTCATTCAGAAGATATATTTCGTTTATGCAAACTACCTATTCGGCTCTGCCGCGTTCTCTATTTAGTTTGACAATGGAGAAAATTGCTATTCTTCTGCAACTGTTAGGAAAAAAAAAATTCTTCAGTTGTCGAACCTAAGGCCACCTGTGCATGCAAAATCGAATACCTATCCGTTCTTAGCACGATAGCCACGTCTTTCTCGACAGGACATTCACATCAGAATCAACATTTAATCCACTGACAAAAAACAACCTCATCTAAGTACCAGTACGCATTTTGTTACTGGATTCAGTTATGTTCATAATGCTGTCGTGTGGTGTTACCTTGCGAATCATATACGTCTCTTACGGAGCTTGCATGTCCTCACGATACCTTCATCAGCGTTGAACTACTTGCTAAATTTCGGTCGTCGTGTGACTTCGCTGGTGGTCGTCTCATGACAGTAGTTCCAAGAAGATCGCGGGAAGGCTGAATCCGGTGTCCCTGTTGAAGGCTGGTCGCCGTCTCCCTTCTCTATTGCTTTACCGATTTCTGTTCATTCGCGAGAAGTTGCGTCTTTGGCTGTGTTGTTGTTCACTCTATATTCGCTTACTGCTGTGAACAGGGTCCAGGTTTGTTATGTACTTTTAGTCGGACTCCCAGAACTCTGCTGGTCTCTCCTCTGTAGGTCTGCTGACAGTTCGATCATGCTATTTCACATATCACTCCACACATGTTGTTCTTGGAGGTTTTGTCCTTGGGGTTGTTTTAAACAGGTATCTTCCTCGTGTTTTGGGTCTACAATTTCACTGCTCTGAAGACGATAACTATGGGGTAACTTGATAATTCAAATATAGAACCTATCAAACACGTTGTCACAGTGTAATCCGATGTCCGCTCAAAGTAAAGAATCGAACTTTTCTGCTAATCTCTTCTTATGTATGCAGGCCATTTGACGTGTCCAACAATGAAAAATACCAAAATATGCATCTGAATAATCTCACAGGAACGCAGCGTCCAATTATTCTGCCAATTAAGTGGGGCGTGGGACTCGATGATAACGTTGTTTCTTGATTCCTGACGTACATTATGTTTTTTCAAGAGACTGTAAATGCTCATCACGTTTGCCAAAATAAATGTTTGCACAGACGAGGTCTAGGCTTGTTGAACATCAGGGAATGTCAATAAACATGACTCATCATTAGCACTGGAAGTACATCTTCCTCGTCACTGCGGTTTTAACCAATCGAAAATCCGGGTCATATAAAGTCCACACCAGTCTTGTGTGAATTGTTTAAATGCTGTCAACATTCGTCGAATGAACTTATTTTGGTAACAAAGCCAACTGCCGGGGCGCCGTTTAAAGCCTCTACCAGCTTAATTTCCCGCGCATTGTTTTAATTGTACACACATGTTGAACTGCTTTGCGCGCACCTGTCGGTAAAAATTAATCGTTGGCATGGTTACGTCAAATTATGTGAAACTTCAACGAGCCAACGAAAGCATAACACTTTTATTAATATGGCGACTTGGCATACACTGTTTGGCGAAGCCGTGGAAGTAAACCCAATTTTTGATTCAGTGAGACTGTATTAAAACATTGCCTTTGCTGTCTTTAATCGTGGCATGGCTGTCAAATGCTGTGTAAAATTGTACCGCCTTTCCTCGCAGCAATGATATGGGCCTACTCGCAGGGGAGGTCTACGTGTGGTATTATATTGTTAGGGGTCCATTGTTTTATTATTATTATTAACGCGTATATCATCCACAGACAACGCTGACCTTACGCGGGTGACAACCGAACGATCGATAAGAACGATGTTTGACGACACAGAAGCTCCGCGCTGGCCAGCTAGTCGTGCTACGCATTAGTAATTAGGGCCTAGGCCTAGCTGTGCTGTTGACGCTATGATGACGCCACGTCACTGTGAACATAGCTATCGGGGTCAAACCGATATTTCGTGATTATACCTATGAACACTACCCTCAACGACAGTATATTTGTTATGTTGAATTACTCCATACGAGATTAGTAGTACTGTCTCTAAAGTCTAGGGTCTATTTTAGCTCTGTCACTCATGCCATACGTCATGATCATGTCATGTATATGACTGAAAATGCCAGAATGAATCGAAGAGGCAACACTACGCCAATGGCGTTGTAATCAATAAAGTAAAGCGATTCAATGATTTCACGGAAACAGACAAGCGAAATACGACCACGATAGCCTGACTGTGTGTGAGCAACAAGAAATAACAATCGCAGCTACCAATCTCTTCGATTTCCATTCAACCAGTACAGGCTTCCTGTTGAACTATCAAATCAATGATTATAATTAGGCCGTTATAATTATGTACTAAGTGCTTCGCAGTAGTAGAAGACAGCGACAATAAAACACAACATTACAATTCCGTGTGGTAAATATACAGTGCAGTAATCCAGTGTTGACATTTTTTCAACTGGCAGTCAACAACCAGTGACAGGAATACCAGCGCCAGCGGGTTTATACACACACAGTTTACAACATAAATCGCAGATTCCGCGGACATTTTAGCCGTAATGAGCCCCGCTAAGTCGGTTCACTCACCTGCGTGGAAGCGTCTCGACCGGTTGTCTGTACACGTCTTGTGACTTCGAAAGAGAATGCGACAATAGCGTCAATTCAACGACACCTGCCCGAGCCAGGTACGACGTACGTGAATCTGTTGTTAGTCGTCAGTGTCGCGAAATCAGGTCACCTAGCCTCCGTCACCCCGGCGCACGCGCCGCCATGTACGGTAACAGAGGCTACCACGTACGGCTGCTTGACAATCCACTAGGTGGCGCCACTATACGTAGTCTCGTAAACTATTCACGTCCATCATAAATAAAAGACTAACAGCCTTTATAAACTCAAAACAAATAATGAGTGAAGCCCAAGCTGGCTTCAGGAAAGGTTATTCTACAACTGACCAAATATTTACGCTTAAGTGTATTGTTTAATTATTTCTATGTCAAGGTAGAAGATTGTTCTGCACCTTTGTTGATTATAGTAAGGCATTTGACTCGATCAATAGAGCAATGTTGTGGAAAAAATTAATATCATATGGTGTATCGGGAAAAGTATTTAATGTTATATTGAATATGTACAAATCAATCAAATCATGTGTCATGAACAATGGTGTGCAGTCAGAATTGTTTGAATCACATGTAGGATTAAGACAAGGAGAAAACTTATCACCACTTCTGTTTGCACTATTTCTCAATGATCTGGAAACATTCTTCCCAGTGCAGAAATGGAATACTCTAAAATTTATTGACAAACTGTATAATGACAGTAATGGTGGTATTAGTGGAATGTTAAATATGTTTGTTCTCTTGTATGCAGATGACACTGTTATAATGGCTGAAAATGAGAGTGACATGCAGAGGAATCTTGACCTATTGAATGAATACTGTATTTGTAACAAACTAAAGGTTAATATCAGTAAAACAAAAATGTTGGTCTTTGCCAGATCAAAGACAAGGATACGTAATATACGTACATTTAAATTTGGTGACATGAATCTCGATCAAGTGGAGGATTACATTTATCTGGGTATTTGCTTTAATTGGAATGGATCCTTTGTTAAAGCTAAAAAAGTGTTATATGATAAAGCCTCAAAGGCTATGTACTCACTTATACAAAAAGGAAGGAGACTGAATCTACCAACTGATGTTATGCTTATATTATTTGACAAGTGTGTAGAACCGATCTTACTGTACGGTTGTGAAGTGTGGGGATGTGAAAATGTTGACATCCTGGAGAAAGTGCATACTAAATTTTGTAAATTTATTTTTGGAGTGTCCAAATTCTCTCATAATATGCCAGTATATGGAGAGTTAGGCAGATACCCACTTTCAGTTACAATAAAGCAGAGAATGGTTAGTTATTGGACAAAACTATTAAAAAGCAGCAAGGAAAAACTTAACAAAGTCATGTATCTAATTTTGTATCATCTTTATTGTAAAGATATACACTACTCACCCTGGATTAAATGCATTAGTAACATCTTTCAAACAAATTTTATGCAATTATGGCACAGTAGAATTACAAATAATAATAATGTGATGTATCAACTATTTAAAACATCCCACTGTAAAGAAATGTATACCGAAATACTTCCTGAACATTTAAAAAAAGCATTATTCCAATTCAGAATAGGTACATATAAATTACCTGCTAATAATCTAAAAAACAACAACATTCCTAGAAATGAGAGAATTTGTACCATTTGTGATGAAGGTGTATTAGGTGATGAAATTCACTTTTTATACGAATGCACAAAGCTGGATGATCTGAGAAATAAATATATACCTTCATGTAACAGAGCGAGTGCAAATATACATAATTTTACTCGTATGTTACAGACCACTGAGCCAGACCAAGTTAATGATTTAGCAAAATTCATCTTGTATGGGTTAAAATTGTATTGTCAATGATATGATAACGTGTGTGTTATCTATAAACCTGTATAAATGTATTTGTATACGAGTAGTAGTACAATTGGGTAATTATATTACCCAGTCGTAAATGTTGATGTTTTGTTAGTCATGTTCTATATATGTATTTGTAAAACTATGATCCTCTATGTACCACGATATGTGGTTAGAGTGAATAAAATTATATTCTATTCTATTCGCTTAACCGACTGTCGTTCGGCTGCGGAACTACGCCGAGAAGACAGTCTGGCTACATTAACGGCTTTTGTTTGGGTAGCAGCCGTGATCTATAAAATGCTGCCACCTCACGGACACTGCCGTAATATATATTTTTATAAACAACTGCAAATTTGTATTTCTATTTATTTATATAAGTTTAATTTTTAATAGTTTTTATAATACAGCATTATTTGATCAAAAGGTTTCCTTATTTAATTTGTATGCTATCCGTGTCGAGCTAGACAATGCTGCCACCTCACGGATACTGGTTAATCCTGCCGTAATTCTTATTTTATAAACAACGGTACATTTGAATTTTTACTTACTTTTGTGTTAATGGTGAATACTTTTCATATGATATTATTATCTTGTAAAAGTATATCGTTATTTTAATTTTTATTTCATAGTTGGCCTGAGAGCCAATCAGCGTCTCTAACCTAATCTGGGGTAAGGCTGCCCGGATGTAGAAAGTTAAGCCCATATACTGTCCCAGGCGGAGTTGAGGGGGCTTAAAAGTGCTGCCACCTCACGGAGTCTGGGTAACCGAGGCTACACTGTACGCGGAACTTCCTTGTTGGTGCTAGCCTCGGTTACCCAGACACCGTGAGATATCAACTGTTGTTTTAATGCTGTGCCAATGTTACCGCCAGAGCAGTCTTACCCCATAATACGGTATATGATGATATAATGTTCGGATATATTTACGCATCACTGGGGCTATAGCTATAGTTGTTAATTTTGATTTTACATGATGTTGATAAATATTGATATATGTCTTCGTGTAAACGATAAACCGGTCTATGAAACATGATCGTGAAACATTATTAAGCTCCTCTCCCCCCTCCCTCTTTGTACCTATCGTTCCGTTCCTGTCTCTCCCTCCCCCTCTCCCTCCCTCCCTCCTTATCCCTCCCTCCTAACCTCCCTCCCTCTTCGTCATTCCCTCCCTCCCCCTCCCCGTCCTCCTTCCCTCTCTCCCTCATTCCCTCTCCCCAAACTCTCCCTCTGCATGCCTCTGTACAATATTCTCTCTGACCCGACAAACTTCTGTTTATAAGCCGAGAGTTTCATGTTTAAGAAGTAGACGATGTATTTGAAGGATATGTATAAGGATTCCTTTAGTTTTCCCCAACAGCGTAAAAGAACAATATAAGTTATGCATAATGCGCATACAATATTAACATATACAGCCCAATTTGGAATGAAATACAGAAACAAAACAATTGTTGTTGGAAAGGAGACTCATAGTAAGATTAATATTGATTGCTATCGTAGTAGCTACCCAAAGAAAAATAACACAATCTTAATAATGTATTTGATCCTTAAGGTTGAAGGTTTGTTTCATAAAATTAGCTATGAGGATTTTACTTAAACGCTAAATTTGTTTCTCAAAAAAATGTCGTTTGCGTCTACCGATCTAGTCGTATGTTTCAGGAAATAATCCGTTGCTAAATTAGGGCAAACCATACTGCTGTTGGATAACCTATATAACAGTGATAACTATTGTTACAATTAACCCGTGTACAACTGACCACAGTCTCCCCTATAAGATTCCATTGGCTCAGCCGCTGTACTGTGTCACACTTACACATCAGCTCACGGCAGGAGGTCTTGCCTGTGTGACCAAACTCAATGGATCGAGAATAAATTTGTATTCTGTGAGATCAGCATTGACTTTGTTTTGCTTGTAGTGTTTACAGGTTAACACGCAATGTCGCTAATAATAACCGCTCATCACCTGTAGGCAAAACACATGAGACAGATTGATATTTTGGCTTATATAACCACGCGTTGCTGACAAAGCAGCCATTCGCGTGCGTAGTAAAGATTGTGACACAAAGTATAACCTACAATGTACGTTCTAATGCTTGGTATGGGGTTATAATAGGTGTCCCTGCATACGCAAATATAATTCAACGTTTGAACAGATGAATAAATAGTAAATGACCCGGCGTATACAATTACCCGCAAGCCTAAAAATGTGACGCTTCATAACTGACGCCACATTTCGGGCATTATTAGTCAAGTTACTCCCCTTGAATAAACCGTCGCTATCCGGGAAATCGGACATTTTATTAGAAACTTCCACCATACCGTGACTTAGGAATATAGATTGTAGTTGCACGTGGTTAGTTGGTAATAACTATTGTAACATCAAAACGTAGATTTGTGTTTCCTTTTAATGTAGCCTCGAACCAATCGGTGAGCTACATTTCTTTGTTTCTCTTTTTACTTCCTTTCTTTCTTCTTCATTGCGTCCTCCTTCATTATCTTCTTTGTTTGTTTATTTGTTTGTTTGTTTCTTCATATCTTTCTTTCTTCCCCTCTTAGTTTAATGCCCACATTAACAGTTCACTTTACATACAGAGTTGAACAAGCAAAGAAACTAAAATATATTTTGTTTATTATTTATTTATTTCGGATATTATCAGAAACAACCAACCTTGTTCATAACAACCACGTTTTAATACAAAGGTTACAAAACCACAGCAATTATAACAATGAATGATCGTATAACAAAAATAAGCAATATCACACGGGAAGAAAATTCACTGCTGGAAACGTTAAATAAAATATACATGAAAAGGTGACTTTATCGCAGATAGTAATAGATGACAAATTCGGCAGGATATACACATACATATAAAGACCTTTGCAATGTGTAACGATTAGTGCGAACAATCTTGAATGTATACATATAACAATTGTGTACACTTGTGTACATATCACAGGATGTTGAAACCAATACAACGTTCAGTAACAGTTAAAAACGTCACCGGTAGTCTGATAAATCGCCATCGAATGCAGGATGGACTGTAACATTACAATAACATTGTTTACCGGTATCAAATTATAGCTAAACGAATCGTGTACAATAAACATTAACATATACATCGATCAAATAAAACACCTGGATATAATTCTGCATGTCATATTTATACATATTACACTGTTTAATGTATGTAAACCATTAATACTGTCAGAGTTAATGCGTGAAGTTGGTGAATTACAACAATAACTAGAGCGAGTCACCCCCTCGACATATCTTCCTCCCCCTACACCTCAATCAACTATCATGCTCTGTGTATCTGTCTGTCTGTCTGCCACCCTCTCTGTCACTCACTGTCTCTCTCTCTCTCTCCCTCTCTCCCCCCCCCCCCTCTGTATGTCTGTCTCTCTCTCTCTCTCTTCCCCCCCTCTCTCGCAATCATCAATTGTAACGCACAAAACTCCAGTGTTACGTCTGTATTGTTGTGTCCTCCAAGACGACTGTTGAACTTAAATAATTTCGTACCCAAGTCCTTGTTGCGTGGGTTTGTGACGAATGCCCGTACTTGACAGCTCACCACAACAATATCATTTCTATTCACTTAGTGTTACATTCAGCGTTCCAAGAAATTCACACAAACTGTTCACTTCAAAGAGGCGGCAGACTCGGAACCCCGGAATCCGAGCCATTTTGCATTCCCCTTCTCCCTCTACGTGTGTTCTGGAGGTTTCTCTGAATACTTTGAGGTCGACGATGCAACACCACAGGAAGACTTAGTGCCTGTAGTTGTTGGCCTGATGACCCATTCATCAGCTCTGGCGGGTCATCCACGACGACCCGCCATCGTCTGTCACGTGGACGTGCTAGTGGACGGTTGGACGTCAGAGGCGGCTGAGGGTTTGCTGGGATACGACGTAAGGCGCCGAGTATGCTGGGATGTCGCGTACCGAAGTGTGCCGCGTCACGATTGGTGCCTTGCCTGGTCGCCGCCCCGTCGTTGCCAGCTGTCGCAGATGTCGGTCTCCATGTGTCATTGTCGTCATCCGTTCCTCCGCCTTGACTCCACACGCCACTGTCATAGGACGAATCGCCCTTTCTCTCCTCCTGCTTTGGCAGTTGTGAAGTGTATTCCTGCTGGGGGAACGGCAAGTTTGGGGAGCGACGTCTTCCAATCGAACGTTGACCACTTCCGGGCGTGGACATGTCCATTGTGATTTGAAGCTGTAGAAAACGCATATAGCATTACTACTATTGTTAGTAGTAGTGGTGGTGGTGGTGGTGGTGGTATTTGTAGTAGTGGTAGTAGTGGTAGTGGTAGTGGTAGTGGTAGTGGTAGTGGTAGTGGTAGTAGTAGTAGTAGTAGTAGTAGTAGTAGCAGTAGTAGTAGTAGTAGTAGTAGTAGTAGTAGTAGTAGTAGTAGTAGTAGTAGTAGTAGTAGTAGTAGTAGTAGTAGTAGTAGTAGTAGTAGTATAGTAGTAGTAGTAGTAGTAGTAGTAGTAGTAGTAGTAGTAGTAGTAGTAGTAGTAGTAGTAGTAGTAGTAGTAGTAGTAGTAGTAGTAGTAGTAGTAGTAGTAGTAGTAGTAGTAGTAGTAGTAGTAGTAGTAGTAGTAGTAGTAGTAGTAGTAGTAGTAGTAGTAGTAGTAGTAGTAGTAGTAGTAGTAGTGTCATATGACCAGTCCGTCAGTTGCCAACACGTACTCCGCTAGCCGGCAGTAGTCGTTTGGAGAGTAATTTATCTCTTTAATTTAGTAACAAGGATTGCTGAGTTGGTGTGTCATGATTTGTCCACAGGGGTCTTCAAAATACAAGTTTGCCTTTACATTGCTTTGCTCTTGGAAGCAAAAGTAACTGATTGTGACTAACCTGGTTGTTGGTCAGGTTGACGGTGACGTCACTGTCCTGTTGTGTGTTCATCACGATGGAGTTCACTATGTGGAAGAAAACACATAGGGTACAATTCAAACGATTAAACAGCACAAAAAGTCAGACTGAATGAATTCATATCACACTCAAATTGTTCCATTATAATATATTGTATATATATATATATATATATATATATATATATATATATATATATATATATATATATATATATACAATGCGCCTGTATGTGAAATGTCGCAACTTCGACGTACAGTACAGATCAGTCAGATTGAATGAATTTATATCACAGTTAAATTGTCCCATTATAATATTATATATATATATATATATATATATTTATTTATTTATTTATATATACAATGCGCCTGTATGTGAAATGTCGCAAGTTCGATGTACAGTACAAATGGCTAGTTCATATCGCACTGAATAGTGGAATTAAATCATGACAATCCTATTTATTATGCAAATAAAGCATTTATGTTATGTTTGTGCGAGCCCGTGTGTGCATATCGGTGTGTGGGTGCGCGCGCGTATGTCAGTGTGTGTGCGTGCGTATGTGCGCACATGCCCGTTTCTGAGTCTGCGAGTGTGCGCGTGCGCGCATGTACGAATCGTGTTGTTAACCAGAAAACCGCGCGAATTAAGGTTGATCTATACACGGAATACCCTCACATATGTGACTTTCATTTTCGTATGTAAAACAGCGAATGTGCAGGTCATCGCCAACACTCGCAACACCAATATCTCTTTTACACATTCCAGGTTACATCGATTATTGTCCGGCCGATCAAATTTCATTTACTTGCGCCACAGCGTGGCTGCGAAGGCTGTACGGGCATGCATTGGGTACAGGTACAGTGATTGGCTGGCACAAAAGACGACACAGATTCCATATGTACGTTATCTGTTTTGGTTTACAAAACTGGCGGCTACTAATATGTTTCGATACATCCTTTTTGAAAAACTGTTCTCAAACGTCACAATAAGAGGCATGAATAACACCTTGCTTTGAATCTTTTTCTGACATCAGCTCAGCCGTGGATCCATCAATAATTACCTAACTGTCTCGTGCATCTATTCAGCCATGAGTCATGCACATTTGTATAACCATGCACTATTGCTTAATTAATTATGACCATTATAACCACGCTCATACATGTGTTATAACTATTACTCTAACAAGAAACATGTGGCGGAATTCGTCGCAATAAATGTGAGAGAACCGAACGTTTTAAGAGTAATTACTACCTAGCTAGCTAGTTGTAACATATTGTTCATGCCACCGCGATAAAGGTCCACAAAAGGTAGATCGAAACGACGCATGTTTACAATAAATATGCGTAGGAGTAAACACATTTTTTCAATTTGTGTGTATAGTTTTGATAAATTGCCAAATATAACTATTAGTTCCATCTAAGTTGGAAACAATCGAAGTGAAGCTGAAGCTTCATGTGTAAGTGCGCGTTTCTGCTTTTATTTTTATTTGGGGTTGTTGGATTGTCGCGATTTCTATAACAATTCTGGCAGAAACATAGAATGATTTGAAGTTAAATTGTCGAGCCGAGTCAAGGTGGAACTGAACCCTCTTTTGAGCCCCCTTCTTGACACCCGCCTCGGATCTTTACATCGCAAGATCGGGGGAGGGGGTTCTGTTAGAAAAAATGGATGTTCAAATCGTCATATTGTGCTCCTGGGGATTTGCCGGCTGACCTGTTTACCATATCGTACTGCCGGCATAGCACGGCAAGGACAAATGTATCCAATCCATTTGGATATGGCTATACAAAGTCAACTGTTTCGACAATCTAAATAAACGTAGTCAGTACATGTTTATTAGACTTAGTGCGTACACAATTTTAACTGTTCACACGTGACGCATTTGAACATGGGAGAACCGAAGTTGCAAGAAACAAATTCAAAATGCCTGCACGCATGCTGTTGTAGCGAAACTACACGGGATTGCGTGTGCATTTAGTCAGAACTTACCGATGATTTCGTCCTTTGTTCCCGTTTCTCGAACTTCCACGGTGAAACGTCTCCTCGGCGGTCGTTCGCCTGTTCCTTGTTCTCCTGTCGCCATGGTTCGTAGTCCTCGTGTATTGCTTACTGAACCGTACACACTGAACACGTGCTGATCTGTCGGATGAAACTCGCAAGCTGACGTAGATTTGGCGAACAAGCGTAGAGGCCAAACTAATCAATATAGGTCCGGAGCAAGGAAATTTCCGTTGTCATCTGCCCTATATGTGCGTTCATGAGTGTGGTTATATATCATATATGAGTATAACAGACTTCGGAACACCTCCATTCATTCGTAGAGCTAGAAAGAATCAGCGGTCCAAAATAAGTGACGAGACAATTTTGCAGAGAAATTATGTAAATGTTTCACTTTTGATATATTTTGAAGATGCGTACATTTGATAATCCATCATTTGATGGTGATTATATATATATATATATATATATATATATATATATATATATATATATATATATATATATATTAATATATACATATATATATATATATATATGTGAAAAGGATGTAGTTGGGCATTTTATGGAAGCCTCAAGGTCAAGGGGTACAGTTGGAGATCTATAGCCTGGCAATCGGTAGTCAAAAACGTTTGCTTAATCAAGCGCTGTCGTCGCATCATTTTCTCGCTTGAAATAATAAAAATTATGTACATGAAAATTACTACGCCTACCTGTCATTTATCACCCAAAACAACTGATTAAAATATCGTCGAAGGTTAACGTTCGTTCACCGCTATGGTGTGTAGGCAAATAAATGGCTTGTCTATAATGTGTGAGTTATTTTTACAATGTGCATATCGGCGCGGTCTCAACGTGTATAGTGCTACACTCTGGCGACCAATATCTAACTTAACGCTACCCGGACAACCATATCCGGCGGCATAGTCGGTTCTACTGGCGCACATTTCGTTGTTTTCAGTCGAGTTATTTTGTTTATTAATTCTTGCCAGCGATTTACTGTATTTATGGCACCGACAAGGGGAACGCAAGTGTTATTTTCACGCTACATGAAGTCATTGCATGCTGCCTCTCGTCGGAAAGTTAGCGATAAAGTTAGGTATAAAGGTACAATAAAGTTATAAACGTTCATGCATGCGCCAGTCACCGAGTCCGAGAGCGCACCTAGCCCTAGCCTAGCCCTAGGCTTGGCCTTGGGCTAGGCCTCGGGTCTAGGCTATAGTCCAAAACGGCTAAACTGTGATTATATGTATACATATATAATCACACAAGTGAATAATAACAGCAACAATACACGATGATTGTGATGAAAGTGGATTTAATTAATGCTGGAAAGCGCCAACCGACGCCGTCGCGGATGGCTGTGCAGCCGACGTGTTACGGCATAGCATAGGCTGTTGTAAATAAACGCACAGCAGAACGGCAAATGGTGCCAAAGTTGCCCACCCCGGTGTGTCGCCGGCCAGGCACGCACAATAATTCTACATATACCATTTTAAAGCTAATATACCATACTAGATGGCCAACCAGGTTTCATAGATGACCATGTTAGATTTATATGTCATTTCATAAGTAAAGAAAACATCAAACTTCAATGCACAGAAAAGCGATCGATGGCGAAGTAAAAAAAAATGGCTCAAGATGTTAAACAATTATCCATTGGTTGATTCCACGGTCAAAAGACACGGTTTTCCTAATCAGTATGCAGCGGGAAAGCAAATTGCGCAACCATGTGATTTCTGAAGACGGCTGACGCGGGAAGACATTTTGGTCACAACCTTTGGAACGGAAATGACAGCGAGATTTCAATACCATATAGCGGATTCTGATGTACCTACCTTAAAGGAGATACTGCAACTAGCCATCATTTCATTTGACCGGCATATATAATTTTAGTATAATTTAATTGTAACTATGCAGTACTGTCTAGGTAACACGTTCAAGGGTGGTTACGTATACACATGAAAAACTACCTAAACACAATGCTTGCACTAATTGATTAAAAGTGACTTGTGATAACAATAATAACAATATGAAACGAACTTGTCTCAGTGGCGAATCTGGCAATGCTGGTTTTAGGTTCATATTCGGAGATGTCGAAACAGGCGTACTGGGACGAGTACTACGCCCTGCCGAAACACAAGCGTCCATTCGACTGGCTGCTGGACTACACGGACGTGCGCGACCTCCTCGAGGCTCAGCTGCCAGCGACTGGACACTTCGTCTTCCTCGATGTCGGCTGCGGCACATCTAGCTTCGCCTCCCACGTCGTGCTCTACGACAGTCCACGCGTCCACACGACAGGGTTCTGTCTGGACTTCTCACAGCCTGCCTTGCTCTACCAACGTCAGCGTCACCAACGCGAGCTGTGTCGCAGCATAGAACACAACACGTCATCGAAATCCTCACGGATATTTCCACCCGATGAATCCAGTCTGTGTTTTCTCCGGGCAGATGCTCGGCACTTCCCGTTTCCGAACGATTTATTCGACTTCGTCGTGGACAAAGGCACAACGGATGCCGTGTTGAAGGACACACAGTTTGGCGTAGCGACTGCCACGCGGATACTGCAGGAGTCGCTGCGAGTGTTGAAGACCAGCGGAACTCTCTGGCAGATCACGGACGAGGATCCCGAACTGAGGGCGTCGTTTCTACACGACAGAGGGCGCCATATCGGCATGGACGGCCTCCGCGTGTCGTTCAGGGCGATCGAGCCTAATCGGGGTGGCGAGTATTTCGTGTACACAATCCGAAAACCGGAGATTGCTGAAGAAAACGCTAAATAATAAATGCGATTGTTAATGTCGAAGTTTTAGTGTTTGTATTGAATGAAAAACTATGAAGACTGTCCGTCTTTGTATGCATTATTCTTAATGCTATGTTATCTTGACCGTTGTTTTTCAGTTAACTAGCCGACGTGTTTCCTGTACTGATATACATGCTCAGTTCCTACTAGCTATACGTCACTGTCGTTTGGTTCACTCATTCGAGGGTCTTGTCTATTTGTAACAAACACGCACGCACGCATGCTCAACATAGTAATAGTTAAACCTGACTATTGCCAGAGCTGCTCTGGCAATAAGCGCGGAAAAATCCTTATTGCCAGAGCAGAAGTCGATTGACGGTTATGTACATGCGCGTCCGGTTGGGGATATTATTAGCGAACACACGTCGACGTAGTAATTATTTCAGATACCTATGACGCCCTGATATTGTTTTATGACTGATTTCGGCGATCGTAGCGGGGAAACTGCGATGAGATCGATCCGCAGAGCAGAGGTCCATTGACTGGGATTTGCATGATCCGGTTGGCGATATTAACAGCGAACACACGTCGACATTGTAATTATTTCAGATACATATGACGCCTTGATATCGTTATCTGAAATCGTTACTATGTCGACAAGCGTTTACTGAATATATCCTCAGCCGGACGTGCTTGCATGTCCCCATACATTCACTTCTGCTCTGGCAATAAGGACGACTTCTGCTCCTATTGCCAAAGCTGCTGTGCAGATTGGCGGGGAAACTGATAAGAGAGTTATCGCAGTTTCCCCGCAACGATCCGACTAAATCACACACAAAACTATATCAGAGGGTCACATTTATCTGAAGTAATTACTATGACTCTGTTGACGTGTGTTCGCTAACAATATCACCAACCCGACGCGCATGCGCATCCCCACACATCCACTTCTCTCTCTCTCCTCTCTCCCCTCTCTCTGTCTGTCTCTCTCTCTCTCCCCTCTCTCCCCTCTCTCTCCTCTCTCTCTCTCTCTCTCTCTCTCTCTCTCTCTCTCTCTCTCTCTCTCTCTCCCTCTCTCTCGCTTTAAACACGCCACACTCCCCACACTCACAGGGAACATTAGTATTACACAATGGGGCCAGTGAGTATTTCTTGTAATGCTATTCATTTTGAAACTATGTTCACAAACCTCATTCTGCGTCTTTGTCAATCAGATTGATTGTGTAGATGCCAAATGTACAGATTTTGCGCAGCGCAGTCTATGTTACATCTGACGGTAATTACAAGCGATATCCTTAAAGTTGTGTTCGACTCGCGAGCGTGTTCGACTGGCGGTTCATTGACGTATTCTGGCACAGTTGAGGTGTGGCGAGTAGCTAAACATGCGAAGAAAGAGATTGGTGAGTGGCTAGACATACGACGAGAGAACGCGCCTGAAGGCTCACGCGTTCGAGTGGCGACATCTATCGATCGTGTTCGTTAGTAATTCGCGTATGCTAGCTACTGCATCGTGTTAACGCCACGTTATTTTTGAAAACAATTCATCAGCGTTGCCAACTCCGCGGTTTTCACGCGAAATTGGGCTAGTTTTAGACCTGTTCCGCGGGGTAAAAAAATTAGCAGTTGCATGTTGCGGTTTTTGGGGCTTTTTTACGCACATGCCGGGTTAGTTTCAAAAGTGGTGGTTTTACGTCATGTAAGAGCCGTCATATTATATGTCTCATAATAAATACTGTGAACTACCAATTCAAAGCCTCCTCATGTTTTTGAATAAATACACACGCATTGCCGACTCCAGCCAGAGCCACCCAGGGGTCCACAAATAAGGGTGATAATCATTCTCGTGCACCAGGAGTCGCTGCTGCTGATTACGTGAATAAGTCCGACCAACTCTTATCTTCGTAGCGCTACGTGTAGTAACTACTAGTAATCCAAACTTAGATGCTGCTCAGGTTCAGCCAGCCAGCAGCTATAGCTTATTGTTATAGTCTAGTACACCAGGCATGAAGCCCGGGGTGTTGTGATGATGGAGAATGGATAAAACGCAATAGACCTCGGTACTACAATTTTTCGTTACAATATAGCTAGCTCATATTGACAATATTATTGTCTTGATAATAATAATAATTTTATTTTCCCCAACTCAACAAGACGTCTCATCAGTTGCGCTTACACTACACGTGACGTCATCTTACGAGGTATTCGTCTCTAGTGGCGTCTCAGTTCTGCTAGATGTCTCTTACTACATATATACATCCTCTTGCACCAGGGGTCGCTGCAGCTGATTACGTAAGGAGCAACCCTGTCCCAACCCATGGCACATCGAAAATTCCACTTTTAATATCATCCAATGAAATCGCACACTGGATATATGTTTCAAACTAGATCAGGTGATCATAATATAAAAACATTTTCAGCCAACCCTGACGCAGTGTTTATGATGAGAACGGGTCGTTATTTTGAGAATTCCACCAGTCGTATATATATCCTTTAAATTGAGGCGGGTATTTGCGCTGTTCCCACGGCTGACGCAGTAGCAACTGTCGAAGTCAATTGCTATCATTTATAGGTCACTCCCACGGTCTAGACGATCAGCCAGGGGTACAGTAGCGCAGCGCAACGACCACTGGTTTGCCAAGATGCCTATAATATATATCCAAAGCCAGCATGGTAAATTCACAGGTTCCGTATTATTGGACTTAGAGAAAGCCATATGGATGCGGCAGACACCAGATTCTGCTACCGAAACTTTCTGCCATTGCTATCCAGGACACTGAGTTGTGTTGGTTTAAGAATTTGCTGACCGAACACAACAAGTAAAAATCAATGAAGCAGCAACCGTTAATGTGTTTGCAATAAATGTTTGTGTGCCCCAGGGTTCAGTATTGGAACTGGCTTCAGTATCAGAATCCTTTGTCTCCAGGAAACGTTTACAAAATATGCAGATACAACTGACGGCGAGCTTAGATGCTGTTAGCCAGTAGCTCAATGCCAATAGACTCCGATTATAAAGAAAGCTAAAACCATGCTCTTCGTAATAGATTACTGCAGTATTGATTGGAACCCATACATGAAGAAAGAAACTCTTCAGCGCTGGAGAGATTGATCCTAAACTACCGTTTGAGAGGAAGCGTGTCGGCAACGATCAGCCACATCCACTGGGACTCTCTGGAGGAAAGAAAACAACTCTCTATCTACTCTTCGATTACAGAATACAAGGACAAACAGATTGTCATGCCAATGGTGATACAATGGTAACCACTACATTGCTTGTAATGTAAATCCGACCTTTCTATGCTGGCATCGGGTGTGGTCAAGTAGTAACTGGTGCTGCCGGTGTGCTTTTCGTCCTCAGTGGCTCTTTTACATCCCAAACTCAGACGCGAGTGCTTTTCCGATTCACGAAAGATACGTACAGTCCTCAACGTTGTGAGCCAGGTTTGTACATCAAATATAACATGCTTGCCGCGTCCGTGGATTGAACCCGGGCAGCCGGCGTGATAAGCAGATGCGCTAACCACTACGCTATCCGTACCTCTTTAACCCCTACAGTTAGTATGTTTTTCCATTTAGTATGACGTCGATGTCTACCAAGAAATGTGTACGAACAAGTGTTGCGCAATCGTGACGTGACGCAAATCGGAGTAGATTTCATTTATTGTATCATTTTCGCATTCCTTAGGGTAAAATACACTATTAAAGACAGAGTACTGATGCATAATCTACTGCTGGTTATTAATGCGATGTTTGTTAAGACAACATCAAATTATGATAACATTATTCGAAAATAAAAACATACCAAGGTGGTATTGAATCACATCTTAAAGAGTGTTCTGAATCATCTGTGTCACTCTTGTCACAGCCATTGTTTTCAACAAGAGTCCGAACAGGTATTACTCGCCTACATTTGGTATCGTTCCGTTTGCACTTGCAAGCAGCACAACGCGGCACTTGGCATTTAGCGCAAGAACAATTACAAGGGCATTTGCCGGCGACACGTAACTTATATACCATTGGGAAAGTTCTGGTAAAGGCGGCACCGTCAAAGATACTGGTTCCAAATGTGTGGAACCCGTCTTCCAACCGATATCTAATCATTTCTCCTCCATCTTCAAGTGAGTATCTTTCAGCACAACTGTCAACCTCAAGCCTTACAGCCTTGACGCATCGATCCATTTGACTCAAACAAAGCTTGCGGTACCTTAGAACATTCATATTCTCCGATGGTTTCCTCAAGATTGACATTTTCCCCAATACCTTTCTGATGAAGAAGGCGTATCAGCATGACAACTTCATTGATCAGCTGCTACGTCTGCTTCTGCAGCACAGTAAGATGTTATTGAGGATGCAGTTCTTCAAATATGCTGTCACGTACCTTTTGGACTTTGCGTTGTCTTTCAAATATCCCTGGAGCTCAGTTTTGCAAATATTTTTCACAGTTTCCAGAGTGTTCATGATAGTTACAGTGGCTCACTGTTTCGTGGCAATATTTAGTATGTTGCTGGAGTCTACCGTGACGAGATTGATCATGTGCTGTTTTTATGCTTGCTTGATTGATCATTTGCTGGTTTCCATCTTCGTGGGATTGTTAGACTGCAGATGGTTAATCACTTCTTTGAAATGGAATGATACCTCAGATACACAGGCTTTGTGTAATGCTACTTGGTTCGTACTTTAGCATCCAGGGGTATTTATGTAAGCCCACCCGCACTTTCCTTCACATCTATGCTTTATATCTGCCCATGAGCTATTTCAGAAGTGATACATTTGAATGACTCAGCTTTTTTCGCACATCATATTGACCTTTCGTGAAATACTGATATACACATGGTGCTGGGTTCTTCAGGTTGTTCATTTCCTTTAGGCACATTGGCAGCGAATAAATGTAGTTGTGGTGACCAGCAGCAACAACAAATGGGAGCATGTTATTATACTAAACCAAATTTTCCCAATTGCCCATTTTCCCATTGTTCAAATGCACCCGTGCCTCGAATAGTCATTTGTGTTCAAAACCTTTGTTAGCCGTTCCTTGCTTACACAAACCAGTTTCTATCAGGATAGGAGTCCACATAATTTTTCCAACTGCGCCCATAGCGTTTACAGTGAGATGAAACTACACACATGGCAATAAGATGTCAATGTCATCATCAGGTGAAGCTTGCTCCCGTAGCCCATATGAAATATCGTGCAAAGGCTGATCAGCCATAACTACTGTGTGTTTCACCCCAAACTTATTGGCCAGCTTTGCTGCATATTCTAAACGGATCTTTTTGAACAGAATGGATCATTAAACCATACATAAAGCATGTGGCTGGCACTGTTGAAGCCAGTGTTGTATAGAAAGCATTCCAACATTGATAGTGGTTGCTTCCGAGCTCTATTTTCTTTATGGATGACGAACGGCAAAATTGCCATGCCACAATCATCAACTGAAACTATTGATCACATATAGGTTGCAAATATATAGTCCTTATCTTTACGAGTAATCTGGCATTAAGCTTTAAGCTTTTCGCACAAAGAAATGTAGTGTGGTTCAATTTTAGAAGGTATGGCGCTCGACAAAAAAAAGATTCAATACGTTATGATGATAACAGTGCGAAATTCTTCGTCCTTGCCGTCACCAAATTGTTATCTTCAACAATCAAAATAGCTTATGCAGACGAGAAGTTACCGTTTTTTAGACATTGTCAAATATAGTGATGTCACATACCATATAATTGGTAATCATAAGTGCCCGTTGTGTTTATTTTGTTAGTTTCGTATTTGTTGTCGGTAAAACACCGTAGACACCGAACTAAGTTAAAATTACTGATACGCTGCAAAACATGTCATTCAAACATGATAACATACCTCATGTATTTGAAAACAAGAATACGTTATATTTAATTTACTTATTAGACCCAACGTATTTATATATTCAAGTTATTCCAGAGATGATGTTAACATCTAACGTCAAACCAAAATGAAGTGGAGAAGTATACGCTATATGTTGATTCTAGAACAAGTGATGTTCAAATGTATTTTACAAGTGTATGGTATAAATCAACCGAGAAATGAATGGGGATACCTTTGATATGTTAATTTTTTATATAGCTTGAATATGTAGTAAGGTTACTACGGTACATTTATATGAAATCGACGACAAAACAAAAATATTGTTCTACTTATTCTTCAATTGTTTGTTTCTCGTTGCCTTAAAATATATACATTTTTATAATATATTTGTGGTCTCTATTTCTCTCACCATTCCGGATATATTTTGGTACAGAGACTAGCTAATTTCATTAAATAAACCATGAATATTTCATAATTAGCCATTGTGACTTAACAGTCATTCAGACACCTTCAGGCCTGAATTGAAGTTTAATTTTCAAGTGCCGTGTTGTGTTGCTTGGCCATACGATGGGAAAGGTATCAAATATGGGCGAGTAATACCTGTTTGAATTCTTGTTGAAAAAAATGGCTATGACAAGAGTGAAACAGATTACTCATAACAATGTATAAGATGTGATTGAGTAACACCTTGATGTGTTTTTATTTCGAATAATGCGTGTTATCATAATTTTATATTGCCTTAACAAACATTGCATTAATAACCAGCAGTAGGGTATGCATCAGGACTGTATTTACTAGTGTATTATTACACTAAGAAACGCGAAATTGATACATTCAATGAAATCCACTCCGATTTGCGTCACGTCACGATTGCACAACACTTAGTGGGTGGGGTACATGTTCGGCTCGTGATTGCGTATAATATAGCACTATTTTACCACTGCTTTGCATAATCCAGTAGGTAAATGAATGTACATCATTGTGATATATTACATAAATATCCTGATTACATATTAAGGTAATTATAACTCCTGTTGTGTGATGTCAACTGCGAAACCGAACAGATTTTTCGATATATTGTCCAATGTTTTGTACCTAGCTTCCTAATAAATAAACATATCAATACGATATTGCCATACCTGTTAGTTCTCGTCATTCCTGATTACTTGATACTACATTTATGTTTGTTGTCACACATTTACTGTGAAAATGTGGAAAGAGAAATATATGCAGCGCGGCCATTAAGAGACCAATTAGCCTGAATGTAAATGCAATTTACGGAGTGAGGTACACTGATTTCAGAGGGTTGCCCTCCGGAATATTATTAAGGAAGGTTTGAAGTTTAGAAAACGACAGGGCAACCAAAAATAGCACGCGGTGTCCACTTCGACCCCCGTGCGCCCCGACTATGCACGAATAACAGTTGGAGCCTAAGGAATTCAAAGATAAACTGAACAAGTAAACAAACAGCGCGTGAACGTAATTAGCCCGATTACATCACATGCCTGAGTTGCATATCACCGCCCCCTATCGACCATGTAGGCTCCCCATTTTACTAGTTATTCCCATTTTGTGTCAAAACATTACGTCAATCCAAAATGAGGGGTGACGTATATGTTAGTTCAAAAACATGTGATGTGCTGATACATTTTACAATGTCGTGGTATATAACAACAGAGGAATGAATGGGGATCATTTTGATATGTTAACCATATATTTTGAATATATATTAAGAGAACTACGGTAAACGTTACATGATGTCGATGACGAAACGGAAGTGTCTATTTTAACATATTGCTGAATCTGTTGCCTTAAAATGTACATTTCAATAAGATATTTATTGTGGTTATGCTCCTCTGCAATACGAATAGTTTGCCATAAAAACTAGCTTTGTAGCCCTAAACAAACTATAAGAAAAACAAAGTGCAATTGCACTAAACGGCCATTCCGGCACCCTATACGTCTGAATTTAAGTGCGATTTTCGGAGTGAGGTACACTGATTTCAGAGGGTTGCCCTCTGGATTATTGTTAAGGAAGGTTTGAAGTTTAGAAAACAACAGGGGAACCAAAAATAGCACGAGGTGTCCACCTCGACCACCGTGCGCCCCGACTACACGGGAAAGTGTCGATTTAACAGACGTTTGAAAACGTTAAGGCGTAGCGAGCAATAGATTTTTGGTGTGGCGGGAAAAAGACGTTGCGTTCGCTGCGTTCGCGTGACGTCACCTAGCAGCAGGACCTACTGTTGTGCGTCACTCAGTGTTACAAGGGTATTTTAGTACAGCGTTGGATAGTCGAGGTAAGTTTTGTCTATTTAAGGTTACTTTTTTTAGAAAACGCCATACATCGTGTGTATCATGATTTGTTGTATTTTAAGTTTGAATTTCTGTTAACGAATTTTTATTTAAAAACGTATGTTTGGTGGAAATCTAAGGTGGAGTTCAACGTATTGAACACAAACACACAATACGTGGTCCCAGAGTGGTGATAATGAAAGGGATAGGAAAAATAGTCGCGACATACTATAAACCAATATACATGATTATTTGTTTGTCAATCTACACCTGCGTTTCCACTGCAATTAGCTCAGTAATATAATTTGCAATGTGTTGACCAATTCGTATGACATCATTATGTGAATGTACATGTATACAGTATGTGAATGTACCTACATATATCCAGTAGTCTTGTATACAAGTCAGATGAACACCAGCATACGCACTGATTATTTTTCTAATAACATACGTTACGCAGTCACTTCCACGGATACAATGAATTGTTGATGCTCACTACGAATAATTAAGAATATAATTGCTTCCTACATTAAATCCTTCCAATGTGTGTTTACAGAAGATGGGAAATTGTATGCGGAGCGGAGAAGGTGAGTAAACATACGTTTGCTTAATTTATTTAAATGTATAGTGCAACTTGACCAGTCGCAGTCCTATTGGATGTCATATACCTAAACTCGCCTTTCTAGAACACATTGCAATATATATATATATATATATATATATATATATATATATATATATATATATATATATATATGTACACACACGCACACACGCACACACGCACACACGCACACACGCACACACGCACACACGCACACACGCACACACGCACACACGCACACACGCACACACGCACACACGCACACACGCACACACGCACACACGCACACACGCACACACGCACACACGCACACACGTTTGTTTATTTGTTTGTAATTTTGTTTGCGTGCTGTTGTGCTTTAGCTGGGGAATTTGATGTTTTTCTATATCGCACCTTGGCTTCAAAAACCATGAATACGGCCACCTAGTGTCACGACATTTCTCATCATACATCTACTTCTGTCTACACCTGTACTACAAATGTAGGCTGTCTTTACGCGACTTTAAGTTTAGGTAGTTTAGCTAGTAGAGGCGCCCCTTTATATTTGTCTTTGAGTTTCGTCACAGGCTGAGCAATCAAGTGTAGAAATAAAATCTAGGAATGCTCGGTTTCTACCCCATATGATTTTCTGCCTGATTTTGAGAATAAATTTCATATTAAACGCATTCTTAGTAAGACATATTAGACATTGTCACATTGTCATTGTGAGCAAAATACTTGTTTAATTAAAACGAGGCAGGTTGTTGACAAATAGCGCGCGCACGCAGACCACGTGACTGTACAGTACGCCATTTCGGTGACGTAAACAACAGTAATATTTTAGTTTATCGGACGAAACTGTAATCGTTAAAAAGTTAACTAACAGCCTTTTAGGCTTTTGGTATATACTATGAATGCACTGCATATTTTTCGCACAGTGATGATTTTAACCACGATAACGGATGCAGCATATTTGACGGTAGTGGATTACTGGAAGAAGAAGATAACAAATTATGAACTTCAGCGCGTACGCGTAATGAAATCTTGAGTGGTCTCGTTTTGATCTTGAATGATTGGTCTTCTTGACTTAGTCTTATGCTTATTACGAATATTGCACGTATTGAACTAAAACAACTTGATTCCTTTGCGTTCCATTAATGAAATACGCTGTCTGATTAATACAATCTACTTGACTATGAAACAATTATACTACGAAGTGTAAATATCTGTGTCATACATTTAGACCTTATTTATACAGCGTCAGTGACACAGTGACTGTCGGTGTCGGTGGTATAATAATCACAACAATATAATAACCTTACAATATATAATACTTGTGATGGCGACGTTGAGATGCCTTTATGCACAAACTAATGTTTTAGGTCGAATATTTTGTCTTTGTATTCCTTTCTCCTGTTTTTGTATTCCTTTCACCAAAATTTGTTTATTTCTGCTCCAGTGTACAAATCAAGACATTCAAGTCTAGAACTTGAAGTGAAGAGGCAGTGGGGCAATTGGGAGAAGAACGGGCGTGCTGACTGTGAGTGTCATTTATAACTTTGGATTTGTATATTGTTTGGCATCCAAATATGTTGATCAATAGATAGATTTATATGTAGATAGATAGATTTTCCCAATACTGTACAACATGCTGTTTGTGTGGTATATTGACAACTACAATTAAGTACATAACCTGGAGGACCTAGGGTAGAGATAATAATGTTAGAATCAGTTTGGATGGTGATAATTATGACTGGTCAACAACCAACAACTGCTGTGCCTGTGGTCAAGAAAGCAGAACCAGCCTAGGTTATATGTGATTATGACATCACGGTACAAATCAAAGATACCGACACCATCTTCAGGTTATGCCATTTGTAATACAACTGAAGGAATCTTCCATGATTGTTGAAACAGAAAGATGTGATGTTTTTGAAACAACTACATCTCTTAATTTTGCCCCTAGATCAAGGGTTTGCTTTTTATGCTGGATTCTTTTTATCAAAGAAAGGATGCATTTCAGTACAGCTAACTGAATCCAGTGAGAAAACTTCTGATCAGACTTTGTTTTCAAAGGGACCAAATTGTGGTTTAAGAATTGTGTACTGAATAAACTGTTGTAGTGTGAATACATTACATTGGACATATGTTCAGTTGGTGAACTGTCTAAGGTGTCAGTGTCATCCCCCTAGACCCACCACTCTAGCCCTCACCAGGTATAGAAGCCCTCAAGGTGTGTCAATTGAGTGCATGTAGCCCCATGGGTTTGGACAATAGAGTGCCAGTAGCCCCGAGGGGTGTGAGAATTGAGTGCCAGTAGCACATTGAGGTGTGGGAATTGAGATCCAATAGCACATTGAGATGTGGCAATTGAGTGCCAATGGCACATTGAGGTGTGGGAATTGAGAGCCAATGGCACATTGAGGTGTGGGAATTGAGAGCCAGTAGCACATTGAGGTGTGGGAATTGAGAGCCAGTAGCACATTGACGTGTGGGAATTGAGAGCCAGTAGCACATTGACGTGTGGGAATTGAGAGCCAATAGCCATCTGGTGTTTGAAAATTGAGTGTCACCTGTTAGCCAACTGGTATGTTATCACCTGTTAGCCAACTGCTGTGTTATCACCTGTTAGCCAACTGGTGTGTTATCACCTGTTAGCCAACTGGTGTGTTATCACCTGCTAGCCAACTGGTGTGTTATCACCCGTTAGCCAACTGGTGTGTTATCACCCATTAGCCAACTGGTGTGTTATCACCTGTTAGCCAACTGGTGTGTTATCACCTGTTAGCCAACTGGTGTGTTATCACCTGTTAGCCAACTGGTGTGTTATCACCTGTTAGCCAACTGGTGTGTTATCACCTGTTAGCCAACTGGTGTGTTATCACCCGTTAGCCAACTGGTGTGTTATCACCCGTTAGCCAACTGGTGTGTTATCACCTGTTAGCCAACTGGTATGTTATCACCTGTTAGCCAACTGGTGTGTTATCACCTATTAGCCAACTGGTGTGTTTTCAACTGGTGTGTTATCAACTGTTTGCCAACAGGTGTGTTATCAACACTGTTTTCATCCTTTATTCTTCCTCATAGTAATCAAGCACCAGCTGTGATCCTAATTTTCATTTGCCGTACGTAGATCAGTAACTTTGGTTTGAGTTCATATTGATATGTTCTATTTACCATAGACATTAAGTAACACGTGTTCTCAGTCATAAACCACATGACTGATTTCTTGCTGACATATAATTGGTTACATTATTTGGCTGTTGGTTCATGGTTCTGTTCTGTTCTGTTGAAATATGTATACAGTTTTTCCATTAGTCACCAACTGAACGACTAAAACTATTTTGTTGTGTTTGTATTACTTTGTTATTTGTTCATATTTATGTTCTATTACCAATTTATGTAACATCTGTGTATAGTGTGGATATTAATGTCAATGGATAGCAAACATTCCTTTGTGCAGATGGTACCACCTACCATCTGCATGAGAAATCTGTATTTGATTTAATCATTCTAATGGCCCACATATTAGAGCCCACTAAATGCGTCAATTGCAATTTGCCATATTTAGACATTTCCATGAAAATATGGAAAATGATCTAAATATAGTTTGAATTTCCAATTTATATTTAACTTATGGTGACGTGTAACTTATATTGTAGGAGAAAAACAAATATTGATGGTTGCTTACTGTGTTATATGTGAAAACGCACCATTCAAATGTAATGTACTGAATTGTTACAGTTAACTCATGAATTCAATATATCAGTATTATTTTCATGACGCAAAACGTAAACAATATTGACTTAATTGTTCAAGAAAGTAATTGGGGAAATGGATTAATGTGAAAAACCAAAACCGTTGGAATTTCATTGCTTGCACTATGCCAACACTACAACAGTATGCCCCCTAGATTGTAGCATTGCTCCCCGCAGAGGCTACTGGAACTGCCCCTGACAATCTGGAATAAAAGTGCTTAGTAGAGTGTTATCCGAGGTTCCTTGCACAAAGCAATCTGTATTCACAACATGATGTTATGTTCTTGTTATCTTCAGATAACACCTTGTCAGCACAACAACTGCTATGGGATGTGTATGGCGTTGGTAAGTTATCATCTAAATTCTATGGGGGCTACATTAACATAGGTGCCTCCTCAATTTGGTTAATTTCACTCACATCATTTTTATATTAAGAACGACATGGTGACTAGTTTGTGCTACTTTTAGTATGTTGTAGTGGTCACAATATCATTTAAATATGCATTTGTTTGTATTGATTTACACTTCACTCACCAGGTGGCACCACAACCTCAATGTCCAACATATACTGTGGTCTTCGTGAACTAACTCAACTAGCTCTTCTCTGTTCTGCCTCTATTTTCTCTTTCACAACCATTGGTGAACTGACAAATGATGCCTAGACTAGCATGTGCCCTTAGTACTATATGTCACGATAGCTCTCCAATGACATCACAGCTTTCTTGCCAAAAGGTACCTGTTTTCTCTACACAGTGTCATGTTCTTATTTTATTGTTATACAGGCAGTCAGTATCCAAACTATCTTGTGGAAGTGCAGGACCGATCATCGTGGGTCGACAGGACGGATAATTATATCTTGTATCATTTTTGCAAATTCATTTAAGATGTCCGATATGGTAGCAGCCAACTTCTTTGTTCTCCTTTAGATGTTGTGTTGGTAAAACTGTCATCCAAATATTAGCTTTAAAGGCAGTTATTAGTGTAAATTTGCATAAAGTCGTGGTTCACTCACCAGTGACGCCTCTAAAGGAACAGATTGTCAGAAATTGTTAATACAGTGTTTCAGGGAAGCTATAGCTGGTTAGCTGTTTAGGAGACGAAGTCAAGGTATATTTGAAGCTATCGCAATCATTTGGAGATGACAAAACTGCTTTGCAGGAGTATCTTTCAGACTGCAGTATGATAAGTCAACCTGTTTTCTGTATATAATGTTGTGTTTTTATTTTCTGCAGTTTACAAGCCGGCCACAACATCGCCGTTCACAGGTACATGTAATTCGTAAATTTTTCTCTCAACCTCTTGTAGCCATCAACAACTTTGTTAACATAATCAGCAAGTTGCCTACATCATTTATGTTATATCACTGTCAACTGTTTCACAAGTGTTAATGAAGTTATGAAAGCAACCTGGACTAATGTACACCATTTACACTATGACACTTGCTGTTAACAGCAATGCAATGACACTTAAGCTTCCTGATCAAAACCAACCTGCTTTCTGTGTGTAACGGGATGTTCTTGTTATTTACAGCGACAACTCCATCTCCGGTGAAAGACGACGAAGGTAATTCATTAGTTTCCCTCATCTTGTTTTGATTGCATTAATTTTTCACACCCAGTAAACCTACCTCTTAGTGAACCTACTCTCTCCTAAAATGACATTAAACTCATTTTTACTTCTTATTTGTTGAATTGGTGAGATCATCAGTGAAATGTTAGCAAATTGCAAATAGCTGTTGAATGTGTCAGTTTGATGAAGTCATGGTTTACTCACCTGGTGATGTCACTGAAGCAATCTAGTCCTGTGATATGGTATCACGTCGAAACCACCATCCTATTAATCTTTAACGTATTTTTGGACTTACAAACTGATACAAATCCTTACTTTAGTTTTGCTGCTCTCGTTCTAAATTGCATTGTCTTCTCAGTGGCAGATTTCTGTGAATAATTCATTGTTCTTATGTTACTTATAGGCAGAGGCCAGAAGCGACGAACTGGTAAGTTATCTAAATTCAAGGGAGATAATACAGTATATATTCCTCTCATGGCTGCCACCCATCTATTAGAATATGGAATATTCTGTATTTATGAAATAAATAGTGCATGCTATATTATGGGAATGGGGGGCCATCTCTTATGTTTCCATAGGAAGATAGCAACCCTAATTTTGAGTTCCCACAATGCTGTTCTTTCACCCACAACATATTTCAAACCCATTTCATGAAAAACAAAGGCAGCCTGATATATCCACTATGACAAGCAATCCAGCATACACTATGGCATGCTGTGTTATTT
This sequence comes from Oasisia sp. SBJ-2009, assembly GCA_964017155.1. Lineage (NCBI taxonomy): Eukaryota > Metazoa > Annelida > Polychaeta > Sabellida > Siboglinidae > Oasisia > Oasisia sp. SBJ-2009. The sequence continues at coordinate 47,297,339 of OZ024856.1, forward strand.
ATGGTAATGTTACATGCACAGAATAACTTTTTTTATTGATATCGTTCTTTATTTGTCATGTAAACCTATGGTAGTAATAATAAAACTAATAACATGAACAAAAAGTAATTTATGTTTTGTACCTAAATCCTTGGGATCCAAGTGCATAAATCAAAATTACAGGATTAGTCAATATCAAAAGTGATAATTAGCATTAAAAATGGCATAAGATGAATATATAGGCCAGTGTTGCAAAGATGTATACTAGAGCTTATCAAGATCAGTTTTGAAATGACGGCAACATTGTGTTACGATTTCAATTGATCTGAACATTACGAAGGCAAAACGTTCAGAGTCAATGCTTCAATAATGCCTTATTTTGTAATATTGACATTAACCTTAAAAAAGACATCTATCTATCTATCTGTCTGTCTGTCTGTCTGCCCGCCCGCCCTCCCGCCCGCCCGCCCACCCGCCCGCCCGCCCACCCACCCACCCACCCACCCACCTATCTATATATATATATATGCTGCAGCACATAGGTCACAAAATGCCATGAACCTTTGCAGTGTGTGTCACTGTCACTATAGCAACCCCTTGACATCATAACTATTCCATTGAATACATTTGTTTATCCATATTTGCCTTTTATGTTGTCTTCATCAGTTTAAAACCCCTCTTTTTGTTAACTACTTCCATACAAATATTCTATTTGGAGGTTCTATGACTATGTACAAATACTGGACATCCTAATTGTACACATGATATGTTTGATGTACCCTATTTTTAAGAATAACTTTTAACACTTATTCAATTCTTTCATGACCTATTTATTTATTTTCTTTTATTTTTATTACGTGTAGACTTATTGATACTTTTACTTGTACCTCATCATTGTTTTAATTGTATTTGATGTATTGTATTTTTTATTTGTATTTTATCTACACATATATGGACATTATACATATATAATTGTTTTTGTTTTCAGCAAAGAGGCAACGGAAGAATGGGCGTGCTGACCGTGAGTCTCATTTATAACTTTGGATTTGTGTATTGTTTGACATCCAAATCTGTTGATCAATAGATAGATCTATCTATAGGTAGATTTTCCCAATACTGTACAACATGCTGTTTGTGTGGTATATTGACAACTACAATTAAGTACATAACCTGGAGGACCTAGGGTAGAGATAATCATGTGAGAATCAGTTTGGATGGTGATATTTATGACTGGTCAACAACCAACAACTGCTGTGCCTGTGGTCAAGAAAGCAGAACCAGCCTAGGTTACATGTGATTATGACATCACGGTACAAATCAAAGATACCGACACCATCTTCAGGTTATGCCATTTGTAATACAACTGAAGGAATCTCCCATGATTGTTGAAACTGAAAGATGTGATGTTTTGGAAATAACTACATCTCTTAATTTTGCCCCTAGATCAAGGGTTTGCTTTTTATGCTGGATTCTTTTATCAAAGAAAGGATGCATTTCAGTACAGCTAACTGAATTCAATGAGAAAACTTATGATCAGACTGTTTTCAAAGGGACCAAATTGTGGTTTAAGAATTGTGTACTGAATAAACTGTTGTAGTGTGAATACATTACATTGGACATATGTTCAGTTGGTGAACTGTCTAAGGTGTCAGTGTCATCCCCCTAGACCCACCACTCTAGCCCTCACCAGGTATAGAAGCCCTCAAGGTGTGTCAATTGAGTGCATGTAGCCCCCTGGGTTTGGACAATAGAATGCCAGTAGCCCTGAGGGGTGTGAGAATTGAGTGCCAGTAGCACATGGAGGTGTGGGAATTGAGAGCCAATAGCACATTGAGGTGTGGGAATTGAGAGCCAGTAGCACATTGAGGTGTGGGAATTGAGAGCCAATAGCACATTGAGGTGTGGGAATTGAGAGCCAGTAGCACATTGAGGTGTGGGAATTGAGAGCCAATAGCCATCTGGTGTTTGAAAATTGAGTGTCACCTGTTAGCCAACTGGTGTGTTATCACCTGTTAGCCAACTGGTGTGTTATCACCTGTTAGCCAACTGGTGTGTTATCACCTGTTAGCCAACTGGTGTGTTATCACCTGTTAGCCAACTGGTGTGTTATCACCTGTTAGCCAACTGGTGTGTTATCACCTGTTAGCCAACTGGTGTGTTATCAACTGGTGTGTTATCAAATGTTAGCCAACTAGGGTGTTATCAACACTGTTTTCATCCTTTATTCTTCCTCATAGTAATCAAGCACCAGCTGTGATCCTAATTTTCATTTGCCGTACGTAGATCAGTAACTTTGGTTTGAGTTCATATTGATATGTTCTATTTACCATAGACATTAAGTAACATGTGTTCTCAGTCATAAACCACGTGACTGATTTCTTGCTGACATATAATTGGTTACATTATTTGGTTGTTGGTTCATGGTTCTGTTCTGTTCTGTTGAAATATGTATACAGTTTTTCTATTAGTCACCAACTGAACGACTAAAACTATTTTGTTGTGTTTGTATTACTTTGTTATTTGTTCATATTTATGTTCTATTACCAATTGATGTAACATCTGTGTATAGTGTGGATATTAATGTCAATGGATAGCAAACATTCCTTTGTGCAGATGGTACCACCTACCATCTGCATGAGAAATCTGTATTTGATTTAATCATTCTAATGGCCCACATATTAGAGCCCACTAAATGCGTCAATTGCAATTTGTCATATTTAGACATTTCCATGAAAATATGGAAAATGATCTAAATATAGTTTGAATTTCCAATTTATATTTAACTTATGGTGACGTGTAACTTATATTGTAGGAGAAAAACAAATATTGATGGTTGCTTACTGTGTTATATGTGAAAACGCACCATTCAAATGTAATGTTACAGTTAACTCATTCAATTTATCAGTATTATTTTCATGACGCAAAATGTAAAAAATATTGACTTAATTGTTCAAGAAAGTAATTGGGGAAATGGATTAATGTGAAAAACCAAAACCGTTGGAATTTCATTGCTTGCACTATGCCAACACTACAACAGTATGCCCCTAGATTGTAGCATTGCAGCCATTGCTCCCCACAGAGGCTACTGGAACTGCCCCTGACAATCTGGAATAAATAGTGCTTAGTAGAGTGTTATCCGAGGTTCCTTGCACAAAGCAATCTGTATTCACAACATGATGTTATGTTCTTGTTATCTTCAGATAACACCTTGTCAGCACAAGAACTTGCACTTCTTTACAAAGAGTATGGCATTGGTAAGTTATCATCTAAATTCTATGGGGACTACATTAACATAGGTGCCTCCTCAATTTGGTTAATTTCACTCACATCATTTTTATATTAAGAACGACATGGTGACTAGTTTGTGCTACTTTTAGTATGTTGTAGTGGTCACAATATCATTTAAATATGCAGTTGTTTGTGTCGATTTACACTAAGCTACCATTCACTCACCAGGTGGCACCAAAACCTCAATGTCCAACATATACTGTGGTCTTCGTGAACTAACTCAACTAGCTCTTCTCTGTTCTGCCTCTATTTTCTCTTTCACAACCATTGGTGAACTGACAAATGATGCCTAGACTGGCATGTGCCCTTAGTACTATATGTCACGATAGCTCTCCAATGACATCACAGCTTTCTTGCCAAAAGGTACCTGTTTTCTCTACACAGTGTCATGTTCTTATTTTATTGTTATACAGGCAGTCAATACGCCAGCCACGTGTTGGAAAGGGAGGACAGATCGTTGTTGGGGGGCGACAGGACGGGTAATTATATTTTGTATAATTTTTGCAAATTCATTTAGGATGTCCGATATGGTAGCAGCCAACTTCTTTGTTCTCCTTTAGATGTTGTGTTGGTAAAACTGTCATCCAAATATTAGCTTTAAAGGCAGTTATTAGTGTAAATTTGCATAAAGTCGTGGTTCACTCACCAGTGACGCCTCTAAAGGAACAGTTTGCCTGTTAACATCAGAAATAGTGACAGCGGCATCAGATTTCAAAGGCAACTAAAGACATTCCTGTTCCGGCAGCAATACATAGACAACAAATCGATATATCAACCGTTTCAATAACATTCAATATTTTTTCCTACTACCCCTGGGGTAGTTTATTTAATTTAATGCCACAAATGTACACTTTCTCTGTAATCTTACTATTTTAATCTCACCTAATTATATATATATATATATATATATATATATATATATTCTATATAATATTTTTTTTATATATATAATTATGTGTGTATTTTATTATTATTTGATGGTTCTTTATGTAATATTATTAAATTATTTATTGCACGTATACATTTTAGGTTTACTATCTACCCTTATATATAATTGTACTTTTACTGTTTAATTCAATTTACGATTATTTGTTGTTTAGCTTTTTAATTATTTAACTGAATATTATAATGTATTAGTTTCTCTGTAGATTTAATATTACTATATTGTAAAGTGCTATAGAGCACTGTGTGATTATGGCACTATATAATTATCGTATTTGATATGCAATGATATCAAGCCACTGTCCTCTTAATTTTTAACGTATTTGTACCAACTGACACAAGTAGCTCATTTCCTTTCTTCCAGTATCTTTCTAAGATGCATTTTTTTTACAGTGGCAGTTTTCTGTACATAATTTGTTGTTCTTGTATTATTTTCAGACGATTGGCGAATCCTAGAAATTATATCGCCAAACTGTAAGTTATCTGGAAGTGAGACAGATAATACATTAATTGGTCCTCTGTTGTGTCATTCTTTCACTCGTAACAGTTCAAACCCATTTTGTTAGAAACAAAGACAACTCACTACTACATGTGACCTAGTATCCACTGTACCATGCAACGTAGTATCTATTAGGACAGCGTTCCACAACCCCGTGTCCACCACACCGGACCATTGTCATGTCATACAAGTGTTTGGTGACTGCTTCAACAGAGGAGATGTTCTGACGAGATATATGACAGTATGAGATGCTTTTATTCGTGTTTACCTGGAGTTGCGGTTCAGTCAGTCAGCTGAATAATACTATATATATATATATATATATATATATATATATATATATATATATATATATATATATATATATATGCTGCAGCACATACCTATTTTGAATAAATGATTTATGATGTGGTCACAAAATGCCATGAACCTTTGCAGTGTGTGTCACTATAGCAACCCCATGATATCATAGCTTCCTTGCCCTAGGCAACTTGTTTCCAGGACATAATGCAATATCATGTTCTCGTTATGATTATTATTATTTTACAGGGGAACATGAGATCTATCCCATCACAGGTATGGCATTCATTTCTCTCGTGTCATTTTTGTACATTTATTTACTGAACATACAACATACAACAACATTAATTTATTTGCTTTACTTCTTTTACATGTAGCTTCTTTTGTATTTAGCATTTGTAATGACATCTTCCAATTGATTACAGGTCTACATAAATAGTTACTTAACTGTCAGTCTGCATGAAATTATGGTTTATTCACCAGGTGACGCCACTGAAGCAATCTAGACCCACTGTGATACACTGTGACGTCAAAGTCGGCCGTCCTCTTAATGTTTAACCTATCTGTGACATAACAAACTCATTCAAGTAGGCCCATTAATTTCTGCAGCTGTCTGTTCTAAATGGCTTTGTCTTTTCAATGGCAGTTTTCTGTACATAATTTGATGTTCTTGTCTTTTTTACAGACGGTCGTCGGTCGCCGGTACAGGCGAAACGGCCATCTTGTAAGTTATGTAAATGTTATGGAGATGATATGTGAAATGTTCGTGTATAATTCCATTCTTTCATACATCACCTTTCAAATGCGTTTCTTTTTAAAAAAACATAAAACATTTACTGTTTTTAGCACAAACCCCATTGTCACAACAATATATTTTCAGAGAAATTGCTAAAGGTGTGGCCTAAGACAAACAATAAAATAATGAGTATACAATTCATGTGTATGACAATTTTCTAAGATGTGGGCGAATGGTTCTGCTTCACAGCTATATTAACATTATTTTAATACCTTTAGAATGATGGATGTTATAACATTGTATCTAAAACAACGTAATATGCGATCTAAGCCATAAGGGTTTTTCATCCACAAAACCACTGGAAGTTCTCTGGAATAATTTCATATATCATCTGTTAGAGTGCTTATTGCACCAAGATGTTCAGATGATAGCATTGCAAAATTCACACAATACTCAGTGAAATCAATAATTTTACGCTTTTCCCATTTCCGCTGTAACTGTTTTCTATGGAAATTACTGAAGAGGTGGTCATATATAGCTCACTATAAAATTGTTGTTATTTGTCCTAGATAAACAACATTTGCACATCATGTAGCAAACATGTAATGTATTAGAATACTAAACATGTAATGTATTACAACACTAAGCATGTAATGTATTACAACACTGTCAAAATGATTTTGTATCTTAAAAAATGTTGTTTTATGGTACTTTTTTGCTGCATCAGATAATGAAATCCTCATCACACAGGCTTTCTACAAAGGAACAAAATCACTTCTTAAGTTTCTGGCTAGCAATCTTGTATATCCTCACTGAATGTCCTTATTGCACAGGAATGTTAGTATATATCCCTAGATATTGCAAACATGCTAGCATTGCAAAGCATGCATTATTTTGTGTGAAATCACTGTTTTAATCCATTTTCCATATCCACCGTAACTGTTTTTCAATGGAAATTGCTGAAGGGGTGGTCACACATAAACCACTATAAACTAATTATTATGCATCCCAACATTATGAAATGTGCACGTGCTCTTAATTTAATATCAGAGAATTGTAGCCTAGTATCCACTATTATATACAACCTAGTATTACTATGACATGTAGCCAAGTATACATTATGACATACAACCTAGTAACCACTATTACATACTAATAGATAGTTTAGTGGTTAGCACATTCACAATTAATCATAACCAAATGTTGTTGTTTGATTCCAGACAGAGTCCGTGATAGCACCCTGCCCTGCCGTTGTCACCTTTGTGGCAGGCTGTGAAGGGCTACTTGGTGATCGCCCCTTGGTGCCCCCCTCGATATATGATATTTGTAAGTATACCACTTTTAGGGGGGTGTGCCAACAAAGCTGTGCTGATGTCCAGTATTTATCATATTCTCAATCCAATGCAGTACCAGGAAATAGCAAGACTTGAAAAAATACATCAATGAGAAAATACAAAGTACAAAAAGTAAAATAAAAAATAGCAAATAAAGTACAAGGATCTAAAAAAAACATAAATACAAACCAAATCAATCAGTAAACTTCTGTTACATTACAATAATTATTATTGTTCCGTTTTATCGATTTGTTCTATAACAAATGATAAGCACACATTTTTATATATGCATATAGTTGCGTATGCATTAAAACAGAGACTTGTTACATAATATGACTGTTGCACTTTTACACTTAATGCGTTGTACCGATGTATCAGGTGTAACACTGAACGAGTGGTTCATCCTTCAATGGTCTGCCAATGATCTTCCGAGACAGGCCTTCCAATGTTGTTGTCTTACTACATTATCAGCGACACTCACCCTTCCTGCAATGTTCTGTCACCACAGACCTATTGTCTATGTTCCAAACTGATAAAACATCCCATGGTCTGTCCACCATCGTATCAGGGATTGTCTGCCCCCTTAAACCACCTGGGGTTTTACCAGCGACTTACGTTGGATTGGGAGCACTAGGCTTTTAGGTGTGCACACGACGAAGAAGAAATGTTTGACTTCATAAACTTGAGGACACCCGCAAAATGTACAAATCACAATCTTTGGCCATGACTGTTGACGTAATTGCGTTCAGCTTTAAATATATAACAGCTCAGTCTAATCCAGTATGTATATATTGCACTTCTATTCAGAAAAAGTTCAATACTTATTGTTCTGTTTCATTGATTTGTTTTATTACAAAGTATGTGAATAATGATTTAATATATGCACATGATTATGTATGTATTAAAACACCTAGAAAACAGACATGTTACATAATATTATGAACGTTGCACTCTTACCCACTTATCACCTTCTCAATCCAATGCAGTACCAGGAAATAGCAAGACTTGAAAAAATACATCAGTAACAAAATAAAAAAGTACAAGAAGTCAAATAAAACATTTCAAAACAAAATAAAAAGAACAACAATTTTAAAAACATGAATACAAAACAATTAGTAAACTTCTGTTAAGTTACAATAATTATTATTGTTCCGTTTTGTCGATTTGTTTTATAACAAACGATAGGCATAAATTGTAATATATGCATATAGTTGCGTATGCATTAAAACAGAGACTTGTTACATAATATGACTGTTGCACTTTTACACTTAATGCGTTGTACCGATGTATCAGGTGTAACACTGAACGAGTGGTTCATCCTTCAATGGTCTGCCAATGATCTTCCGAGACAGGCCTTCCAATGTTGTTGTCTTACTATATTATCAGCGACACTCACCCTTCCTGCAATGTTCTGTCACCACAGACCTATTGTCTATGTTCCAAACTGATAAAACATCCCATGGTCTGTCCACCATCGTATCAGGGATTGTCTGCCCCCTTAAACCACATGGGGTTTTACCAGCGACTTACGTTGGATTGGGAGCACTAGGCTTTTAGGTGTGCACACGACGAAGAAGAAATGTTTGACTTCATAAACTTGAGGACCATTCGTCGACATCCCAAAAATGTATTGCCTTCTTAGGAGGGGCTCTCCCCGCGAAATCACTCTTTGAAGTTCGAATAAAGATACATTTATTGACGGGAATGAAATCGTGGATATAAACAACGTCAGGTGTTTCTTATGGTGACATAGAGTATGGGATGATCAATGCCAAATGATTTGGGTGGGGCCTTCCCGGCTGCAAATACAGGGTGTGCGAACAAGTGCATTTACACGGGTGTGTTGCCAAATGGTTCACCCAGTGTCTTCTTAGCCCTGTAGTTTCACAGATTGTGGACTAGCATTGTGAGACAACTAAGGTGGCACTTTCCTCCGGCCAATATCAGCCTACAAACGTCTCACCACCTCCGAGTCCCATCGCCTGTCACTGAGTACATCCCCGTTCATGTGCTACAGACTAAATGTTGTTTATGTGTATTACCAGATGTTGTCAATACAGATGTTTGGGTACTTGGGGCCACATACACATGCATCTCATTTTGGTAAGCCTATACTTCAAATTCACATTCACGGCCCCCAGCCAGTAACCCCAACAGATTACCGGTCACCGTACTGTAACTTTGTTGGACATTTCCGTTTTAATCATCAGTCTAGAGGCACCTGGAGGGGTGTCTTCTAGACAAGGTCGTCTTGATGTTGACAGTCTAGGCTTGATGTTGTAGTTGCGCCTGCTTTTTAATAATAACGTATCAACGAAACCAGAATCTTGATTCATTCCAGCAATGATGATAACAAATGCTGAAAGCAACGAGTTTTAACAACACATCACCGATATGGCTAGAATGTAGCTCAGGGCTATACTGCAAGGTCGCAATGTGATCTAGTTCATTGGATTCCTAATGAAATGTAATAACTCCAATTCCTTGGTTTCTGCATTCTCAAACAATGAATTCAGTAGTGTGTATATTCGCTGTCCCTTTGTATCTTTACAATCAAACTAATGTTGCAGTCAGTTGGTGATCTTATAGACCAGTAGACTTCTCCATCACTGAGCTCTCTCCACATGGTGTCAGACTCCCATTGTCCATGGCAGTGGCTGTGACGAACTGTGGGAGAGAGCCTGCTGGATTCAGGAGACACATCGCCAAAGGACCCTCGTAAAAGGATGCCACACAGTGAAGGACAAACTGTCCCATATGCTCAGTAAACTAAAACACCGACAACAGAACTGGAAACATTGCCATCACAACAGAGAAGATAATATCAAAGACAATGTTCTGGGAGTTCATATTTGGAGCATGAGGATCAGAAAGTAAGGCACTCACTAACTCGCTGATTGGATTGGAAAGAGAGCTGGATAACGCAATGGAGTCACAAACAGCAATGTGCTATCAAAACATATGGAAAGACATTTATTGATTCAGTTTATATCGATGCAGGCAGGTTATCTAGCATGAGGTGGACACTGAAATATAAAGACTTAAACAGATGGTGGACAATTTAAGTTGGAATAAGAAGGCCACTGACGTGAGGACAAAATATGCCACGTAACAAGACATGGCGTAAACCTGATCCCTGACAGGGGGAGGTGGAGACACTCACTGCAAGTTGTCAGGACTGGCAGATTAGCAGATGCTGGCAGCAACCACAGTCTGCTGGCAGGAAACTAACCCTGAACCTGAGGAAGGCGAGGACTGTTGAAAAGAAGCAACAGCATTTAGATACAGACACGCCACAGATCACAAGGGACAATTATTAATTGCCCTGATGATCCACAGAACCATCTTGGGAGGAAACAGAGATGACAATACAGAGTGTCACCATGGCTACAGGGAAGCAGGGAGAACAGGCCCAAGCTACACAAGAGGCACTGCCCAAGTCAGCACTGTACTGGACAGCAAACAGAGATGACAATACAGAGTGTCACCATGGCTACAGGGAAGCAGGGAGAACAGGCCCAGGCTACACAAGAGGCACTGCCCAAGTCAGCACTGTACTGGACAGCAAACAGAGATGACAATACAGAGTGTCACCATGGCTACAGGGAAGTAGGGAGAACAGGCCCAGGCTACACAAGAGGCACTGCCCAAGTCAGCACTGTACTGGACAGCAAACAGAGATGACAATACAGAGTGTCACCATGGCTACAGGGAAGTAGGGAGAACAGGCCCAAGCTACACAAGAGGCACTGCCCAAGTCAGCACTGTACTGGACAGCAAACAGAGATGACAATACAGAGTGTCACCATGGCTACAGGGAAGCAGGGAGAACAGGCCCAAGCTACACAAGAGGCACTGCCCAAGTCAGCACTGTACTGGACAGCAAACAGAGATGACAATACAGAGTGTCACCATGGCTACAGGGAAGCAGGGAGAACAGGCCCAAGCTACACAAGAGGCACTGCCCAAGTCAGCACTGTACTGGACAGCAAACAGAGATAAGGTCGCCTGAAAGAGACATGGATCAGAACAGTGGAGAGGAAAATAAAGGCATGCAAACTGAAGTGGCCCTCTCTTTTGGAAGCTGAGTGAGGGATTGAGAGAGTACACCAGGATAAACAAGGCAACAACTGGGACATGTCGAGTCACAGGACATCACCGGCAGATCCCATGGACTGGTGGTGTGACACGTCTCAGGCTATCACTGGAAGATGTTACTGAATTATACGGAGCAAGATTGGTTCCCAGCTAGAGCTCTCTCCCAGTCTCGTGCAGTCACTGCTACGGATGATGAGGTCTGTGTTTGATTCAGTTTGTTGTGACTATTCAGTTTGTTGTGATACTTGTCTCGTTCGGTCTCCCTCTGTCTCAGTCGCCCTAGGGATAGGTCATGCATGGTGTCACTTCCATTTAATCACGCCCCAATTCTAATTAGAAATAGAAATTTGTTTTTTTAAATGTGAATTATATCAGTCATACCATATTATTCATCCATATATATATATATATATATATATATATATATATATATATATATATATATATCATACAACAGCTTAGTATGTGAGTGTCCAGCATATTTGGATAACTTTCACAGTTACAGGACTGTTATTGTAAGCAAGCAGTGGACCGTTTGGGTTGATTAAGACTTGTGAATGTCACCCTAGTAACAGGTTGAGATTTGGGTCTTGGTACTTACTTATGCCTGTTTGCTCACTGGGAGCATAGGCCATCGACTAAGGATTAATTAATCTTATGACAGCTAGATTGGTTTACTGACTCTAAGATCGACCAACTCTGTTGTATTGATGTGCCTCTGAGCTTGGTTTCTAAGGATTTAGTCACGCGTTTTTTCTCTTGCAAAGTTGGACAACTCTGTGAGTTTTATATAACTGGAATCAGGATTGACAAAATAGAATTGATACACCAATCCTGTTACATACTTTCTAATTGTTCACATGCATGCGTATGTACGGATGAATTAGTAGTGCAGTCGCTTTGGACTCTCGACTAAGAAAAACAGATGAATCCTCTGCTGCGATGCCAAACCTTGGGCAACTATTTTCACTCTACATTGATTGCTCCAGTTCACTTGGCTGTATCTTTTTGCAACTGGCTATAGACAGTGGCAGTTACTTGTGTACTAAAAGTCTTCACACATTAGCTGCAGCTTGGCTGGATGCTTCCCAGAAAAGTCAAGATAGTGTTCCATTGAACAGGTCTGTCAGGGAGTAAACTGAATGACGCTTTAGCAATCCTGAGGATTGGGTACTGTGCTGTATAAGAACTTGCCTTTATCTTATTTTATTGCTATTTGCAAAGGAACCTGGATGAAACAAATCGAAACTAGCAGTTGTTGTTGAAGTGAAGCCACATGAGGCACTTGTGGTTTCTGTCCTCCATTGGTGGATACAAGAGCCAGAGCCAGACACTGACTGTCAATTTAGAAAGGAAGATCCAGGCATTTGAAATGAACTGCTATAGGAGGCTACAGCGCATCTACAGACCTACACATGAGCACTAGACTAACAGCTGTGTCAGGCAACAGGTCTCTGTCTATGTAGGAGATCATGAGCACCTGCTAACAGCAATGGAGACACACAAGCTCTCCAGACACAACTCTCTGTTCAAGACAGGGAACAGTAGAGGATAAAAGACACAGCGGGGGGGGGAGAGAAAGTCTGACACACAGAGGAAGACAGAGACGGAACATGCTGACTGTGCAGTCACACCACCGTTCCTTTAATTCCTGAAGGTTAAGAGATACAATGTCTTGCTTTCATACTCCCTCCTGGTGTCGTAATGAATAAACACATTAGTATTAGTATTATCATTTAATAGCTTTAAATTGACAAGTTCCACACGAACCAAGCCCTCAGAAAGATACAACACGATGCTGTTTCAGAAGGAAGAATGAACTATGAACAAAATGAAGAAAGATCAAAATATGAATGCAAAATCTATGTATGTAGAACGTTCAAGTTCATTGAGTACGCAGTATGTGTTGTTCTGGAAAGCCAGACTTGTAGGAAACACACTGACAACAAAGGGCTGTGGCACCAAGCTGGACAAACTGGACACGAAGGAGCCAACAATGTGAAGATGACAGGAGCAGAAATCAAAGCATATGGAACACTGTTGGTGTTTTACCCCTTGGTTCTACTCTTCATGGACGAGGTTCTAATGCTGTTGTTGCTGTCCACTCCACTGTATCTGCAAACCCTCCTACTACCTGTCTTTCTAAGCAAAACACTAGTCAGTCCACCAATCTCACCTGTGTTTATCACCATTGATCTTTCTCTGTCCAGGGGCTGCACCCCGCCGTATGAGAGCCCCATCTCTTTTAGCTCCGTCATTACCGTCTTCCCCCATGTTGTCTTTGTTCATCATGGCTTCCTTCTTCCCGGTGGCATCCGTCTTAGGGCAACTTTGGGGATCCTGTCTTTGTTCATTCTTAGGACGCGTCCTAGCCATCTCAATCGTCGGTGTTTAATTACCAGTACAGCACTGTTGCTTAATTAAGGATTTCCACATTAGGTATTTTATTGGGCCAGAATATCTAGCAGATCTTTCTCAAGTCTGTAGTCTGAGTATGTCTTTCCCGCTTCTGTAAACCTTCCCATCACATCGCCCTGACTGTCAATCTCCTCTCTGGTCATTCATTCTGTGTGTCACATGTGTCAACCACCTGTGGTGACAGGGATGGAGAAGACTTGTAAACCAATGAGTAGATACAGTGCTGAGTTCATTGATTTGTGACGCAGCGAGTGCAGAGTGTTTTCATTTCATTTCATTTTATTTCCTTGTAACTGGATAACATTGTGGCTTCACAGCTTGGTCCTAAGCTATAGTGTAGTAGTGTCGGGAATATGTTGTTCAAGCTCTTTGCTTTTTCCTTTTGCTACTATCACTGCTGGAATTAACAATGTTGTGTGTTTTGTTGTCGTTATTGTTAAAAAGTTAGGCAAACTCCACACTATCTTTTGTAGGACAAAACTCAATATCATGTTTAGTCACTCTTCATCAGCCGTCTGCCGGTGGTTAGAACGGAAATTATAAAAACCATAAAGGTTATAGTACGGGTATCGGCAATCGACCGGGGCAAGCTGGCGGGGAATGTCCGTGAATGTGAATTTGAAAACTTAACACACAGAAATGAGGTGCAAACCCCAAGTATCCCAGCAAATAAGCGCTATAATCACTAGCTGTGTGGTTATGGCGCTTTTCAAACATACAACTTCGTAATTCACATGAAACCAAACAGTGTCTCTAGTACATGTACACATGTGTACTCAGCCATGAGCTTGGGTCAAAGAGGTCACATGACCTTTGTAGGCTGCAGGCTGGAGAAAGCCACACCTGAAATTGCAGGCATTGATAGTCTCATGATCATGGAACTCCACGGTAAGATTTGACACTGGTCAAACCAACGGCACCATTCCCGTAAATAGATGCAGTGTTTCACACTTTTGGTTTGCTAGCCACAACATGGCTTCTCCTAAATTAGCTGGAAATGGTCATTCTATATTCGACGACACCGGACAGAACATTTGACAGTTTGTATTCTTGACGTAAGTCTATTCAAGAAATGTACTGTTATTCCCTCTTTCTGGGGTTGTTTTAAGGGTAGAGTTCCCCCCAAGAGTTGGCAGCATCGCATGTTTAGGGTGTTGGGGGCTGTACCTTCAGTGTGTGGGTTCAAGCCTTTTGGCGTTGTTAACATAGATGAAAGCCGTGGGTTCCTGGTTTGATGGTTCTTAGTCGTCGGTAAAGGTGCAACCGGGGCGAGTGGGTGGGTGATCGGCACTTGCAGTTTCGGACTGGTCATTGGCTGTTTATGAAGTGCGGGTCATTGGTGGTAGAGAAGTAGTGCTGGTCATCAGAGGTAGAGCCGTTGGGGCTGATTTTGTCGTTCAGCCGAAATTCAGAGTTGGGTCGTTTCGCCATGTCAAAGGTATGCCATTGACGGCATGTATCATTTGTTTTTCTTACATCTGTTAGTTCGGTGGGGCCCATTCAAATGTCAAGAGTGTAACATAATTATTTTGTAGCAAATCTATGCACATATTTTTAGTTTAATCTCTAGCATAGGCGTCGGAGCTAGGAGGGGACTTGAGAGAAAAGCCCCCTAATATTTTGCTGGAGGGCTGGATATTTAAATAAAATAAAAAAATAACCCTTTATGTTGTAAAAAGTAAAAAAGTAGGTCTAGGAGAAGGTGACAGAAAGTAGGTCTAGGAGAAGGTTACAGGCAGTGGGTCTAGGAAAGGTGACAGGCAGTAGGTCTGGGAAATTCTAAAACAGCCCACATTGCCCACACAGCCCACATAAATGCGTTGAAAAAATAATCCTGTGTTGATGCGTTGAAAAAACGAACACAATGTGTAGTTATTACACATATAGAGGCTGATGAGAAGTGATTACAACACTGGCCTTGTTTTATGTGTTCTGTTGACCAGAAGTAAAACAATAACCCTCTGTGTTTCTGTAGTGTTAAAAAAAGTAAAAAATCAAATAAAAATAACCCTCTGTGTTTCTGTAGAGTTGAAAAAAGTATTTAAATAAATAACCCTCCGTGTTTCTGTAGTGTTGAAAAAAGTAAAAAAAAACAAATAAAAATAACCTGTGTTTCTGTAGTATTGAAAAAAGTAAAAAATAAAAGTAAAATAACCCGATATGTTTGACCCTGGTAGGCGTGGGAAAAGTCAGAGAAATTCAAGGTCAGGGAAAAGTCAGAGAAATTCAAGGTCAGGGAAAAGTCAGAGAAATTCAAGGTCAGGGAAAAGTCAGAGAAATTCAAGGTCAGGGAAAAGTCAGAGAAATTCAAGGTCAGGGAAAAGTCAGAGAAATTCAAGGTCAGGGAAAAGTCAGAGAAATTCAAGGTCAGGGAAAAGTCAGGGAATTTTGTGCTAGGTCAGGGAAATTTAAGATTTTGAGAAAAAGTCAGGCAAATACAGGAAAATTCCTTGAAAGTCAGGGAAATTTGACTTTCTCATGTCATACACATAACGCCGCGATGCCACGAACTCGAATTCATTACGCATAACAATCCCGTGAAACAATGTTGATACCACAAACATATGATGTTTTAATAAATAATAAATAAAAAAATAACCCTTTATGTTGTAAAAATTAAAAAAGTAGGTCTAGGAAAGGTGACAGGCAGTGGGTCTAGGAAAGGTGACAGGCAGTGGGTCTAGGAAAGGTGACAGACAGTGGATCTAGGAAAGGTGACAGACAGTGGATCTAGGAAAGGTGACAGGCAGTGGGTCTAGGAAAGGTGACAGACAGTGGGTCTAGGAAAGGTGACAGGCAGTGGGTCTAGGAAAGGTGACAGACAGTGGATCTAGGAAAGGTGACAGGCAGTGGGTCTAGGAAAGGTGACAGACAGTGGGTCTAGGAAAGGTGACAGGCAGTGGGTCTAGGAAAGGTGACAGACAGTGGATCTAGGAAAGGTGACAGGCAGTGGGTCTAGGAAAGGTGACAGACAGTGGGTCTAGGAAAGGTGACAGGCAGTGGGTCTAGGAAAGGTGACAGACAGTGGATCTAGGAAAGGTGACAGGCAGTGGGTCTAGGAAAGGTGACAGGCAGTGGGTCTAGGAAAGGTGACAGGCAGTGGGTCTAGGAAAGGTGACAGACAGTGGATCTAGGAAAGGTGACAGGCAGTGGGTCTAGGAAAGGTGACAGGCAGTGGGTCTAGGAAAGGTGACAGACAGTGGATCTAGGAAAGGTGACAGGCAGTGGGTCTAGGAAAGGTGACAGGCAGTGGGTCTAGGAAAGGTGACAGGCAGTGGATCTAGGAAAGGTGACAGGCAGTGGGTCTAGGAAAGGTGACAGGCAGTAGGTCTAGGAAATTCTAAAACAGCCCACATTGCCCACACAGCCCACATAAATGCGTTGAAAAAATAATCCTGTGTTGATGCGTTGAAAAAACGAACACAATGTGTAGTTATTACACATATAGAGGCTGATGACAAGTGATTACAACACTGGCCTTGTTTTATGTGTTCTGTTGACCAGAAGTAAAACAATAACCCTCTGTGTTTCTGTAGTGTTAAAAAAAGTAAAAAATCAAATAAAAATAACCCTCTGTGTTTCTGTAGAGTTGAAAACAGTATTTAAATAAATAACCCTCCGTGTTTCTGTAGTGTTGAAAAAAGTAAAAAAAATCAAATAAAAATAACCTTCTGTGTTTCTGTAGTATTGAAAAAAATAAAAGTAAAATAACCCGATATGTTTGACCCTGGTAGGCATGGGAAAAGTCAGAGAAATTCAAGGTCAGGGAAAAGTCAGAGAAATTCAAGGTCAGGGAAAAGTCAGGGAATTTTGTGCTAGGTCAGGGAAATTTAAGATTTTGAGAAAAAGTCAGGCAAATACAGGAAAATTCCTTGAAAGTCAGGGAAATTTGACTTTCTCATGTCATACACATAACGCCGCGATGCCACGAACTCGAATTCATTACGCATAACAATCCCGTGAAACAATGTTGATACCACAAACATATGATGTTTTAATAAATAATAAATAAAAAAATAACCCTTTATGTTGTAAAAATTAAAAAAGTAGGTCTAGGAAAGGTGACAGGCAGTGGGTCTAGGAAAGGTGACAGGCAGTGGGTCTAGGAAAGGTGACAGCCAGTGGATCTAGGAAAGGTGACAGACAGTGGATCTAGGAAAGGTGACAGGCAGTGGGTCTAGGAAAGGTGACAGACAGTGGGTCTAGGAAAGGTGACAGGCAGTGGGTCTAGGAAAGGTGACAGACAGTGGGTCTAGGAAAGGTGACAGGCAGTGGGTCTAGGAAAGGTGACAGACAGTGGATCTAGGAAAGGTGACAGGCAGTGGGTCTAGGAAAGGTGACAGACAGTGGGTCTAGGAAAGGTGACAGGCAGTGGGTCTAGGAAGGTGACAGACAGTGGATCTAGGAAAGGTGACAGGCAGTGGGTCTAGGAAAGGTGACAGACAGTGGGTCTAGGAAAGGTGACAGGCAGTGGGTCTAGGAAAGGTGACAGACAGTGGATCTAGGAAAGGTGACAGGCAGTGGGTCTAGGAAAGGTGACAGGCAGTGGGTCTAGGAAAGGTGACAGGCAGTGGGTCTAGGAAAGGTGACAGACAGTGGATCTAGGAAAGGTGACAGGCAGTGGGTCTAGGAAAGGTGACAGGCAGTGGGTCTAGGAAAGGTGACAGACAGTGGATCTAGGAAAGGTGACAGGCAGTGGGTCTAGGAAAGGTGACAGGCAGTGGGTCTAGGAAAGGTGACAGGCAGTGGATCTAGGAAAGGTGACAGGCAGTGGGTCTAGGAAAGGTGACAGGCAGTAGGTCTAGGAAATTCTAAAACAGCCCACATTGCCCACACAGCCCACATAAATGCGTTGAAAAAATAATCCTGTGTTGATGCGTTGAAAAAACGAACACAATGTGTAGTTATTACACATATAGAGGCTGATGACAAGTGATTACAACACTGGCCTTGTTTTATGTGTTCTGTTGACCAGAAGTAAAACAATAACCCTCTGTGTTTCTGTAGTGTTAAAAAAAGGAAAAAATCAAATAAAAATAACCCTCTGTGTTTCTGTAGAGTTGAAAACAGTATTTAAATAAATAACCCTCCGTGTTTCTGTAGTGTTGAAAAAAGTAAAAAAAATCAAATAAAAATAACCTTCTGTGTTTCTGTAGTATTGAAAAAAATAAAAGTAAAATAACCCGATATGTTTGACCCTGGTAGGCATGGGAAAAGTCAGAGAAATTCAAGGTCAGGGAAAAGTCAGAGAAATTCAAGGTCAGGGAAAAGTCAGGGAATTTTGTGCTAGGTCAGGGAAATTTAAGATTTTGAGAAAAAGTCAGGGAAATACAGGAAAATCCCTTGAAAGTCAGGAAAATTTGACTTTCTCATGTCATACACATAACGCCGCGATGCCACGAACTCGAATTCATTACGCATAACAATCCCATGAAACAATGTTGATACCACAAACATATTATGTTTTAATAAATAATAAATAAATAAATAACCCTTTATGTTGTAAAAATTAAAAAAGTAGGTCTAGGAAAGGTGACAGGCAGTGGGTCTAGGAAAGGTGACAGGCAGTGGGTCTAGGAAAGGTGACAGACAGTGGGTCTAGGAAAGGTGACAGACAGTGGGTCTAGGAAAGGTGACAGGCAGTTGGTCTAGGAAAGGTGACAGACAGTGAATCTAGGAAAGGTGACAGGCAGTGGGTCTAGGAAAGGTGACAGACAGTGGGTCTAGGAAAGGTGACAGGCAGTGGGTCTAGGAAAGGTGACAGACAGTGGATCTAGGAAAGGTGACAGGCAGTGGGTCTAGGAAAGGTGACAGACAGTGGGTCTAGGAAAGGTGACAGGCAGTGGGTCTAGGAAAGGTGACAGACAGTGGATCTAGGAAAGGTGACAGGCAGTGGGTCTAGGAAAGGTGACAGGCAGTGGGTCTAGGAAAGGTGACAGGCAGTGGGTCTAGGAAAGGTGACAGACAGTGGATCTAGGAAAGGTGACAGGCAGTGGGTCTAGGAAAGGTGACAGGCAGTGGGTCTAGGAAAGGTGACAGACAGTGGATCTAGGAAAGGTGACAGGCAGTGGGTCTAAGAAAGGTGACAGGCAGTGGGTCTAGGAAAGGTGACAGACAGTGGATCTAGGAAAGGTGACAGGCAGTGGGTCTAGGAAAGGTGACAGGCAGTAGGTCTAGGAAATTCTAAAACAGCCCACATTGCCCACACAGCCCACATAAATGCGTTGAAAAAATAATCCTGTGTTGATGCGTTGAAAAAACGAACACAATGTGTAGTTATTACACATATAGAGGCTGATGACAAGAGATTACAACACTGGCCTTGTTTTATGTGTTCTGTTGACCAGAAGTAAAACAATAACCCTCTGTGTTTCTGTAGTGTTAAAAAAAGTAAAAAATCAAATAAAAATAACCCTCTGTGTTTCTGTAGAGTTGAAAACGGTATTTAAATAAATAACCCTCCGTGTTTCTGTAGTGTTGAAAAAAGTAAAAAAAATCAAATAAAAATAACCTTCTGTGTTTCTGTAGTATTGAAAAAAATAAAAGTAAAATAACCCGATATGTTTGACCCTGGTAGGCATGTGAAAAGTCAGAGAAATTCAAGGTCAGGGAAAAGTCAGAGAAATTCAAGGTCAGGGAAAAGTCAGGGAATTTTGTGCTAGGTCAGGGAAATTTAAGATTTTGAGAAAAAGTCAGGGAAATACAGGAAAATCCCTTGAAAGTCAGGAAAATTTGACTTTCTCATGTCATACACATAACGCCGCGATGCCACGAACTCGAATTCATTACGCATAACAATCCCGTGAAACAATGTTGATACCACAAACATATGCTGTTTTAATAAATAATAAATAAAAAAATAACCCTTTATGTTGTAAAAAGTAAAAAAGTAGGTCTAGGAGAAGGTGACAGAAAGTAGGTCTAGGAGAAGGTTACAGGCAGTGGGTCTAGGAAAGGTGACGTCTAGGAAATTCTAAAACAGCCCACATTGTAAAACACCATATTATTAACCATTGCCCCATTGAGTTAGTAAAAAAATAAGACTGTCGTACCCAGTAGAATGAATTTACTACATAGTATAAAATTCATGATTACACATCATATAGTTGCGTGTAATTTACTCTGTACTTATTTGTTGTACATTGTCAGCACAGACTTGTGGCACACCCCTGGTTCCATCAGTTGTAAGTGGTGTACTAGGTAGACTCATATATTGGGGGACAGTGTCATCACCACAGTCTGCAGTGTATAGCACCGAGAAAACATGCTTGTCCATGTTAAATTTGGTTCTATGATATATCTGTATGTTTGTATATATACATATATCACATATAAAAATTATAAAAATAACCCTATATGTATGTTTATGTGATGCGTTGAAAATCTAAAAAAAGTAAAAAAAATAGCACTGTTTGTTCAAGTTATGCGTTGAAAAAATAATCCTGTGTTGATGCGTTGAAAAAACGAACACAATGTGTAGTTATTACACATATAGAGGCTGATGAGAAGTGATTACAACACTGGCCTTGTTTTATGTGTTCTGTTGACCAGAAGTAAAACAACAACCCTCTGTGTTTCTGTAGTGTTAAAAAAGTAAAAAATCAAATAAAAATAACCCTCTGTGTTTCTGTAGAGTTGAAAAAAGTATTAAAAAAATAACCCTGCGTGTTTCTGTAGTATTGAAAAAAGTAAAAAAAAATCAAATAAAAATAACCTGTGTTTCTGTAGTATTGAAAAAAGTAAAAAATAAAATTAAAATAACCCGATATGTTTGACCCTGGTAGGCATGGGAAAAGTCAGAGAAATTCAAGGTCAGGAAAAAGTCAGGGAATTTTGTGCTAGGTCAGGGAAATTTAAGATTTTGAGAAAAATTCAGGGAAATACAGGAAAATCCCTTGAAAGTCAGGGAAATTTGACTTTCTCATGTCATACACATAACGCCGCGATGCCACGAACTCGAATTCATTACGCATAACAATCCCGTGAAACAATGTTGATACCACAAACATATGCTGTTTTAATAAATAATAAATAAAAAAATAACCCTTTATGTTGTAAAAAGTAAAAAAGTAGGTCTAGGAGAAGGTGACAGAAAGTAGGTCTAGGAGAAGGTTACAGGCAGTGGGTCTAGGAAAGGTGACAGGCAGTAGGTCTAGGAAATTCTAAAACAGCCCACATAGTAAAACACCATATTATTAACCATTGCCCCATTGAGTTAGTAAAAAAATAAGACTTGTACCCAGTAGAATGAATTTACTACATAGTGTATAATTCATGATTACACATCATGTAGTTGCGTGTAATTTACTCTGTACTTATTTGTTGTACATTGTCAGCACAGACTTGTGGCACACCCCTGGTTCCATCAGTTGTAAGTGGTGTACTAGGTAGACTCATATATTGGGGGACAGTGTCATCACCACAGTCTGCAGTGTATAGCACCGAGAAAACACGCTTGTCCATGTTAAATTTGGTTCTATGATATATCTGTATGTTTGTATATATACATATATCACATATAATTTTTTTTTTAATAACCCTATATGTATGTTTATGTGATGCGTTGAAAATCTAAAAAAAGTATAAAAAAAGCACTGTTTGTTCAAGTCATGCGTTGACAAAATAATCCTGTGTTGATGCGTTGAAAAAACCAACACATGTAGTTATTACACATGTAGAGGCTGATGAGAAGTGATTACAACACTGGCCTTGTTTTATGTGTTCTGTTGACCAGAAGTAAAACAATAACCCTCTGTGTTTCTGTAGTGTTAAAAAAAGTAAAAAATCAAATAAAAATAACCCTCTGTGTTTCTGTAGAGTTGAAAAAAGTATTTAAATAAATAACCCTCCGTGTTTCTGTAGTGTTGAAAAAAGTAAAAAAAAACAAATAAAAATAACCTGTGTTTCTGTAGTATTGAAAAAAGTAAAAAATTAAAGTAAAATAACCCGATATGTTTGACCCTGGTAGGCGTGGGAAAAGTCAGAGAAATTCAAGGTCAGGGAAAAGTCAGAGAAATTCAAGGTCAGGGAAAAGTCAGAGAAATTCAAGGTCAGGGAAAAGTCAGAGAAATTCAAGGTCAGGGAAAAGTCAGAGAAATTCAAGGTCAGGGAAAAGTCAGAGAAATTCAAGGTCAGGGAAAAGTCAGGGAATTTTGTGCTAGGTCAGGGAAATTTAAGATTTTGAGAAAAAGTCGGGGAAATACAGGAAAATTCCTTGAAAGTCAGGGAAATTTGACTTTCTCATGTCATACACATAACGCCGCGATGCCACGAACTCGAATTCATTACGCATAACAATCCCGTGAAACAATGTTGATACCACAAACATATGATGTTTTAATAAATAATAAATAAAAAAATAACCCTTTATGTTGTAAAAATTAAAAAAGTAGGTCTAGGAAAGGTGACAGGCAGTGGGTCTAGGAAAGGTGACAGGCAGTGGGTCTAGGAAAGGTGACAGACAGTGGGTCTAGGAAAGGTGACAGACAGTGGGTCTAGGAAAGGTGACAGGCAGTGGGTCTAGGAAAGGTGACAGACAGTGGATCTAGGAAAGGTGACAGGCAGTGGGTCTAGGAAAGGTGACAGACAGTGGGTCTAGGAAAGGTGACAGGCAGTGGGTCTAGGAAAGGTGACAGACAGTGGATCTAGGAAAGGTGACAGGCAGTGGGTCTAGGAAAGGTGACAGGCAGTGGGTCTAGGAAAGGTGACAGGCAGTGGGTCTAGGAAAGGTGACAGACAGTGGATCTAGGAAAGGTGACAGGCAGTGGGTCTAGGAAAGGTGACAGACAGTGGGTCTAGGAAAGGTGACAGGCAGTGGGTCTAGGAAAGGTGACAGACAGTGGATCTAGGAAAGGTGACAGGCAGTGGGTCTAGGAAAGGTGACAGGCAGTGGGTCTAGGAAAGGTGACAGACAGTGGGTCTAGGAAAGGTGACAGGCAGTGGGTCTAGGAAAGGTGACAGACAGTGGGTCTAGGAAAGGTGACAGGCAGTGGGTCTAGGAAAGGTGACAGACAGTGGATCTAGGAAAGGTGACAGGCAGTGGGTCTAGGAAAGGTGACAGACAGTGGGTCTAAGAAAGGTGACAGGAAGTGGGTCTAGGAAAGGTGACAGACAGTGGATCTAGGAAAGGTGACAGGCAGTGGGTCTAGGAAAGGTGACAGGCAGTGGGTCTAGGAAAGGTGACAGACAGTGGATCTAGGAAAGGTGACAGGCAGTGGGTCTAGGAAAGGTGACAGGCAGTGGGTCTAGGAAAGGTGACAGACAGTGGATCTAGGAAAGGTGACAGGCAGTGGGTCTAGGAAAGGTGACAGGCAGTAGGTCTAGGAAATTCTAAAACAGCCCACATTGCCCACACAGCCCACATAAATGCGTTGAAAAAATAATCCTGTGTTGATGCGTTGAAAAAACGAACACAATGTGTAGCTATTACACATATAGAGGCTGATGACTAGTGATTACAACACTGGCCTTGTTTTATGTGTTCTGTTGACCAGAAGTAAAACAATAACCCTCTGTGTTTCTGTAGTGTTGAAAAAAGTAAAAAAAATCAAATAAAAATAACCTTCTGTGTTTCTGTAGTATTGAAAAAATAAATGTAAAATAACCCGATATGTTTGACCCTGGTAGGCATGAGAAAAGTCAGAGAAATTCAAGGTCAGGGAAAAGTCAGAGAAATTCAAGGTCAGGGAAAAGTCAGGGAATTTTGTGCTAGGTCAGGGAAATTTAAGATTTTGAGAAAAAGTCAGGGAAATACAGGAAAATCCCTTGAAAGTCAGGAAAATTTGACTTTCTCATGTCATACACATAACGCCGCGATGCCACGAACTCGAATTCATTACGCATAACAATCCCGTGAAACAATGTTGATACCACAAACATATGCTGTTTTAATAAATAATAAATAAAAAAATAACCCTTTATGTTGTAAAAAGTAAAAAAGTAGGTCTAGGAGAAGGTGACAGAAAGTAGGTCTAGGAGAAGGTTACAGGCAGTGGGTCTAGGAAAGGTGACAGGCAGTAGGTCTAGGAAATTCTAAAACAGCCCACATTGTAAAACACCATATTATTAACCATTGCCCCATTGAGTTAGTAAAAAAATAAGACTGTTGTACCCAGTAGAATGAATTTACTACATAGTATAAAATTCATGATTACACATCATGTAGTTGCGTGTAATTTACTCTGTACTTATTTGTTGTACATTGTCAGCACAGACTTGTGGCACACCCCTGGTTCCATCAGTTGTAAGTGGTGTACTAGGTAGACTCATATATTGGGGGACAGTGTCATCACCACAGTCTGCAGTGTATAGCACCGAGAAAACACGCTTGTCCATGTTAAATTTGGTTCTATGATATATCTGTATGTTTGTATATATACATATATCACATATAATTTTTTTTTAAATAACCCTATATGTATGTTTATGTGATGCGTTGAAAATCTAAAAAAAAGTATAAAAAAAGCACTGTTTGTTCAAGTCATGCGTTGAAAAAATAATCCTGTGTTGATGCGTTGAAAAAACCAACACAATGTGTAGTTATTACACATATAGAGGCTGATGAGAAGTGATTACAACACTGGCCTTGTTTTATGTGTTCTGTTGACCAGAAGTAAAACAATAACCCTCTGTGTTTCTGTAGTGTTAAAAAAGTAAAAAATCAAATAAAAATAACCCTCCGTGTTTCTGTAGTGTTGAAAAAAGTAAAAAAAACAAATAAAAATAACCTGTGTTTCTGTAGTATTGAAAAAAGTAAAGTAAAATAACCCGATATGTTTGACCCTGGTAGGCGTGGGAAAAGTCAGAGAAATTCAAGGTCAGGGAAAAGTCAGAGAAATTCAAGATCAGGGAAAAGTCAGAGAAATTCAAGGTCAGGGAAAAGTCAGAGAAATTCAAGGTCAGGGAAAAGTCAGAGAAATTCAAGGTCAGGGAAAAGTCAGAGAAATTCAAGGTCAGGGAAAAGTCAGAGAAATTCAAGGTCAGGGAAAAGTCAGGGAATTTTGTGCTAGGTCAGGGAAATTTAAGATTTTGAGAAAAAGTCAGGGAAATACAGGAAAATCCCTTGAAAGTCAGGAAAATTTGACTTTCTCATGTCATACACATAACGCCGCGATGCCACGAACTCGAATTCATTACGCATAACAATCCCGTGAAACAATGTTGATACCACAAACATATGCTGTTTTAATAAATAATAAATAAAAAAATAACCCTTTATGTTGTAAAAAGTAAAAAAGTAGGTCTAGGAGAAGGTGACAGAAAGTAGGTCTAGGAGAAGGTTACAGGCAGTGGGTCTAGGAAAGGTGACAGGCAGTAGGTCTAGGAAATTCTAAAACAGCCCACATTGTAAAACACCATATTATTAACCATTGCCCCATTGAGTTAGTAAAAAAATAAGACTGTTGTACCCAGTAGAATGAATTTACTACATAGTATAAAATTCATGATTACACATCATGTAGTTGCGTGTAATTTACTCTGTACTTATTTGTTGTACATTGTCAGCACAGACTTGTGGCACACCCCTGGTTCCATCAGTTGTAAGTGGTGTACTAGGTAGACTCATATATTGGGGGACAGTGTCATCACCACAGTCTGCAGTGTATAGCACCGAGAAAACACGCTTGTCCATGTTAAATTTGGTTCTATGATATATCTGTATGTTTGTATATATACATATATCACATATAAAAATTATAAAAATAACCCTATATGTATGTTTATGTGATGCGTTAAAAATCTAAAAAAAGTAAAAAAAATAGCACTGTTTGTTCAAGTTATGCGTTGAAAAAATAATCCTGTGTTGATGCGTTGAAAAAACGAACACAATGTGTAGTTATTACACATATAGAGGCTGATGAGAAGTGATTACAACACTGGCCTTGTTTTATGTGTTCTGTTGACCAGAAGTAAAACAACAACCCTCTGTGTTTCTGTAGTGTTAAAAAAAGTAAAAAATCAAATAAAAATAACCCTCTGTGTTTCTGTAGAGTTGAAAAAAGTATTAAAAAAATAACCCTGCATGTTTCTGTAGTATTGAAAAAAGTAAAAAAAAATCAAATAAAAATAACCTGTGTTTCTGTAGTATTGAAAAAAGTAAAAAATAAAATTAAAATTACCCGATATGTTTGACCCTGGTAGGCATGGGAAAAGTCAGAGAAATTCAAGGTCAGGAAAAAGTCAGGGAATTTTGTGCTAGGTCAGGGAAATTTAAGATTTTGAGAAAAATTCAGGGAAATACAGGAAAATCCCTTGAAAGTCAGGGAAATTTGACTTTCTCATGTCATACACATAACGCCGCGATGCCACGAACTCGAATTCATTACGCATAACAATCCCGTGAAACAATGTTGATACCACAAACATATGCTGTTTTAATAAATAATAAATAAAAAAATAACCCTTTATGTTGTAAAAAGTAAAAAAGTAGGTCTAGGAGAAGGTGACAGAAAGTAGGTCTAGGAAATTCTAAAACAGCCCACATTGTAAAACACCATATTATTAACCATTGCCCCATTGAGTTAGTAAAAAAATAAGACTGTTGTATCCAGTAGAATGAATTTACTACATAGTATAAAATTCATGATTACACATCATATAGTTGCGTGTAATTTACTCTGTACTTATTTGTTGTACATTGTCAGCACAGACTTGTGGCACACCCCTGGTTCCATCAGTTGTAAGTGGTGTACTAGGTAGACTCATATATTGGGGGACAGTGTCATCACCACAGTCTGCAGTGTATAGCACCGAGAAAACACGCTTGTCCATGTTAAATTTGGTTCTATGATATATCTGTATGTTTGTATATATACATATATCACATATAATTTTTTTTTAAATAACCCTATATGTATGTTTATGTGATGCGTTGAAAATCTAAAAAAAAGTATAAAAAAAGCACTGTTTGTTCAAGTCATGCGTTGAAAAAATAATCCTGTGTTGATGCGTTGAAAAAACCAACACAATGTGTAGTTATTACACATATAGAGGCTGATGAGAAGTGATTACAACACTGGCCTTGTTTTATGTGTTCTGTTGACCAGAAGTAAAACAATAACCCTCTGTGTTTCTGTAGTGTTAAAAAAGTAAAAAATCAAATAAAAATAACCCTCCGTGTTTCTGTAGTGTTGAAAAAAGTAAAAAAAACAAATAAAAATAACCTGTGTTTCTGTAGTATTGAAAAAAGTAAAGTAAAATAACCCGATATGTTTGACCCTGGTAGGCGTGGGAAAAGTCAGAGAAATTCAAGGTCAGGGAAAAGTCAGAGAAATTCAAGATCAGGGAAAAGTCAGAGAAATTCAAGGTCAGGGAAAAGTCAGAGAAATTCAAGGTCAGGGAAAAGTCAGAGAAATTCAAGGTCAGGGAAAAGTCAGAGAAATTCAAGGTCAGGGAAAAGTCAGAGAAATTCAAGGTCAGGGAAAAGTCAGGGAATTTTGTGCTAGGTCAGGGAAATTTAAGATTTTGAGAAAAAGTCAGGGAAATACAGGAAAATTCCTTGAAAGTCGGGGAAATTTGACTTTCTCATGTCATACACATAACGCCGCGATGCCACGAACTCGAATTCATTACGCATAACAATCCCGTGAAACAATGTTGATACCACAAACATATGATGTTTTAATAAATAATAAATAAAAAAATAACCTTTATGTTGTAAAAATTAAAAAAGTAGGTCTAGGAAAGGTGACAGGCAGTGGGTCTAGGAAAGGTGACAGACAGTGGATCTAGGAAAGGTGACAGGCAGTGGGTCTAGGAAAGGTGACAGACAGTGGGTCTAGGAAAGGTGACAGGCAGTGGGTCTAGGAAAGGTGACAGACAGTGGATCTAGGAAAGGTGACAGGCAGTGGGTCTAGGAAAGGTGACAGGCAGTGGGTCTAGGAAAGGTGACAGACAGTGGATCTAGGAAAGGTGACAGGCAGTGGGTCTAGGAAAGGTGACAGGCAGTGGGTCTAGGAAAGGTGACAGACAGTGGATCTAGGAAAGGTGACAGGCAGTGGGTCTAGGAAAGGTGACAGGCAGTAGGTCTAGGAAATTCTAAAACAGCCCACATTGCCCACACAGCCCACATAAATGCGTTGAAAAAATAATCCTGTGTTGATGCGCTGAAAAAACGAACACAATGTGTAGTTATTATGCATATAGAGGCTGATGACAAGTGATTACAACACTGGCCTTGTTTTATGTGTTCTGTTGACCAGAAGTAAAACAATAACCCTCTGTGTTTCTGTAGTGTTAAAAAAAGTAAAAAATCAAATAAAAATAACCCTCTGTGTTTCTGTAGAGTTGAAAAAAGTATTTAAATAAATAACCCTCCGTGTTTCTGTAGTGTTGAAAAAAGTAAAAAAAATCAAATAAAAATAACCTTCTGTGTTTCTGTAGTATTGACAAAAATAAAAGTAAAATAACCCGATATGTTTGACCCTGGTAGGCATGGGAAAAGTCAGAGAAATTCAAGGTCAGGGAAAAGTCAGAGAAATTCAAGGTCAGGGAAAAGTCAGGGAATTTTGTGCTAGGTCAGGGAAATTTAAGATTTTGAGAAAAACTAGGTAGACTCATATATTGGGGGACAGTGTCATCACCACAGTCTGCAGTGTATAGCACCGAGAAAACACGCTTGTCCATGTTAAATTTGGTTCTATGATATATCTGTATGTTTGTATATATACATATATCACATATAAAAATTATAAAAATAACCCTATATGTATGTTTATGTGATGCGTTGAAAATCTAAAAAAAGTAAAAAAAATAGCACTGTTTGTTCAAGTTATGCGTTGAAAAAATAATCCTGTGTTGATGCGTTGAAAAAACGAACACAATGTGTAGTTATTACACATATAGAGGCTGATGAGAAGTGATTACAACACTGGCCTTGTTTTATGTGTTCTGTTGACCAGAAGTAAAACAACAACCCTCTGTGTTTCTGTAGTGTTAAAAAAAGTAAAAAATCAAATAAAAATAACCCTCTGTGTTTCTGTAGAGTTGAAAAAAGTATTAAAAAAATAACCCTGCGTGTTTCTGTAGTATTGAAAAAAGTAAAAAAAAATCAAATAAAAATAACCTGTGTTTCTGTAGTATTGAAAAAAGTAAAAAATAAAATTAAAATAACCCGATATGTTTGACCCTGGTAGGCATGGGAAAAGTCAGAGAAATTCAAGGTCAGGAAAAAGTCAGGGAATTTTGTGCTAGGTCAGGGAAATTTAAGATTTTGAGAAAAATTCAGGGAAATACAGGAAAATCCCTTGAAAGTCAGGGAAATTTGACTTTCTCATGTCATACACATAACGCCGCGATGCCACGAACTCGAATTCATTACGCATAACAATCCCGTGAAACAATGTTGATACCACAAACATATGCTGTTTTAATAAATAATAAATAAAAAAATAACCCTTTATGTTGTAAAAAGTAAAAAAGTAGGTCTAGGAGAAGACTTGTGGCACACCCCTGGTTCCATCAGTTGTAAGTGGTGTACTAGGTAGACTCATATATTGGGGGACAGTGTCATCACTACAGTCTGCAGTGTATAGCACCGAGAAAGCACGCTTGTCCATGTTAAATTTGGTTCTATGATATATCTGTATGTTTGTATATATACATATATCACATATACAAATTAAAAAAAAACTATATGTTTGTTTATGTGATGCGTTGAAAATCTAAACAAACTAAAAAAAATAGCACTGTTCAAGTCATGCATTGAAGAAATAGTCCTGTGTTGATGATGCGTTGAAAAAACGAACACAATGTGTAGTTATTACACATATAGAGGCTGATGAGAAGTGATTACAACACTGGTCTTGTTTCATGTGTTTTGTTGACCAGAAGTAAAACAATAACCCTTTGTGTTTCTGTGGTGTTAAAAAAAGTAAAAAAAATAACCCTCTGTGTTTCTGTAGAGTAGAAAAAAGTATTTAAAAAAAATAACCCTCTGTGTTTCTGTAGTGTTGAAAAAAGTAAAAAAATCAAACAAACATAACCTTCTGTGTTTCTGTAGTATTGAAAAAAGTAAATTAAAATAACCCGATATGTTTGACCCTGGTAGGCATGGGAAAAGTCAGAGAAATTCAAGGTCAGGGGAAAGTCATGGAATTTTGTGCTAGGTCAGGGAAATTTAAGATTTTGAGAAAAATTCAGGGAAATACAGGAAAATCCCTTGAAAGTCAGGGAAATTTGACTTTCTTATGTCATACACATAACGCCGCGATGCCACGAACTCGAATTCATTACGCATAACAATCCTGTGAAACAATGTTGATACCACAAACTTATGCTGTTTTAATAAATAATAAATTAAAAATCCACAGAGCCCACAATGATGAAGCCTCAGATCATGCCTTGATAATGTTGTTATGTCAATGACTTTGTGTCATTCAGTGGCATAGGAATTGAACTAGGCAATCTGAGTGGGCATTGAACACTTATTACATTTTGTAAGTTAATTGCTAATTACATGTATATCATGCATACATTTTCATGATTGTTCAGCCAGCATGGTCAGCAAAAATGAAACCTTGAGTCAGGGAAAAGTCAGGGAATTTTGAAAGCTTCCATGAGTGACGACCCTGGTAGGGCATATTTAATGTATCTGATCCCCGTACATGAGTGTAGTGACAGATGTATAAGATCTCCATAGATGCTACATATAAAGTAACCTTCCTTGATGTATTGAAAGAGTAAAAAACACAAAACCCTATATGTTTCCTGAAGTGATTCATTGACGTTTATGTGACAGCACAACACCAGAAGGCAGTTCTTAACTTAACTTATCTTCATACAGTGTTATATCCAAGATACAAATGTAGTGCAAGTGGTACATGCTTACTTGTATGTCTACATATGTCACTAGCACCATTGCCAAGTCGCTAAGTTTATCCTTGGAGAGAGCGTAATTTTTTGCAGTTGTGCCCAACGTATGGTTCCATCTGACTTAAACATCACCAGGCTACAGCCGCCTTTCATAAAAACAGATTTATTCCAAATTGCATTTCCCTTCTGTGCCACCTCGGGGTTCCCTCGCCTGCTAAGATTATTGTATTACTACTGTATGTTGAGAGAGGGAAGTGGAGGCGTGGGTTGGCACTGAGCACTTAAACACAGACAGCAGCAGAAGAAAAGCCACAACAATATGTCCAGTATGGAGACTGGACCTAATCTGAGATAGCTCCATACGATGCTCATTCGCCTGAATGCGACGCTGGCAAATTAAGACTGCGAATCACGTCTGTTGTTTCTCCAGAAGTCGGAGCATTATATCATACGTGCCAACCCAAAGATATACACATGTGTATGAGTACAAACAATGTACAGAGTAACAAGACTGCAAATCAGTCTGACGCCATATCCATCCACTTTCAATAGCGATACTCACGACTGTGGTATTACAATGATCTATTCCTATATCACGTGCAAGTATTTGCTCAAGCAGCTAGGGGACCACCGAAGACTTGGGGAAATGCATTTGAATGAATCACTTGAAGTTTTTAAACGAAAGGTTGCTGTAGTTTCTCTTGATCGTCTGGAGTGTTCTAAATATTGAGCACAACAACAAAAATGCGCGCCTTTCCAGGCTATGCTTAGTCTTTTGAACATGCATGGTGTTAGGAACTATTCAGCCTCACTTGCAAATTACATTCAAAATAGTGCAGTTTTTGTGCCAGTTGGCAATTTAATGACATGGCAGAGCGCAACCATCAACGTAATATGCCTCTGGTTTCTGCCATTCTGTCCTGGTGCCTTGTGGTGTTGTGCTGCTTTTGCAATGTTTCGTTTATATGCTTCCTTCAAACGCCTTGTTCAGCAACTGTATTGATCACCAGGCCTAAACTCCAACTGACACAGACAGCCCCAGTGCAATTTACTGGCAGCCAGATGATGTGGCTGCTAATATGTAATACTAGGTATGCAGGTATTGCAATACCTCAGGGAGTTTGACGCCCCTGCCTTGCAGAGTTGTAAACCACTGTCTTGTGGTACAGGTTCTTGACACTTCAACACTTTTTGTCACACTAAGGTAGAAAACAATGCAGCAGAACCTAAATCCAGTGGTAGAAATAAAACAAACATTTCATTTATCCTGCAGATATGTATTTGATAGCAGAAATAATGTTTACTTGTCTGTATAACAGCGAACGGATATCAGACATAATTGATATTTCAACATCAACGAATGATGATACGTTGCCAACCAGGTTAACAGACTGTTTATTGATGGAACTTCCCTGGTGATAGTTGAAAGCGGATTATCCCTACTAGAGCCTATTGCATGTTTAAATGGTAAACCACAGTAGACACCACGTAGAAACAATGCGTACATTTGGCATGGAAAAGGTTCGTGTGTCGGCAGAGAAAATAAAAAGATATAACAAGAAACAAATAAAGACATTTACTGATGTAAGATCTATATGAATTCAACAGCCGTATCAGTCACCTGGGCTAAACTTTGACTAGTCTTGCTAGTTCTTGTATCAACGTTCCGTTTTCAACGCATCAACGATACTGCTACTAGGTAATACTAGGTATGCAGGTATTGCAGTACCTCAGGTATTGCAATACCTCAGGGAGTTTGACGCCCCTGCCTTGCAGAGTTGTAAACCACTGCCTTGTGGTACAGGTTCTTGACACTTCAACACTTTTTGTCAAAATAAGGTAGAAAACAATGCAGCAGAACCTAAATCCAGCGGTAGAAATAAAACAAACATTTCATTTATCCTGCAGATATGTATTTGATAGCAGAAATAATGTTTACTTGTCTGTATAACAGCGAACGGATATCAGACATAATTGATATTTCAACATCAACGAATGATGATGCGTTGCCAACCAGGTTAACAGACTGTTTATTGATGGAACTTCCCTGGTGATAGTTGAAAGCGGATTATCCCTACTAGAGCCTATTGCATGTTTAAATGGTAAACCACAGTAGACACCACGTAGAAACAATGCGTACATTTGGCATGGAAAAGGTTCGTGTGTCGGCAGAGAAAATAAAAAGATATAACAAGAAACAAATAAAGACATTTACTGATGTAAGATCGATATGAATTCAACAGCCGTATCAGTCACCTGGGCTAAACTTTGACTAGTCTTGCTAGTTCTTGTATCAACGTTCCGTTTTCAACGCATCAACGATACTGCTACTAGGTAATACTAGGTATGCAGGTATTGCAGTACCTCAGGTATTGCAATACCTCAGGGAGTTTGACGCCCCTGCCTTGCAGAGTTGTAAACCACTGCCTTCTGGTACAGGTTCTTGACACTTCAACACTTTTTGTCACACTAAGGTAGAAAACAATGCAGCAGAACCTAAATCCAGTGGTAGAAATAAAACAAACATTTCATTTATCCTGCAGATATGTATTTGATAGCAGAAATAACGTTTACTTGTCTGTATAACAGCGAACGGATATCAGACATAATTGATATTTCAACATCAACGAATGATGATACGTTGCCAACCAGGTTAACAGACTGTTTATTGATGGAACTTCCCTGGTGATAGTTGAAAGCGGATTATCCCTACAAGAGCCTATTGCATGTTTAAATGGTAAACCACAGTAGACACCACGTAGAAACAATGCGTACATTTCGCATGGAAAAGGTTCGTGTGTCGGCAGAGAAAATAAAAAGATATAACAAGAAACAAAATAAAGACATTTACTGATGTAAGATCTATATGAATTCAACAGCCGTATCAGTCACCTGGGCTAGTTCTTGTATCAACGTTCCGTTTTCAACGCATCAACGAT
The DNA here is from genome assembly GCA_964017155.1 of Oasisia sp. SBJ-2009. Lineage (NCBI taxonomy): Eukaryota > Metazoa > Annelida > Polychaeta > Sabellida > Siboglinidae > Oasisia > Oasisia sp. SBJ-2009. The sequence goes on from OZ024856.1 coordinate 47,331,683, forward strand.
ACTGCTACTAGGTAATACTAGGTATGCAGGTATTGCAGTACCTCAGGTATTGCAATACTTCAGGGAGTTTGACGCCCCTGCCTTGCAGAGTTGTAAACCACTGCCTTGTGGTACAGGTTCTTGACACTTCAACACTTTTTGTCAAAATAAGGTAGAAAACAATGCAGCAGAACCTAAATCCAGCGGTAGAAATAAAACAAACATTTCATTTATCCTGCAGATATGTATTTGATAGCAGAAATAATGTTTACTTGTCTGTATAACAGCGAACGGATATCAGACATAATTGATATTTCAACATCAACGAATGATGATGCGTTGCCAACCAGGTTAACAGACTGTTTATTGATGGAACTTCCCTGGTGATAGTTAAAAGCTGTTTACCCCTACTAGAGCCAATTGCATGTTTAAATGGTAAACCACAGTAGACACCATGTAGAAACAATGCGTACATTTGGCATGGAAAAGGTTCGTGTGTCGGCAGAGAAAATAAAAAGATATAACAAGAAACAAAATAAAGACATTTACTGATGTAAGATCTATATGAATTCAACAACCGTATTGGACACCTGGGCTAAACTTTGACTAGTCTTGCTAGTTCTTGTATCAACGTTCCGTTTTCAACGCATCAACGATACTGCTACTAGGTAATACTAGGTATGCAGGTATTGCAGTACCTCAGGTATTGCAATACCTCAGGGAGTTTGACGCCCCTGCCTTGCAGAGTTGTAAACCACTGCCTTGTGGTACAGGTTCTTGACACTTCAACACTTTTTGTCAAAATAAGGTAGAAAACAATGCAGCAGAACCTAAATCCAGCGGTAGAAATAAAACAAACATTTCATTTATCCTGCAGATATGTATTTGATAGCAGAAATAATGTTTACTTGTCTGTATAACAGCGAACGGATATCAGACATAATTGATATTTCAACATCAACGAATGATGATGCGTTGCCAACCAGGTTAACAGACTGTTTATTGATGGAACTTCCCTGGTGATAGTTAAAAGCTGTTTACCCCTACTAGAGCCAATTGCATGTTTAAATGGTAAACCACAGTAGACACCATGTAGAAACAATGCGTACATTTGGCATGGAAAAGGTTCGTGTGTCGGCAGAGAAAATAAAAAGATATAACAAGAAACAAAATAAAGAAATTTACTGATGTAAGATCTATATGAATTCAACAACCGTATCGGTCACCTGGGCTAAACTTTGACTAGTCTTGCTAGTTCTTGTATCAACGTTCCGTTTTCAACGCATCAACGCTTTTTCAACGCAAATATGGCAGCTGGTAATATCGCAGGTGTTACAGAATTTCCATATTGCTCAAAAACCAGGCAATGGGGTCGATCTATATTGAAATAACTGATGGTTGTTACACTGAAGTAGAAAACATTGAAGCAGAGTCTAATTCTTGCGGTAGAAATGTGCCACAAATGTCACTTCTCCTGCGGACAATTCCATTTGGAAATCTTTTTGAAAGCCAAATTTTTCACTTGCGGTTGACGGAAACAAACATACTTAGAAATGATATTTCAACGTCAATGAATGCTGACGCGTTGTCAATCCGATCTACAAACTATCTGTTGATGGACTTTCACCCATAATAGCTGAAAGCTGATTGTTCATACTATTGAGTGCCAAATGTATATTTTAATGGAAAATCACAGTAGATAACTTTGAAACAACGCAGACATTTGGCATGAGAAAAAAGGTCGGTGCAGAAAAACAACAACAACAACAATTACTGGTGGGCGATCTATGCCAATTCATGCTCGGACTAGACTTTTTTTCTAGTACTTGCTATCCTTTTTGCATCTAACGTTTTTGCAATGTATTAACATCATATTTTCAACGCATCAAAGTCTTCGAGGCTCAAGTGACAGCTGGTGTTATCGTGGGTGAAACAGAATGTGTGTGTTTCTGAAATACGAGGTTATACAATCATTAGATGTACCCAGGGGGTAGTACCAGCTACAGTAGAATACACTGTAGCAAGGCCCAAGTCCAGCTATAGAAATAGACCATAAAAACGGTGCATGGAATGCAGAATTAGTTCTTTGAAAGGATACTGCAACGTCAATGACAGCTGACTCAGCAAACTCTCTATCGATGGGTTTTACCAACGATTGTCGAAAGTCGATTGTCCCTACTGTTAAAGGCCAACTGTATGTTTATATACTAAAAGCTGCTTGATAAATCACATGGTTCGCGAGTTCGGTCTGAGGTTATATTTAGCACACATAGTGGCATTGGTGCCACCTAGTGACCATAATGTACAACTAGGGTTGCCACCTTCAACATGGACAAATAAGTATCTATGCATGTTGTACTTCAGTCATAGTGTAATACATCTATGTTACTCAAGACAAAACCCATATAGACAGTAGGTTGCACTTCAGTCATTGTGTAATAAAAATAATAAAATACAATATTTATATAGCGCCATAATCACACGGTTACAGTACAATAATAATAATAAATTTACAGAGAAATTAAAACATTACAATATTTAGTTAAATCATTTAAAAGCAACCCTAGAAATGACCCAGCAACAGATGTATCATAGAACTAATTTGTAACATGGACAAGCGTGTGTTTTCTCGGTACTATGCCTAAGATCTGTATGTCATCAGCACACTGCAGACCACCTGGGGCGATCACCGAGTGTTGGAAATATGTAAATACTATGTATATTGTGTCATCTTCAGTCTGTGTCAAATAAATATCTGATTCTGTATTAATTCCTATGTATATTATAATTACGATGATCGTCAATCAATGTCAAATGACTATCTGATTCTGTGTTAATTCCTGTGTATATTATAATTACGATCATCAATCAATGTCAAATGAATATCTGATTCTGGGTTAATTCCTGTGTATATTATAATTACGATCATCAATCAATGTCAAATGAATATCTGATTCTGGGTTAATTCCTATGTATATTATAATGATGCTCACCAATCAATGTCAAATGAATATCTGATTCTGGGTTAATTCCTATGTATATTATAATTACGATCATCAATCAATGTCAAATGAATATCTGATTCTGGGTTAATTCCTATGTATATTATAATTACGATCATCAATCAATGTCAAATGAATATCTGATTCTGCGTTAATTCCTATGTATATTATAATTATGATCACCAATCAATGTCAAATGAATATCTGATTCTGGGTTAATTCCTATGTATATGATAATTACAATCATCAATCAATGTCAAATGAATATATGATTCTGGGTTAATTCCTATGTATATTATAATGATGCTCACCAATCAACGTCAAATGAATATCTGATTCTGTGTTAATTCTTATGTATATCATAATTGCGATCACTAATCAATGTCAAATGAAGATATGATTCTCTGTTAAAATATTATGTATATATTGTACGATCATCAATCAATGTAATAAATATATTGTTGTGTGTTAATACATATATCGCTCTTTGTGTTAATACATATATTAATTTATGTCAATACATATGCACATATGCTGACGATTTCACCAATACACTGGCACTCATGGAAGATTCGAAAATGGGATGAACAAAATTGGTTTTCAAATTCCACGTATGCACTCGCGCTTGTATGCACACACACCACACCACACCACACCACACCACACCACACCACACCACACCACACCACACCACACCACACCACACCACACACACACCACACACACACCACACACACACCACACACACACCACACACACACCACACCACACACACACCACACACACACCACACACACACCACACACTGCACACACTGCACACACTGCACACACACCGCACACACACCGCACACACACCGCACACACACATCACCCACCCATCACACGCACACTCGCGCATGCACGCACGCACGCACGCATGCACACACACACACACTACACAAACAAACACCACGCACACACATCATACATACACACTACACATAGACACAACACACGCAACACACACACACATACGTACTGTATATGTATGCATGCACATATACACATGTACATAGACACAAACGCATATGGGTGCACACACATATATGCACATGCACACATAGGCAACCAATCGCATTATGCACACACGAACATGCACATGCACACATACATACTGACACCTACACCTACACACACACACACACACACACACACACACACACACACACACACACACACACAAACACACACACACTAACACACACACACTAACACTAACACCTACACACACACACACACACACACACACACACACACACACTAACACATACACACATACACACACACACACACACACACACACACACACACACCCACACACACACACACACACACACACACACACACACACACACACGCACGTACAGACACACGCAGGCATGTACATCGGCGATGTGAAAGGGGTGGCAAGGGGAAACTGTCGCTGGAATGTGGGTGGGATGCAGACAATAGCAGTGGCGCAGTGGCCACTGGCTAGATCTTCGGACTCTCGAATAAGAGAACCTGGGGTCGAATCCTGTGCTGCTGTGTGACAAACCTTGGGCAACTAGTTACAGCATCCCTGGACGCTTCCTGGAGACGTCTAGACGGTATTTGATTGAACAGGTCTGTCAGGTAGTAAAAGGCAAAGCACCCTGAGCAATCCTGAGTATATATGAGCAGTGTATAAGAACTAGCGCTTGAGCTAATTGATAGATATATTGTGACTAAGATGGATAAAAATTATCTACCAATTAATGTATTTCTCGACCATTCAAAGGCATTTGACACTACTGACCATAACATTTTACAAAATAAATTAGCATACTATGGCCTAAATGGTTCAGCCTTGCAGTTGGTCAAAAAGTTACTTACAAAACAGAAAACAATATATTGAAATTGATCATGTAAATTAAGACATTTGACCTATAGCAATCGGTGTCCCACAAGGTTCTGTCCTAGGACCACTATTACTTGTCAATTGTGTAAATGATTTTTCACAAGCTAGTCAATTTATTTTTTGTATGCTGCATGATGATATTACATTATCTACCTCTTTAAATTCTCTGAGTAAAAACGACACTCAATAATAAAAGTACAGAAACCATAATAAATATTTGAAGAACTTTCAAAAATTAATGAATGGCTAAATATAAATAAGTTATTATTAAATAATAGCAAAACTAAATACATGGTTTTTCATATGCCTTATAATAGGTACTCCAAACCGACGTCACGCCTATGCAGTCAACAGTGTGGATTGACCTACTTGTGCATTGTTCTACCATCACCCATTCGCTTCATGTGCATTGATGTTTAATAAAATGATATACCTATAACAGTCTGATGTGTTATCTTTTCATCTGTGTATGTTTTATTGCTGGTGCTGACGGATAAGTAATTTTAATTATTTTTTGAAGTGACGTACTGTCCGCTCCTCTGCGCGGCAGCCGCAAAAACTGTCCGCGTGTTTCTTGAATGAGTGACGTTTTGAAACGGCCGGTGATTCGCGGCTTGGCCAGATACTAAATATATCATCCACTGACAGGACAGAAGAGATTCCAAGCCTCGTTTTGAATCTAAACTTGGCGGCGTAAATGCCGCGAAACTGGCAAAGAAACTCGTTTGAAAATTTTCGAACGAGTTTTCAACCAGATCAAATAAAAATATCAAACTCATCTCCTGTCTGAATATAGATGTGACTTTTTTCTGTCAGAATTTTATATGAAATTGTCGATTAAATTCTGTGCCGCGAATCACCATACCCAAGAAATGAGGTCCCGTAGGCAAAAATTCGCTCGACGCGTCACCTGTCATGGCGGGCACAGAATGCGCGACCCGCGGTACTTTGCAGTTTAAGCCCGCACCTCGAAAAAAACATTACAATGTTTACCTACGATGACCAAACTTCGTATGTTTTATCTACTACACCTGTACTATGCGTATCCGTATGCACTTGTCATGTGATCAATTTTTTTTTATTAAAACCTGAAATCGATCAAAATGTGTAAGTAAATAACGCGCTTTCCTCGTCGAGTCACTACTGCCACAGTGAACTCCGTCAGGTGGCGCCTGGAATGCGCGTTATTTACTTACACATTTTGATCGATTTCAGGCATTAATTATAATTTTTTGATCACGTGACAAGTGCATACGCGTAGTACAGATGTAGTAGATACGCCCTGCGAAGTTTGGTCATCGTAGGTGATCATTTTGATGGTTTTTTCGAGGTGCGGGCCTAAACTGCAAAAGTACCCGACCAGCGACCGGCCCGGCGAAGAAAATTCGTCGAGTTCAGCAGAATATACTTTTCCACTGTGGATCAAGTATCTAGCCAGTAAGGTTTATGATATATCTTCACTGTCTATAGGTATTTAGTGCAGAAATAGGTTTAGTACAGCGATAAATATTGAAATTAAATGAGCGCGGTAAAGTAAACAAACGCTACTTGTCTTTCGTTACGGTCCGGTCAGACTACATCAATTTTAATTAAATTTCCGCTATGTATGATTTAACTGTGGCAATGATCTGAAAGTGCAAGAAATTTATTGATGCGTTATAGATGATGATAACATTTTTTTTAAACCGTTTTGTGTGGTCACGTGACCCGAGTAAATGCTCTGAGCCGGCGACTGAGCGTGGTTCGTTCGTGTCAATCATGAACGAATGGTACGCTCTCGACCAGCACGGCAAACACAGCTAGTCTAATTAGAATGGCATTGAACAATAATTGTGGTCTCAAATGTTAAATCAAGGATTATTTATGTTTGCAAAAATGTGCTTTTCTGTTCTTAGCAGCCATGCAAGCTCATGTTTTCTGGAACTGAATAATTGAAGCTTCGTCTTTGAATTGAGATGGGGAAGAAAAGGCAAACAGGGTTCCAGTGGTGGGGTTCTTCCTAACACTGCTTAAAGGTGAAATGAACATGCTAGATTAAAGGCTGTGGTTAATAGAATATATATAACATAATATAACCGTGTAGTATGAATACTTGAAAACAAATGTATTTTATAAAATCATGCAAATAAGAATACTTCCTCACACACCGCCTATGAAATTTTGCCTTCGGGTGTTTCCGTGAGTGTGACGTCATATGTACCATAGACGCTAGCAGCAGGTTGAGGATTTCAATGGTATTCTTGGTGTATGGTGTCTTGCGGTGTTCTTCTTCATCGAATAAAACATGGTATTCTGCGTGGCTTTTGGATGCAGCAACGGGGATAATTCCGGAAAGCGCTTCTTTAATTTTCGATAGAGAAAGAGCCAAGGCGACGAAGGCAGTGGATCAAACAAGTCGGTCGAGTCAACTGGACACCGACTCGGTGTCGGTATTCTCGCTTAGTTATGCCAAGATTATTTTGACAGTTCGTGTTTCGTCACAGATCCAGCTGTTTACCAGTCTGTGTGTTTTAAGCCAGGTCGACAACGTTTGAAGAAATCAAAACTAACATGCCCAATAATCCCAACAATTTTTAAGCGAATCCGGGGGATAGAAACGAACTTACCAAGGAAAGGCGAAGGCCGAAGCCGTAGGCGTAGCTTGCCTTTCCAGAAACGGCGGAACTTGGAGATAAGTCGTTCCGATTCTAACACAAATGGTGGCAAGAATATGTATCAAATGTTGGCAAATATAAGGTTATAATTGCACAATTGAGGTTGGTCCAAATTCTGCGTAAGTGCCCTATTTACGAATGGTTGCTATAATGTCCAACTAAAAAATCAGTTTATTATTTAATTTTTAGGGAGCGCATGTTTGTCAATGATTAGCCTCAGGTCAAGGACCATTTCATGTTCATGTCGTCGTTCGATTCAACCATCATTGAAGAATTTATTGTAACATTAATATTTGATATCTACAAACGCATTATATATTATTATAATATAGGGCTTGGTAATCAAATTGAATATTTCTATTTATTATTAAGTTCACTTGTATACTGGTATTCCACGCGACCACGACATCCAGGCATAACCAGTCCAAACACAGTTGCTTACACACATCGTCCAAATTGCATTGACACTTTTAGTGATCGACACATTTCATCTAAACTCCTAAAAGTTTTTTGCGTCGTTACTTTTGCCTGGCTAGACGTGAAACTCAACAGTAATAGAATAATCAACCACAGGATTATTATTACTGAATGGAAGAAATAAAGTCTGAAGTTTATGCATTACAATAGCGAAATTCCGTGGCAATACGATATACCGTTGGTATTAATAAAACTACTATTACTTTTCTGTCTTTGAAAATGTAATATTCCTATCACACCAATTAATACAGTCATAAATGCGCATACAATATACCACCAACCATCCTGGTGTTTCATCGACACTATCCACTTCGATGTTTTGTTCCACAGTAGGAATGTTTGGGTCTTCGTACAGTAGTCCACCGACAGCAGCGGCCCCTGATAACTCACCCTCTCCGTTTCTCTTGTGCTCAATGTCGCTTTCCTGCTTGTTTTTTGTGACTACTGAAGCCAGTGGTTCACCACTGTATGCATTCACCGACCAACAAGTTCTTACAGTAGCCGCATAACTGTCCAAATCTGACTCGCCAGACTCTAACTTTATATGGCGAAATTTTCTATGGTACTTATTAAGTCATCAGTACTTTCCAAGCGGCAGCCACTGACACTATTCACTTCGGTATTTCACTCGGAAATCGATCAGATGGGCTGATTTGTAGACGGTAAACTGCGTGTATATATAAACTACAAAAGTTGTCAGGGGTTAAACCTGTATAAATAACATCATATTAGTATGTTATTTACTTTGTTTAATTATAATGTTTATGTTCATTTCACCTTTAAAAGTTAAAGTTAATAAAATAAATGAATACTTACCCATGTAGCTACAAACTAGATCATAATAAAATACTGTTGAGTTATTTTATCTATTGCTAGGCTATAAATCATACCCTTCAACTGAATGTCCTGATTTACAACAATTTAAAAACAGTTTAAAGTCGACGTTACTTTCTTCGTATTTATGAACAATTAACACAATGCAAAAAAAATATTATTGTTGGTTGTATTAAATCTTATAACTTTTACTATAACTATTACGCATTTTAGTTGAGAAGGGCATAGCGCTTTACAAGTCATATGACTTCTGCTATGTCCTTTTAACAACAGCACCGATATTATATTGTATTGTCGTTACCATTATGTATTGTATTATTTTTCATACTATGTTGTATATTCCTGTGTTGCTGTTGTTAAATAAACATTCATTCATTCATTCATTCATTCTTTTTTATTTTAGTTTTTACAAATGTAGTCAATGCCACTGTCTGATATTTGTTTCAGTTTGTGGGAAATGTTTATAATTAAGAAATGTAGTGGAAACTAGCTGCCAATGGTTTTCATGTTCACCTCAATTTTAGTAATAATTCAATTTTTTTAATATTTCCCGTTTGTAAAGGACATTGCCAAAGTCTATGACCGCATCAATAAACCTTTGTGAGTAAAACTGTAAATATTCATGTTGATTTTACCTGTTACATGTTTCCAATAATGGAAAGAGGTCCTTTCTCTGATTCCAATGATATGAGATTCACCTTTCTAGCTTAACTAGGAGCATAGATATGATCATTTGTATATTTTTGACATCGCGTGTTGCAAAATAATGGCATAATAATTATAATTGGCCATTTTCAAGTTCATATTTTTGCAAGTAGTTACTGGCCTACCACTTTGCAAAAAAATAACCTTAAAGTAAATACTATATACTTAATTGTTATAAGATAAATTAATGTTAAATCAATACTGGTTTTTATCTGTGACCTGCCCCAAAGTGCAATTTCATCAATTTAAGCCAAGGATGTAAAACGCCAGAAAATAGTCAATGTTTAGAAAATCATAACTTTTCTTCTAATCAAGCCACATAGATGAAGTTTGCATCACTGTAATGAGAATAAAAAGTTCTATATTATTATTATAGAATCCAGCATGAAAGGCACATTTGAAAAATCAGTTTGGAATACCTACTTATAAACGTATGCAAGCTCTTACACTTAAAATAGATGATATATTTATTGAAAGAGTAGATACATTTAACTTTCTAGAATTGGCTTTAGGCACTACCCGTAATCTAAATTGGAGAAAATATGGTAGGGCTTATTATAAATTGTTAGTTTATGAATTAATTAGTGAGTAGGTGTTTATACTAGAGATGAGATAAGGAGAGTTTATATGAGAGAGAGAGAGAGAGAGTAGGGTTGTCAATTTGTTATCTTTAAATATGCTTGGCAGTTGGTGGGAATTAACCACATGTTTATATTTATCAGTAGCAGAGTCCATGTCGTTTGTTTTTGTGTATGCTGGGCGGGAATTATGAATTTCATTGGTTAGTTTGAATGAGTTTGAATGAGTCAGGCTATCTGAGATATAAAAGAGGGTAAGAGAAAAGTAAAGCAGTTGAGAGTTGTCAGGCGCACACAGAGTACAGGGTGTGCAGCTGGAGGGTTTCCCTCCGGCTTGGGCTGGGATGTGAGGCTGGGCTGCCTCCGTGTCGTAGCTGGTTTGGCCGGCATTGTCATGTGATACTCTGGATGTAATAAAGAATGAGATTAAGCAGCTAGTGGCTACTGTAGTTCTGGTTGGTACCTCACCCCCCCCCCCCTATCTAGCGGCGGGACCGCTACGATAAAAACACAAAAACAATTGGCATACTAAACAGATTGAAACGTATTATTACTAGACATAAAAGTGTTATTAAATAACACGTTAATATTATCACATATAAATTATTGTATTATGATTTGGGGATATCAAAGAAGTCGAATTTCAAGCATAAAAGGTTGTGTGAATAATGACCTTAAATACATATAAACTCACATTCGGAACCACTTTTCAAAATATTTTACTGTTGAAAATAGAAGATATATTAAAGTTACGAGAATTTAAATTTTATTTTTATATATTTATAAGCAATTACCTCCATATTTACTCAACTGGCAAATTATACCAAGTACTAATATACACAATTATAATACTCGTGTAAAGATAATATACATACTTTCGAACTAACATAAATTTGCAATGAAATGCCTATATAAAAATATGTTTTTAAATAACTACAATGATATATGTACTTTATCAAATTGTTATACATATCAACTGAATCAATAAATACAACATAGTTTATGTTCATTACGTTTAGCACACATCCTCATCACACACAGTTTCTCACTTCAAACAAACACTTCCAATTAAACATGAGATGGACACCTTGTAGAAAGGACCATATTACTTCTTACCATGAAGTTAGGGTGGCTCCTATGACAGCGACAGTATTGTCTTAATAGGAGCTACCCACCTCAGTTTGTAAAAGTTATATGATTGTGGGTTTTTTGGTACAACAATAATTACTATAAGTACACATGTTCATATGTACTGTTGGTTTTTTGTATAGGCATACATACATAATATATATATATATTACATTATATATAATATGTATATATATATATATATATATATATAATATATATATATATTATATATATAAATAATATACATATTATATATAATGTAATATATATATATATCACTATTTCAAGAATAAAATACTGAACACCACACCTTGGGTGGGAATGGACCAGACAACTAATAATATAACAAGAAAGAGTAAATGGAGGTGGACAGGGCGTACAGTGAGGAATCCTCCGGAAACTATCACTCATCACGCCAACACATGGAAACCCCAGGGAAGAGGCAAAGAAGAAGGTCTCCTGGTAAGGACATACTGTAAAAGAGACAACAGAAATGGAACAGACCAGGAGAGAAGGATAAAATGGCCACAAACAGACACCTTGAACAGGAGAAACAGACACGGCAAATAAGAATTGTCACATGTGACTGGTCAGATTGATTTATTTGAAAATATGATACCTCTTTATTATGATCATTAAAAATTAATGTTATTTTTTTACTAAAATCTTGAAGTGTCATACCGTGTCATGTTTCAGTTGGGAGATTCACACTCAATAAAATATTGTCATATCTTGGATGTGTAATCATGTGTAATTAAAAACAGAGGGAAGCAACACATTTTTAAAAACTTTTAAATCCGTTAATCTCAATGCAGTTTACATCAAATACTACATGTACGTACATGTATCTGTACTGAATCACTGTTACAAGGTATACTATTTTTTACAACAGGTGGTCATGCTGGTGGTCAATACTGGTCATAACAAATACATTTGATTGAATCTTATCATACTACATAATATGCGTGCCCTGTATGGCATACGAACTTACCTAAATATTGATCGGATAACATAGAAATAATTAAAAAAAGGTGTCTAAAAACTATATTTCCAAGTTATCCGTACGAAAATATCCTGCAGATTGTAAACAGGTCTGCCGACGTTGCACCGCAGACGCGATGAATTGTGTAGAGTGTATTTCGCTAAAATGAAGTCTAGTGATCACAAACTGAATGCGTTATTACCAAATTGTCGAAGTGTGCCGTATGCCTTGAAGTTATGTAACAAGTTACCTATCCCAAGGGCAAAAAGTAATCGCTACAAAAATTCCTTAATTCTGTGGTGTTTAGAACATATTCAGATCGGCTTGTAATGGACATGTATTTTAATTTGATTTAATTAATTAATTTGTTTATTTATATTATAACAATGTTGATGGAAAGAATATTTTAATGTATATGTCTTAAATTTATTACGTAGGTTTCATATGATGATTTTAATTTTTAACAAGATATGCTAACATTGTACATTAATATGATATTGTATGGAATTATTTATTTTAATATGAATGTACATATACAATCCAACTGTAAAATTGCCACATAATAAATTTATCTTATCTTTATCTTATGTTCACAACAAAAATAGTTATTTTAAGCACAGTTGCAAATACCAAAATGTTCTTTCACATTACTGGCGCATAGCCATTTCTGCATCTTCCATGTTGCCAACTTCATGCCCGCAAGGTGGCGCTGCGTTTAGAATGTCACGCAATGATTAATAGGAGTGCCGCCTCTATACTTCTTTCCTCTATAATTTTGACGTCCTGTTACTGTCATGCGATTGTTATATAGTTATGCTATATAATATCAAAGTATGTGTGCCATTTGACAACAATAACGATTATAATTGTTAATTAAAATTATTGTCCCAAGGGGCCTCTTGCCCCATACCTGGGGGCAAGATACCTTCTTGTGTGAGGCATGAGGCCCCCGGGGGCTCCTTGCCCCATAGACAGGTTCATTGTATAAGATATGAATACCGAAATGGAAAAAATGTGATCAACATGAAAATGATTGTATGTAGTATCTTATGCAATTTTATATTTGAATCTATTAAATCATGACTGTCCTTAACTGGCAGATAAAATAACTGAGCCGGTGTATAACATACGAATACCGAAATTCTCGATATTAACCGGAAAATGGCTATATGTATTATTCTGTCCAACATAGGTACCTAACCAACATAATTACGACAGTCCTTCAGTTTTAGGTAACATAACATCTAAGTTGTCACGTGATACAATTAACTGACTGTCTTCAATGGTCTTCCAAAGCTAAGAGAACAGCTTTCAGAATGACGTAGCCATATGCACCCCGTTCCATCTTGCGCTTGTATGTGCGAACCATATCTAAAACACATTACAAGTAATCACATAACATACAAGTCTGCAAATAGTACGTATATATATATATATATATATGTATATCATTGCCAATTAAGCAAGTAATCACATAATATACAGGTCTGCAAATAGTACATATATCAATTTTTTTTTATTTCGGTATTGATATCTTATACAATGAACCTGTCTATGGGGCAAGGAGCCCCCGGGGGCCTCATGCCCCACACAAGAAGAGGCGTCTTGCCCCCAGGTATGGGGCAAGAGGCCCCCTTGGGACAATAATTTTAATTAACAATTATAATCGTTATTGTTATCAAATGTCACAAATACTTTGGTATTATATAGCATAACCATATAACAATCGCATGACAGTAACAGGACGTCAGAATTATAAGTTCACGAATAACTACGCCCATTATACCTTAAGGGAACTCCATGCCCCACCCTACCCTATTAGTCAAGATCGCCAAACACAAGTACTAGCCGGCGATGCCATGGCAACCAGGCATAATAATCGATATATTTATTTATGTATGTATGTGTGTATATATATATATATATATATATATATATATATATATATATATATATATATATATATATATATATATATTATGAATGCCATTCTGCACTGAAACGTCTGAGTGGAACTTTTAGAGATATTGCTAATTGTTAACGTAATAACAGAGCTTTACTGCGTACTTTGGAATCATCTTACCAACTATACAAAACAAGCATAGTTTTGTGATCTACTCACGATTATACACAAAAATGAAACAAGTGGTATACCTATTGTTTCTTTCGAAGCGTTGTTCAGTCGAACGAAGCCTGTATAGACCTATAGATTATAGACATGAGCGATATGACGACTTCCAAAATGCACCGTGACAAACATTATACAGGTCCAGATCTTCACGCAACCTATATTGAGATTTGCTAAAATTCGACCCGTTGAGATGTTTGTACGTATTAAGCAGTACGATAGTTCACCGTGAATCCTTATCCAATCGTTATAGTTAGTACTGCGAAGTCCGAGAAAACACCAGGTCTGGTAGTAATACAATATTTTGGGGAGGGGTGAGAGAACCATCGGATCAATCGAGTTCAAAGAACAACGACTGCAGTTACTTGTGACTAGTGCAACAAAGATGTACGCTGGACAGAATAACAAGCACGACTATTTGGACTATGGTCATGCATCTTTGGACGGATTAGTCTCGCTTAACCGACTGTCGGTCGGCTGCGGAACTACGCCGAGAAGACAGTGATGATTTTACCGACGTTTGAATGCTAAACAATGCTGCCACCTCACGGATACTGGCTAATCCTGCCGTAATTCCGATTTTATAAACAACTACACATTTTATTTTAAATAATTGTGTTAATGTAAGTTTAATTTTGAATATTTATATCATACAACATTATCTTATAAAACGGTATACTTATTTAATTTGTTGTTTCATATTCGGCCTGAGAACCAATCAGCATCTCTATCCAAATTTGGGGTAAGGCCTCCCTGACGTTTACAATTGCAGTCCATTAATTTCCCAGGCCGAGGCCAAGACCCATTTCGATATTGTGTCATGTTGAAGATGTGGCTCAGCTCTCTTCATAAGACAGCGCCGCCCGTATGTGCACACATTCAACTGTTCTATTTGATCCAAAATGACCTTTAAATAGATCAGTTACGAAAATGTATGCATAGTTAGTGCGTTCATCTACTCCCAACGGAAATTCCTAATTATCAAAGATGAGACGATCGCTCTATTATATATCATCGAAACTATTTATTACCGAAAAGGTTATACAAATAAACTACACGATATTTTATAAGCTGCTAGATAATTAATATTTTGGCAGTAGTCACCACAATCGGGCCAAACCAGCATATGTGACGGGTCACCACCACATACATGCAATACGTCAAGATGGTCTACGATCTTCCGTGTGGCAATGCATCTTTTTTGTTTGGGATGCAGATTGTTGACAACGAAGACGCCACATCGGACCAGTTCAGTATGTCGGTGGTAGGGCACGCCTGCGCCCATTGTTTCCCGCAGCCAGTAGTTTCAAGGACAATCACGAACACGTCTAAGCAGCCATATTTTACAAGTGTCGGGCGAGAAACAGATCGAGAGTGTGGCTATATCCGTCATACCTGGCTGGCGACAAGGCCCGCTGACTATTTGCTACGTGTCACAGCGGAATTACGTCACCGCGACAGAGCATCACATCGGCAGCGCAGTATACACACGCGACGACAGGTGCTCCCTCGATTTTCTTATAACTTCCCCTTGCCCATAATGAGTTTATTTAATCCCATATAGGAATAAATAAGTAGCTGTCACCAAATTATGTTTGGAAATAATATTGAGCCAAGTGATGCCAGTAGCGAATTGCAGATGTCATCCGTTCGACGACCTTACAAGCTATGCTTTGATTTCCTGCCAAGCTTCTCCTAGATGCGACAACTGTTTCGGGCACCGTGATATGGTTGCACCCCATTGACCGACTACGACGAGGGGTCAGAAGACATTAAGACTTCCTGGTCTGACGCATGTGAAAGTGTTACCCAAAGAATTGTGTTACTTAAAATTTGGAATAGCAATTTTGAAGTGAAATGAGTACAATAAAGCAGACACAACAGTATATTAATTGCTACGATGTTATCTGCAATGACGCATGTTAGGCAGCGTTTAATTAGCATAGCGATGTTTAACCTTTTTATATACGACACTGCGGATGCAGAAATACGTGGTAAATTTCGTCAATGTTGAAGGGCAATGCGCATGCTTGCATTTCATAAGAGCTAAAGGTATGTGATTTTGATGAAATGCGATGAGCATAACATAACATTTCTGTAGTACAGTTTCTTTGCATGTAATCGACAAAACATTAATATGGCCTCCAATGGGAAAATCAACTGTGCTCTATGCCCACGAGCGAGAAGGCTTGTGGCGATATTAAGATGCCATTTGCCCATTACCCGACGAAAGAGTTCGCAAACGCATCAGCAGTATGCAGGCTTTTTGAACGTCTGTGAGGACTGGTGATACCTTGTGTTGTGTTATGTCACTAGAAGTTATGTTTTTGTTCAGCCAGTGCGGTATTTCAGCTGTCAAACTAGTGTAAGTCCGAGGACACTGCAGTTCTTCGGGGTAGTGACAGATGCATTTTGTATTGATGATTATTATCACGACCAATAACTCTCTGGTTTTAACAGAACTTAAGGGATAACAGAAAGAAAATTGGTTTCTTGGAAAATATGGTGCTCTCATTTCACGATTTTCTTCTTCGCACGTTTGTCAGTGCATGTTATATATGCAGTGGGCATTTCTGGACACGTTCTGAACCATTTTTAGGGCATGAAGACAACGTTGTAATAGACGCCTGTGTCAAAAGCAGAAGTGTTTTCTCCCGTTAACCCGTTTATATTCTAATGTACACGTGCACACAGTTGCGGGCGCGCACATTCACGCGCACTCTCTCATAAAAGCTCGTACTCTCTTAATTTTTGTACTGTATTTTCCCTGGCGGATAATGTCCCAAAAGTCCACCTTCAATGGTAAAGTTTAATGTTTCAAAATAACACGAATACAAACAGAAATACGCGAACGCACCCGCGAACGTCCACGCACAGTAAATATAAGAATTGACGCAGGCGCAAAAGGTCACTGCTTTCTGTCAGGAAGTTGCGCATTGCGCAACTGCGTATTCTCGCAATTAGTGGTCACGTAATTGCCGAATCACGCGATTACAGTGACTTAATTCGCAATTATCGGACATTAAAAGTTAGGGTGTTATGGGGTGTAGATCGGTGTAGGGGCCTAATTTATTTTAGGTAACCATGGTCGGGAGGAGAGTAAACTCCTTTGGCTGTTGAAGCATTGGGAAATCAGACTTCCTCCTCCATGAAAGGGGATGGAGGTTCCTTGGCTTGCAGATTCCTTCCATGGCTTACTTACCAGTCTTCAACTGTCAGTTATTTTAACCAGATATATTTCATGCCTAACCTAAATGACTGGTTGATTGTTGACGGTGTCTTTTTCGTCATTCGATGTATAATTCATTTTGTTAAGTAATAAAACTGAAAAAAAATGAACAAGTGGTATACCTATTGTTTCTTTCGAAGCGTTGTTCAGTCGAACGAAGCCTGCATAGACGTAGAGATAGTAGATACGAGCGAAATGACGACTTCCAAAATGCACCGTTACAAACATTATACAGGACTGGTCTAGATCTTCACGTAACCTATATTGAGTTTTTAAAATTCGACCCGTTGAGATGTATAAAGCAGTATGATAGTTCACCATGAATCCTTATCCAATCGTTATAATTAGCACGGCGAAGTCCGAGAAAACACCAGGTCTGGTAGTAATACAATATTTCGGGAGGGGTGAGAGAACAATAGGATCAATCGAGTCCAAAGAACGACGACTGGAGTTACTTGTGACTAGTGCAACACAGATGTACGCTGGACAGAATAACACACACGACCGCTTAGACTACGTACTTCAAGTATCGTGGAAGCAATAAGTCAACGTTAGATGTCACCTTATGATGTCACCAGATGCGTCAACTTGATGCGACGTGTGAACATGCGGGTAACAGTATATCACTCGAGGTTTCAGGAATGCCAATATGCTAGTATAACATGTAACGCCGATTCTTAGGTCGTTTGATCTTATCAACCTGTGTGCGCCTGTACGACAGTTTCCTGCCAGCAATGGTTTATTTATCTTCGTTATTTATGAAATTTGACATCGCTGGGATTCCGGCTGATCGATTAGCGTTCAGTCAGCGTAGACCATAAAATCATTCGTCGCATTGGTATTACTGTGATGTCATTAAATCGCAGGATCGGAGACACCGTGACAACAAGAAATCGTCCTCTACAAAAGAGTCATGAAATAATCGATGTTGCCACTGAATCGCGTTTGTCATGCTTAACTTAGCAGAACGATGTTTGACTTTGAAGACCGCATGCAAGTATTTTCGAATGGGTGAAGCCATGAGTAGTCATGGTACATGCGTGCTTCTTGCACTCCGGCAAGAAGTTGGGAATAGACAGCGACGATGAACAAGACGGTGGACGTCATCAGACATTGCACTGAGGAAGAACCGGTCGGTCGGTGGGAGACCGGAATGAACGAAACGTAGCTGGAGAATGAACGAGCAGAGAAACTGAAAGGGTCAACAGAATAGACCGTAGTAGAAAAGAGAAGATCGCCTTCGGTACTCTCATCAAAGGGACTACATTTCTCATATCTACGAGCATGCCCAGACAGATCCGATAAAACAATTTGTTTCAGGAGTTAAAATAAATATGTTCGTTCGTTGTCTACGTTACGAACGAACTCTTTAGCATTCACCCTGAGTTTGAAATATATCATATTTTTTCTCAACTTTCCGAATAATTTGACTATGTAGGTGTGTTCATACAGCATGTTATTGCATGGTATTGTGTTGGTGTTGGGTTGACGAGTAATACCTTTCCTGGGCGCTTTTGCGAAGTGACTGGCTGCTCGCAGACATAGTGACCGCCTTAGGAGAAGCTATTTAATCAACCTTCCACATATTACCAGATGCGGGGAATATAAATACAAAATGTTATCAATGTCGATGAATGGACACGCACATTCGTTTTTAGCGTAATTAGGCTGAAACGTGACAATTCTGCACGTTGACGGAGACATCACATGAAATAGCTATCCCGTAGAAAGTGAAACTGCCAAGAGGGCGTTGCTGTTTAGGGTAAAATGGTATGGGATATTCGTTGCATTAATCGGGTGCTTAAAATGCATTAATATCATAATAAAACAATTAAAACATCGACGATCTTGCCCTGAATGTTTTTCCAACTCCGCATGATCGTAAAGATTTCCTTCTCCGTCAGCGGAATGTTCAGTCGCTGCTTCTTCCCCTGCACGATCGAGACGACCTTGCACGCGTCGCCGTCGAGGCAGCCGCCGAGCCGACACATTGTAAAGAATCACCGCTTAGCTTTTAATATTTAATCATATATAATCATAATGCACTGCTTAGCTTTGAATATTTAATCATATTAATTATATAATCAATGTACTGGCTACTTGTACTGGCTACTAGACATGTAGAAAGACACTTTATATAATCGTAGACTAGCACGTTAGACATAAGGAAACACTCTACTCAGACAAAGAGGGAACGGGTTGACGCCCGTGTACTAAGAAAACAAGTTTCACATTAGGGAGACAGAAGTGTTTATAAAACGGAGAGAACAGCGACTGGTACCCAGTTCGAGCAACCTTGTATATGATTAATTGCTCAGAAGGGTGGTCTGCCCCACCCTGGAGCACCCTGGAAGGGCGAATACGTAGGGCCGACGTTTGTAAACGGTCACGGTTATACGTGAACAGTTTAACTACGGATCTGCGGGAAGCAGAGCAATATGTGATAACTGTTAACCTTTAAAGGACAATACGTGAATTATCGTTACAAGCGGTCATGGCTACGCATGTGCAGTGAGAAAGAAGCAGGGATACTTGGGATAGATTTGAGGATTGAAATAGGGAGATTTTTGGGAGATACAGGGAGACCGAACGCGTTCGAAGATGCGTTACGGTCTACCATTTTGGCGTTTAAAATTCACTATTATAATATGAGACTGATGCTCATATTTTCATCATGAACTTCTAAATTGTGCGGCTACTTTTAAAACATGTCAAATTGTAGAGGTTTTGTAAAGACCCGAAGAAAAGTAGGGAGTGCAGAGCTTTGAGTTTATATTGTAGTACTTATGTATTGCAAAAGCAATACACTGTATGTTTAGTCGATTGTATGATGCTGAATTCGTAGCGATGAATAAATTCGAAGTTGTATCTGGAATCGAGCGTTGATTGCTACATCATTGGATCAGACATAACTCTTCTGATCCTGGCGAGCGCCGTGTCGACATGACATAACCGTTTACACGCCCACACACGCCGTGAAGATGGCCACCCCCGCGCACGCGACCCAGACGGGGTGTCCTCTTTACAACATGGGGGCGATGAACCAACCCTTCTGGTCGACGATCTGACTGGCGGAGCGAGGCACGACGCGGCGGGGAACGCAGAAGGCCGGCGGGAAGGAGCACTTCATTGCGAACCAGGACGGTACCGGTGTAGCTAGACAGCAACCCTTCGCTGGGGACGACTGGGGAAGTTAGAACGTTGCAAAATCCAACTGGGAGTATCTCTACCCCCAGGGAAACTCACTCCGGCAACTGTCCGTGTCTTCACACTCCAACAAATTGCCAAAACATCCCAATTCTAGACTCAAGGCGACGTTTTTCCGTGGACATCGTATATCAAAATTACGCCTGCTATTTTCTTGAGATTTTAATAAAATAGTTTTGGCGTGTTAATTCCTGAAATTATAGATTAATTTACTTGAAACATTGATAACATGTTCTCATCGAATTTTTTGGTTCTCCCGACAAAACACAACCGTTCTTTTACCGACGTAGTTACGTAAATGTCACCAGCGGTAAGCCTATTTGGTAGTTGGACGTCAGAATGTGAATTGGTCCCGAGTTCTTCGTTAATGGAACCACGGACGTCCGTGTGACCGTGTGACCGTGTGACCGTGGCCCGTAGCTTGTGGCCGGCACATGTAATGTCATGCTGAACATCATGTTGTAATGATGGTCATAATTAGCCCTAGTGACCTAGTCGCCACAGCGGTCACCGTCACCACGAGTGGCACGTACGCACGGGCAGGTGTTGCGTAACTGATATCATATTAAACGCAACATGTTTCCTATATGTTTCACCGAGGAACGCTCCGGTAATATAATGTAGACTGTCAGTGTGTACTGACGGCTCAAGGTCACGCGTCTCAACCAAGATTATGACTAAAACGCGACATTGGCCGGCGGCCTTTGACACTATATATATATATATATATATATATATATATATATATATATATATATATATATATATATATATATATATATACACACACACACATATATATATATATATATATATATATATATATATATATATATATATATAAATTCTTTAAATATGTTATACTGTGGCGTATTTAGGGGGACATTTAGCCAAGACCACTTTCACTTGCTTTGAAGATCTATTTTAAATATATAGCAGGCTTATTAATAAATACTATTGTACTTCGAATGCGGTTTCGAATGTTTAATAAATATTCGACTGTTGAAATGGGTCATCGAATGCATGTCAAATGTTCGCAAAACATAATTTTACCCGCCTTGCCGCTCCCTGGCCAAAGGGTTTCAATGCTTCTCTGGACAATTGACCAGCTAACCCACCAGCCAGCATACTTTCCACACAAGGCAATAGGAAAGTCTTCACTGGCTTCCCATTCATCCATGAATTACTGAGTAATGTTTAACCGACACCCTCGACAAGCTACAGATGTTATAAGTTGTCAATAATGAATTAATTAATTTATTTATTCGTTCATGTGTTCATTCGTGTGTTCGTTCGTGTGTTCGTTCATGTTGTCGTTAGTCCGTCCGTCCGTCCGTCCGTCCGTCCGTCCGTCCGTCCGTCCGTCCGTCCGTCCGTCCGTCCGTCCGTCCGTCCGTCCGTCCGTCCGTCCGTCCGTCCGTCCGTCCGTCCGTCCGTCCGTCCGTCCGTCCGTCCGTCCGTCCGTCCGTCCGTCCGTCCGTCCGTCCGTCCGTCCGTCCGTCCGTCCGTCCGTCCGTCCGTCCGTCCGTCCGTCCGTCCGTCCGTCCGTCCGTCCGTCCGTCCGTCCGTCCGTCCGTCCGTCCGTCCGTCCGTCCGTCCGTCCGTCCGTCCGTCCGTCCTTCGTTCCTTCACTAATCCGCCTTTTATGAATGCATTGTAAACACATTTTGTATACATTTACGTTGAGTACATTTACAAAGACCATTGTGCGTAGACTGTTTAATTAAAAAGTCAATACATTAAATATCATTATGTCAAACACAAACATTTAACAACACCACAGTTCACGGTATGACGTAGATAGTCACGTGACTCGTGAGTCTTCTTGTGCAGCCCAAACATTCGACCTTCACACAATATTACTGAAATAAACACATCCCTGTATGTTAAGCTGCAGTTAAGTTGGCCAATAAATATGTGCAGGACGAGATTCTTTAGCAACGTAATTAGAGAGGCAGGTTGCGGTGAGACCCGTATTGTGTTCTCACGGGTGACAAATAGCGGCATTCCTTAACACGTGGATCAGTGGACTCTTAAGCCGGTGTCCAGCTGTCGATGTTGCGTTCATATTTCATTTGTACAATACTGACCAATTATATAGCAACACTTTGACACAATCTGATGCTTTGTGTGAACATGAACATTGCGTAGCAATCATGTCCCTGTACACTGACATAAATCAAAAGCGTTTTTGTGCGATTGCTGAGTAGAGATTTCTTGTCTTTCTACAAACGACGTCATAGATTGAGCGACCAGCGCCAATTTCACAGAACATATACGAAATAACCTTTGTCTACGGTATATCACCATTCCAACAGTATACACCGTCATGTGCGCATGCATGCACACAAATTACGTGTTGATTAAAAGCGCAATATCAATAATATATCACAACACACTGAAACCTTCACCTTTATGCGTCAGAGCACATACACAGTGGTAGTGTTTCAAGTTCAATATCATAATAAGTTTACAAAGAAGCACTTGTGACGCACTAATTACTGCGCTTTGCGCAGACGTGAAAAAGCCCATTAACTCGCTAAAGTATTGGTCGGTATCTCGACTTACGGTTCTAAGCACTGCCTGTCAATATGACAATGTTTGGCAATGTACGTTTTACATTGTCTTCAGAATTGTTTATCCCGACAATCATTCATGAATGTCCAAGCCCAGGTTGCTTGCGCCGGCTCGGCCAGAGAGTGTCCACATATCGCTTCGCTCGCCTCGCCTAGTCTCGCCTATGTTGTGACTCAACCTAGCCGGTGAAGAAGGCATCCAGATGTCGTGACTCGACATAGCCGATGAAGAAGGCGATCCAATGTCGTGACTCGACCTAGCTGGTGAAGAAGACGACCCGATGTTGTGACTCGACCTAGCTGGTGAAGAAGACGACCCGATGTCGTGACTGGACCTAGCTGGTGAAGAAGCCGACCCGATGTCATATCTCGACCGAGCCGGTGAAGAAGACGACCCGATATCGTGACTCGACATAGCTGGTGAAGAAGCCGACCCGATGTCATGTCTCGACCTAGCCGGTGAAGAAGACGAGCCGATGTCGTGACTCGACCTAGCTGGTGAAGAAGGTGTCCCGAGGCTGCTCTTCCATCTTGGACGAGAAGCCGTGTGTGAGGAGGGAGATGATGTAGTGGATGGTGACGGTGTATAGAGTCTCCAGCTTCGGCGTGTAGCGGTTCCCGAACATCTGCTTGACTGCCGCCAGGAAGGGCTTCTCGATCGCCTGCAACCAAACAATACAACACTATTTAATCGTATTTATTTAACATTTTAGTGTATATTATTTATGTTATTATGTTGTATCTTAGCAAAGAAACCTTTAAAATATTACCTATTTATTCTTTGTTTAATATACTTATTTATTGTATTTATTTATGTACTTAATTTATTTATTTTACCAATTTAGTGCTGATTAGTATTATTATTATTATTATTTTAGTGTGTCTTATCAACTCTAATTGGATCGCCTTTCTTATCTTATTACTGGCATTTTAATGTGTAACTGAAGAAAAAGTATCGTTTTAAAATGATGTTTAAAACAGACAGTAACGTCTTTTGAATAGTTTTGAATTTGTTGAACTACCGACGCTATACCCTCTCACATGCCATTTGCATCTAATTGTGTCTTTTACCAAACGTAATTAAAACAGACGTTACTTCCCGTCAAAAAAGTCCCGATGTTTCATGAATTAGGCCACGCGTGAATTTGAGAGCACGACTGCCATGATAAAGAAATAATGCAGACGAACCACAATTTTCAATAACAAAGTTATTATAAATTAGCAATATGAATAACGAGGACGCCTGTTTTATTCGACCAGAA
>OZ024856.1:47358846-47374645 GCA_964017155.1 Oasisia sp. SBJ-2009
GCATGCGCGCACACACACACGCACGCACGCACACACACACGCACGCACGCACACACACACACACACACACACACACACACATACACCACGAGTTGATGAGTCGTACCCAGAAGATGTCTCTCGTGAGGTCGTCGCCGAAGCGCACGTGAGAGCGGCCTTGCTCCAGGATGAGTTCGTAGACCGTGTCCTCGTCGTCCAAGTTGGTGATGATCTCGTCGATGGCGCTCATCACCCCGAGCCCGTGAGTCATCAGCACCGAGTTCTCCCACAGCTCCTGGTTGCAGTCGAGTGTCCGGAACTTCTCGAATGTCGACTTCACCATCGGGTTGTCCTCGAACATGCTGCAATAAATAAACAACGACATAGACTTCATCGTCGTGTTGTCCTTGAACATGCTGCAATAAATAAACATATATAAACAACGCCATAGACTTCATCGTCGGGTTGTCCTTGAACATGCTGCAATAAATAAACATATATAAACAACGACATAGACTTCACCGTCGGGTTGTCCTCGAACATGCTGCAACAAATAAACAACGACGTAGACTTCACCGTCGGGTTGTCCTTAAACATGCTGCAACATATAAACAACGACATAGACTTCACCGTCGGGTTGTCCTTAAACATGCTGCAACATATAAACAACGACATATACCTCACTGTCGGGTTGTCGTCCTCGAGCATGCTGCAACAGACAAACAATGTCTATACGACGATATAGACTTTACACTCGGGTTGTCCTCGAACATGCTGCAACAAATAAAAACATAACAATAATGACTTCTTTTGTGCTAATATCCTCGAAGCTTTAGTTCAGTGGCGCAACAAAACCAAGTCTTTCACGCAATATCATTATCATAAACAATAGGAGTCGTCGACGGATGAATGAACGTGGTAGGAAACATTCGGGTTGTTCTCCAAGATGCTGCAGCAGATATAAACAGCGTCTATACGACGACATGGACTTCCCATTCGGATTTTTGACCATGCAACAAGTAAGCTGCTAAAGAAAACCGACATCTACCAGTCGACGTGGACTACACATTCGGGTTGTTCTTGAACATGCCCCAGCAGATAGACACCATCAACACGACGAACGACATGAACTTCATATTACATTCGGGTTGTTGCTGAAGAAGCTGCAAATTACACATCTACTAGACGACTCTGTGATTGCTCTTAAACATGCTGCAATACATAATGTAGAAGTATTTCCCTGATATTCTCACGCAGTTTACTGAAAGGTTTACTAAAACAAGAAATTTAAAAAAAGAATGTTAACATACCAGTGTTATATAAAACATCATTGCGTAAACACTACGGAGAAACGTGCGTTTTGGTCTTCTCTTACTCAGTTACTGTACGTGCGCGTATTCATGTCGTGCCAAGAATCGCTTAGTCTTCGTTGTCATTTGTGAGATTTGACATCACAAGGATTCCGCATGATCGACTAACGGTCGGCCAGCGTCGCCCATAGAATGAATCAGCATATTGGCTTTGCTGCGATCTCATTAAATCTTACGTTCAGAGACGTCGTGGTATCACGAAGCAGCCTTGTACAAAGAGACTCGACAAGTAATCGATGATGGTTTTCAATCAGATGGGTCACACTTAACTGAGCAGAACGATGTTTTACTTTGAAGGCAGGATGCAGGTATTTTGGTTGCAATGGCGACACGTTTGGAGGTTACGTGTAAGATTAACTTGATGTTGTTTTCAGGCAGATCTATCTGAGGGGGTTCGTATCTGGGAGTCCAACATTGCTTATTTATTGATCTATGCAGCACCATATTTATACAACAATATTTTATGGTGCAGTACAATACAATAAAAGACACATAATACATACATATTGATATAATATAAAAGAGTAATAAAATAAAACATGAAACCACTCCATTGCGTAGAATTATACATATGATCTATATTGTCGCTCGATTTGAGTTTATTATGTTTGTAAGAATTATATAATAATTGTTTTTTTCTATGTCGTTTTAAATAATGTTTGTGTAACGTTAATTATTAATGATAATTTATATGACCAGTTGAAGCCACGTTTTCATAATATTAAATTAAAAAAGATTCTAGGTCTTAAATTAATTAATACTTAGGTTTTTGTAACACCACCTTCGAAAAGGGTAATCTGGATTTACGTCGCTATATAAATATTATTATTATTATTATTATTTAATAATCGGACACATATAAGAATGCGACTTCGTTGTAATTATTCCATATATATCCCATCCAAAATATAGGAAGAAGAAGAAGAAGATAACATTAGGGCGAGGGTATTTGTTTACCTTGCGGGGTGACGTCACTTAGTAGATTCTCCTACGTTTCTTGTTAGTTGTTATAACCCTTTGTCTGTTTATCTGTCTATCTGTCCGTCTCTGTCTCTCTTTGTCTCTCAATCTCGCTGTCTGCCTGTCTGCCTGTCTGTCTGTCTGTCTGTCTGTCTGTCTGTCTGTCTGTCTGTCTGTCTGTCTGTCTGTCTGTCTGTCTGTCTCTCATCTCCAATGAGCACCCAGTCATGGCTGTTCGCGTAGCGTAGTCAAGACACTTCCCTGTCTGAGTTCATACCAACTTGTTCCAATGTTTCTCCTTCGATTCCCACAACCGCTGTCATCTCCTTGTAAATCCTCCGACATGCTACCGTCTACGTCCTGAATATCCATTCATCTCATGAATGCAAATGCTAGTTCTCTCAGAACCGGTGTCAAAATGCATTACACAGATCAACAAAACCGACCGATTTCTACATCCCTGTTAAATTCTCTCTTCTTTTCGGTAATTTGTCAGGTGGCAAATAAACCATCGTCTGTGCATCTCCTTTTCTTTAATCGCAACTGTTTCTTTCCGATTTTGCCTTTCATTATAAGCCTCACCTTTGTATCCTGTTACCTTTCCAGCAATTTCCGGACTTGGCTCAGTTCTGTGATTTCTCCTGTTTTCAAGGATGCCCCATTTCCTCTTCTAGCCCTCAGCTGTAATTTAGCCAATACATCGCCTGCTGCGAAGCTCACATTAAGCATCGTAATTAGCCACTTGTTTCCAAATAGAGTGTTTGCATGCTTTCTCCATTTCCACCGATATGACATCCGCTCCTACAGGCTTTCTATATTGTTCCCTTGTCCTGCTATTATCGTCGCATTCGGCTATTGGCGGTAAAGTCTTTACACATTCTGAATGACAACCCAAAGGAATAACACCAGTGGACATATCTTCTTCTTCTTATGTAATTTCTGCATTTGTAATATACTTTTTGCTGTATGATGTGCTTTGATATATATATATATATATATATATATATATATATATATATATATATATAAAATTTATTATATATATATATATATATATATATGTATATATATATATAATAAATTATATATATATATATATATATATATATATATATATATATGTATATATATATATATAATAAATTATATATATATATATATATATATATATATATATATATATATATAGGTGATATATATATAATCGACTTCGGAATTAAATTAACTTTACAGGGACAGAGCCGTGGCTTCAGCGCTGTGACGCCTTAACGCCAGTTGGGCTCATGACATCCGTAGACCAAGGAGGACCGGGAGGTGCTACTGAACATTGATTTTTGGCCACGATCGTTTATTCAGGGTTCCTCACGACCTACGGAGATCGCGATTTGCACCAAGGAAGGCGCTACCTTGCCTAAATATTGTAGTGCCCCCAACCAACAAAACACCACACTACAAATTGCCATCCCTGCCATAGATATTAGGGTTGGGTAATTCTTCCTTCTACAAATGAGTATTTGTGTGTATGCGTACACATTCAAGAGAAGTAGGTTCCCACGATCATTTGTCACACGCCTGCATATTTGTGTTCTGATGTTAATGCTGTTGTTTAAGTTTTTGTTTTATAAGTAAGATGTGTGTTTTGTTAGCATTCTTTGTCGATAGTTAATTCGGTAATGAGTTATGTTTGTATCTTTGTCGTCACCCTAGTTTACAATACGATATTATGTGTCACATACGTCAAATATTGCCGAGTAATACAAAAGGGTCTACGTATCTCGACAAGTGATATACAAACACAAACAAACTCACGGTAACAAAGGATTTGTTGTATTACTTGTTGCTACGTTACAATGGACAGTTCACAGTGTTTCTGTTTCAGCGAACCATTTAAGATATCTGACCTTAAAGGGAGGGTATCAGTTTCTCTGCCCAGAATTGTCAGAGCAGTAATTTATAATGGGAAGTCTGCTATCTAGAACGTGGGAAAGTTAAACATCTAAGGATATTGCGTTTATCTCTGTTCGCCTTATGTTTGATTTACCATTTGAGCTTGCTGCAGGTCGAATGTTTCTAATTGCGAACACTAATCACAACTTGGCAGGCAGGGAACCTTCAACACGCACGTTGTAATAATAAGAAAGTAATATTTAACAATAAA
This sequence comes from Oasisia sp. SBJ-2009, assembly GCA_964017155.1. Classification (NCBI taxonomy): domain Eukaryota; kingdom Metazoa; phylum Annelida; class Polychaeta; order Sabellida; family Siboglinidae; genus Oasisia; species Oasisia sp. SBJ-2009. The sequence continues at coordinate 47,363,314 of OZ024856.1, forward strand.
ACGTAGGAGCTGGCACCCTCGCTTTAACTCAACCGACATAAATGAAAGACCAATGCTGAGTTCCCTTAATTCCCTTAAATTGATTCCGGTGGCAATTATAGAATTTCTGTTTCGCCTGCATTCTCACTGACCTGAGGAACATGAGAATGCCCGTCTCGATGATCTTGCCCTGAATGTTTTTCCAACTCCGCATGATCGTGAAGATTTCCTTCTCCGTCAGCGGAATGTTCAGTCGCTGTTTCTTGCCCTGCACGACCGAGACGACCTTGCACGCGTCGCCGTCGAGGCAGCCGCCGAACCGACACATGGGCGCGATGAACCAACCCTTCTGGTCGACGATCTGACTGGCGGAGCGAGGCACGACGCGGCGGGGAACGCAGAAGGCCGGCGGGAAGGAGCACTTCGTGACGGTGCCCGACGACACGGGCGTAGCTACACAGCAACCCATCGGCGCGGGTCGCGGGCGAGTCAGGAGCACGAGCGACCGGATACAGTTCGGCGTCTCCTAGACGTCTCTAAATCTGCTCGACACCTTGCGAATGATTTGCCTTTTGACTACAAGAAGCAGTCAGCACTTCCACATGTTTTCCTCCGTTTCCCGACTCAAGGCCACTTCAGCATTTTCTTGGCGAATAAATTAACTTTTGTTGAGGTGTTATAATGTTTTCAGACCAATGGTCTCACATAGTTATCTTGCAACACAATGGCGCAACTGTGTTGTCCGCAGACGTCGTTGCGTAACTGACCTCCGACGTGTGCCTGCATAGACTGTGACGTGCCGTGGAGGTGGCGGTAGATGACTGGGTCTGTCGTCTGTGTGACCCGCGACGAACCGACCAGGTGACCACGAGCTGCGTCTGCCGCTGTTATTGGATTAGCCACTAATAGGACGTGATTAGCCAAGGCTACCCTGGCAGTCACTGCCAGCGCGTGCCACACGTACGCCCACTCCGGAAGTTGCGTAAGTGGTATTAATTCATCGTAACGTGTCTGCGCATTTCCTTCAAAGACACAGCAATCGCTACGCAACTGGTGATACGTTTATTGCGTGAGCGACGTCAACAGTTTAATATACGACAAAGCAAAACCCATTGCAATACCCACGTGGTGTTATTATTAGGATCTGTAATTGATCAATGCCATATAATGATATATGTTAATTAATAAACACTACTACACATGAGATAAATACATACATACATACATACATACATGCATACATACATACATACATACATACATACATACATGCATACATGCATACATACATACATGCATACATACATGCATACATACATACATACATGCATGCATGCATGCATGCATGCATGCATACGTACATACGTACATACGTACATACGTACATACGTACATACATACATACATACATACATACATACATACATACATCCGTGCATGCGTGCATGCGTGCATACGTACATACGTGCATACGTACATACATACATACATACATACATACATACATACATACATACATACATACATACATACATACATACATACATACATACATACATACATACATACATACATACATACATACATACATACATACATACATACATACATACATACGTACCTACGCACACTCGTACACACGTACACACGTACACACGTACACACGTACACACGTACACACGTACACACGTACACACATACACACTTACACACATACACACATACACACATACACACATACACACATACACACATACACACATACACACATACACACATACACACACACACATACATACATACATACATACATACATACATACATACATACATACATACATACATACATACATACATACATACATACATACATACATACATACATACATACATACATACATACATACATACATACAAACATACATACATATATACAATTTCGAAATCCGAAAAATTGACAAATAATACATTAAAATAACACTGACTATGCGTATGAGTATTAACCATCTTAACTGACTATTGTTGTACACATGCGCAGAAGAGTGGCTACCCAAGGGCGTAAACCCGTCACCATTCCGATTTTCTGCTGCATCTTCTGAGTGGTACCGCAAACACATATCGTCATGCCTTCATCTTTGTTTGAGATAAAATTTAATTTTATAACATTAAATTATGTCACAAAACAGTATCATAATGGATCAATGGTTCATGTTATCACGATCTGCCCGTGAATTAAAAAAACGTTGCAGTTAGACATCAGGTATTTCATAATGATGCTGTGAAGCCGGCAACTCATCACACGTTCATCACATGTATTTTAATTTATTTACGTTCATTCGCCCTATTATTGATGGGGCCCTAAAGCGTCCATTTTACATTGTGTTCGTCGCGTCGCGTCGCGTCGCGTCGCGTCGCGTCGCGTCGCGTCGCGTCGCGTCGCGTCGCGTCGCGTCGCGTCGCGTCGCGTCGCGTCGCGTCGCGTCGCGTCGCGTCGCGTCGCGTCGCGTCGCGTCGCGTCGCGTCGCGTCGCGTCGCGTCGCGTCGCGTCGCGTCGCGTCGCGTCGCGTCGCGTCGCGTCGCGTCGCGTCGCGTCGCGTCGCATCGCGTCGCGTCGCGTCGCGTCGCGTCGCGTCGCGTCGCGTCGCGTCGCGTCGCGTCGCGTCGCGTCGCGTCGCGTCGCGTCGCGTCGCGTCGCGCCGCGCCCCGCCGCGCCCCGCCGCGCCCCGCCGCGCCCCGCCCCGCCACGCCACGCCACGCCACGCCACGCCACGCCACGCCACGCCACGCCACGCCACGCCACGCCACGCCACGCCACGCCACGCCACGCCACGCCACGCCACGCCACGCCACGCCACGCCACGCCACGCCACGCCACGCCACGCCACGCCACGCCACGCCACGCCACGCCACGCCACGCCACGCCACGCCACGCCACGCCACGCCACGCCACGCCACGCCACGCCACGCCACGCCACGCCACGCCACGCCACGCCACGCCACGCCACGCCACGCCACGCCACGCCACGCCACGCCACGCCACGCCACGCCACGCCACGCCACGCCACGCCACGCCACGCCACGCCACGCCACGCCACGCCACGCCACGCCACGCCACGCCACGCCACGCCACGCCACGCCACGCCACGCCACGCCACGCCACGCCACGCCACGCCACGCCACGCCACGCCACGCCACGCCACGCCACGCCACGCCACGCCACGCCACGCCACGCCACGCCACGCCACGCCACGCCACGCCACGCCACGCCACGCCACGCCACGCCACGCCACGCCACGCCACGCCACGCCACGCCACGCCACGCCACGCCACGCCACGCCACGCCACGCCACGCCACGCCACGCCACGCCACGCCACGCCACGCCACGCCACGCCACGCCACGCCACGCCACGCCACGCCACGCCACGCCACGCCACGCCACGCCACGCCACGCCACGCCACGCCACGCCACGCCACGCCACGCCACGCCACGCCACGCCACGCCACGCCACGCCACGCCACGCCACGCCACGCCACGCCACGCCACGCCACGCCACGCCACGCCACGCCACGCCACGCCACGCCACGCCACGCCACGCCACGCCACGCCACGCCACGCCACGCCACGCCACGCCACGCTTGATTACATTTCAAATATTATTTACCATTCATCTGTGCCTGTCATTCTTTATTATTGCAGACAAATTATATAATTATACAGTGATTTTTATATATAAAAAAACTATTATGAATGACGAATAATGGCAATGCTATTATTGTAATAGTGTTACGATAAATTGTATGGTGTTTAAAAATATGAACATCAGTGTGCACGTGAGAAGTTATGCATGTATATGTAAGTGAATAGCTGTTTTTAAATGCCAACACTGGAGGAAATTAAATGATTCCATTATTAAACCAATATAATGGTGGGCTGAAGTTAAAACACAAGAACAAATATCATACGTTTTGTATTTGGAGTCTATGTACTTAATTCGAATTCCCGCCAAATACAACATCTTGCACATTTCTTGCTGATAATGAGACAATATACCAAGGAAATGTTGTTCTGTTATACTACCTTTTTAACTAATAACTAATTTCTTGTAATCCGCTTCTCTACATAAACACATATACTAATTATGGGACTAGAACACCATAGCGGCACGATGACCACATTAGTAGCACGATGAACACAATAGTAGCATGAAGAACACAACAGTAGCGCGATGAACACACTAATAGCACGATGAACACAATATCGGCTCGATGAACACAATAGTAGCACGATGAATACAATAGTACCACGATGAACACAATAGTAGCAGGAAGAACACAATAGTAGCACGATGAACACACTAGTAGCATGATGAACACAATATCGGCTTGATGAACACACTGGTAGCACGATTAGCACAATACTAGCATGAAGAACACAATAGTAGCATGATGAACACAATAGTAGCACGATGAACGCAATAGAAATGAACCCAATAGAAGCACGATGAACCCAATAGAAGCACGATGAACACAACAGAAGCACAATGAACACAATAGAAGCACGATGAACACAATAGTAGTACGATGAACACAATAGTAGCACGATGAATACAATAGAAGCACAATGAATACAATAGAAGCATGATGAACACAATAGAAGCATGATGAACACAATAGTAGCACAATGAACCCAATAGAAATACGATCAACACAATGTCGGTTCGATGAACACAGTATTAGCATGATGAGATGAACAACAGAACGATGAACCTGACACGTGAGTTGGGTTCATTGCTTTGTGAAACGTTGTCGTGCGTAGTGCCAGGTCACGACCGCCTTGACCCGTTCGTTGTGACCTCGGTAATAACATCATCACCGCTAATTCAAGCAACTGCTTATCACGACAGATGGCACCACTTTATACTCCTGCAACCGCTGCTGGCGTGGTCGTCGCTACGGGAAGACACGCTGTCTGCTGTTGCGTCTTCATGTTAGGTAAGAACACACAATCGTCTTCCAGGACGTCCACAGCTGCTGATGGTTTCGCCATTTATACCCGATGTAACAACGATTCTTGTTTTACCGAATAAAAACAGACAATCACGCATTTTAAAATGGAACTGACTGTGCATATTAGTTCAACTTTTGACACATTACACATCAGAACATAAAAACAAAAGGATTGGCGATGGGCAAAACGATATGATCGGAAAGTTTTAAGCTCTTACCGTTTACATATAAAACTGGTGTCTCGGAATATCTATTGGACCCTGTATGGTCAAACAAACCGAAAAGACCATTGCGCCTGCGAATAGAAACTTGTCAACGGTTGTGCGAACTCATGTCAAAGCTGGAGCCAACGCGTTTGCAGTCGCCGCGACAACACCGAGGAACACTGCTTAATTGCATCAACACGTTTGATAGTCTAGCTACTTCTAAGGCAAGCCCAGATATTCATGTTTACTCTGTTTTTAATTTAGTTTAGTTTCTGCTTTAAATACCTTTTTAATCTATTAATATTAGTATTTTTTTCAAATGGATTTTAATGTTTTAAAGTGACATATACTTACTTATACATTTACACTGATACACGAGAGAAGGAAAAAGCTGTACATGAACCTGGAGGGGAAGAAGCATAAGCAAAAAGAGAATTGTATGGGATAACTGCGTTAAGAGAGATCTGGAAAGAGGGAGAACAATAATAAATTATAGAAGATTATCGATAGAGGGCGTAGTGATAGTGAAGTGAAGAAAGACAAGAAGAAGAAATAGACGACGGTGATCATGGACAACATCACCCCTACGGACAAGGGTGCTAGGAGGAGAATAATAAGACAGTCATATGATAATGGTTATTATACTAGATACATATGCTACATTCCTATATCCAGTATCTTCAATACTGTTGCTATTTAGCCATTGTTGTTGCCTGTATGTGGGTTGTACATGCTACAAAACCGAAACTAACACAATGATCCACTGTCTATATCTATAATGGTTTTACAGACAGTTCTACTCTCTGTACCCGTCACATATGTTCCTCGACAATCTGCTCCGACTTTCGACATCCCAAAACACAACTGATTGGTCTGGTTTTTTAACGGGCCTAAACACTTAACTTTGTAAGCAACGGGTGCATACAGTGTCTCCGCCTGGTGGCCATCGTGGCCGGCGGCGGAACTACACCGCGACAGCTGCAGTGTTCAGGTCGGATCAACAACTGCAGTTGATCAGAGGCCGTCGAGTTATTCGCCGTCGTGAACTTGACCAGTTTCTGGGAAGTCGTCTTCATGGTTGGCCAAGCTTCCGATGAGCATAAATCATCGTTAATGATAAAGTTAATCGATGCGTGGCCAGACTTCGCTCGCGCCACTAGACAGGGAGTAGCAAGTATCGATCACATGTACACACCTACATTCGACGTACACTAGGTGACTTCACGCTGACATGTCGGCTTTTGGAAATATATGATTTAAACCGTTGTCGTTGGTATTACGATTACGTGATAGAAAATTACTGCGCATTCATTTCTACATAGGACGTTTGGGCGAAAAATGTCTGAGTTATTGTCCTATAAACTTGTTTGTTTTAATGATAGAGGTCAACGAAAACACACACACACACGCACGCACGCACGCACACACACACACACACACACAAACACAAACACAAACACAAACACAAACACAAACACAAACACAAACACAAACACAAACACAAACACAAACACAAACACAAACACAAACACAAACACAAACACAAACACAAACACAAACACAAACACAAACACAAACACAAACACAAACACAAACACAAACACAAACACAAACACAAACACAAACACAAACACAAACACAAACACAAACACAAACACAAACACAAACACAAACACAAACACAAACACAAACACAAACACAAACACAAACACAAACACAAACACAAACACAAACACAAACACAAACACAAACACAAACACAAACACAAACACAAACACAAACACAAACACAAACACAAACACAAACACAAACACAAACACAAACACAAACACAAACACAAACACAAACACAAACACAAACACAAACACAAACACAAACACAAACACAAACACAAACACAAACACAAACACAAACACAAACACAAACACAAACACAAACACAAACACAAACACAAACACAAACACAAACACAAACACAAACACAAACACAAACACAAACACAAACACAAACACAAACACAAACACAAACAAACAAACAAACAAAAAACAACAAAGAAAGTATAATAGTTACGAAAAATAAAATATTCAAGAAGCCCGGAAAATATGAAATTAATACATACATACATACATACATACATACATACATACATACATACATACATACATACATACATACATACATACATACATACATACATCTAATGACATTGTTGTTTGTCGAAACAACACGCCGTCCACATCATCTATTAATGTTGTTGTTTGTTAACACAACATGCCGCCACTTCGTCTAATGATATTGTTGTTTGTTGACATAATACACGGTCCGCATCATCTACATATGTTGTTGTTTGTCGAGATAACGCGCCGTCCATATCATCTATTGATGTTGTTTGTCGAAACAACACGCCGTCCACATCATCTATTGATGTTGTTGTTTGTTAATATAACATGCCGCCACTTCGTCTAATGATATTGTTGTTTATTGACATAATACACCGTCCGCTTCACCTACTGATGTTGTTATTTATCGACATAACACGCCGTCCATGTCACCTACTTATGTTGTTGTTTATTGACATAACACGTCGCCCACTTTATCTATTGAAATCGTTGTTTGTCAACATAACACGCCGTCCGCATCATATATTGATGTGGTTGTTTGTCGACATTACACACCGTTCACTTCATATACTGATGAGATTGATTTCTGACAACATAACAAATAATGATTGTGTTGTTTGTTAACATAAACATGCCGCCACTTCATCTAATGACGTTGTTGTTTGTCGAGATAACGCGCCATCCACTTCATTTAATGATGTTGTTGATTGTTGACATAACAAACCTGCGCGTCATCTACTGATGTTGTTGTTTGTCGACATATCACGTCGTCCACTTCATCTACTGATGTTGTTGTTTGTCGACATATCACGTCGTCCACTTCATCTACTGATGTTGTTGTTTGTCGACTCTGTACGCTTCGTATGGATCTGGCAAAGTCGACATTTCTAGGAAGATAATCGTCATTGGAATGATGATAATTCCAAAAACGGGCATGAATCACCAGTGGGTGGTAACGTAGACATTCGAGATAGCATGACTAAACTAGCACACTGACTAGTTATATTACATGCCCCAGCACGCATGGAGTAATGCTAATTGATGAACATACATCACGCATGCCGGTATTAACATGGAAGTTAAACTGAGCTGAATAGCAGAACAGTGAAATGTTATGTTATAACACGTACGCGGCCATGTTGAATATTATCGAGTTAATCGGGCCAGTAAGACCTTTACTTAGCGCTCATCCGTAAGATCAGTAAGGGCATTACTTAGCGCCCACCCTTAAGATCGGCAAGGGCATTACTTAGCGCCCATCCCTAAGAGCGGCAAGGGCATTACTTAGCGCCCATCCCTAAGATCGGAAAGGGCATTACTTAGCGCCCACCCTTAAGATCGGCAAGGGCATTACTTAGCGCCCATCCCTAAGATCGGTAAGGGCATTACTTAGCGCCCACCAGTAAGATCGGAAAGGGCATTACTTAGCGCCCAACCTTAAGATTGGCAAGGGCATTACTTAGCGCCCATCCCTAAGATCGGTAAGGGCATTACTTAGCGCCCACCAGTAAGATCGGAAAGGGCATTACTTAGCGCCCACCCTTAAGATTGGCAAGGGCATTACTTAGCGCCCATCCCTAAGATCGGTAAGGGCATTACTTAGCGCCCACCAGTAAGATCGGTAAGGGCATTACTTAGCGCACACCAGTAAGTTCAGTAAGGGCATTATTTAGCGCCCATCCGTGATATCAGTAAGGGCATTCATTACTTAGTACCCACCCGTAAGATCAGTAAGGCATTGCTTAACGCTCACCCATACGACCCCCTGAGATATTCGCCGGAAGGTTGTATTTTAATTGTAGTCATTGCACAACGCCATCTGCTGCAGATTTACTGTTTCATTACTGTGGTAAATTGCTACTCCACAAGTTCCAGCATGGTGCTGATGGGATGGTATCATTCAAACACTATTCTACATCAGGCAGGTTTAACAAATTCGCCAATAAGCGGTTTTTATTGTTTCCATACGACAATAAAACTAACAACGTGTGGCAATTAACTTACGTGGAAGATAACGTAAGCAAACATATCAGATTCTATATAATCGCAGAACTTCTCAGTGTCGAATGTTGCGATTTGTACGAGCTATTTGATCGATTAGCATAATGTTTAGTACACAATTTCTAATAAAATAAGCCAATAAGTTCAATAATGTTATACTGGATGAATAGTCAAACCACGAATATTCATGCTTGTTAAATTGTCCTTGTATGAGTTAATGCAACTTATCTCCAAAGTCCATGTGGATGGCAATCTTAGTACAATTGTTAAATGCAAAGAAGTACCTCCCGACAATGGAAACGTAAATGACGTCTTAAACGCACATCTTGCTTTCTGTTGAAAGCTCTCAACAAGTGCTTCATTTCGAGCGTTAACGTTTTGATTTGTGCCTTGCTTTATTTTCTTTATTTTCACTTAAGATATTCGTTGGTTTGACGTTTCATTATTCGATGTACTGTCACGTAAATAATATGTGACATAACAAATTCCAACACTTGTTGCCAGCATAGCTTTGTATACCTCAGAATATCATCACAGATTATATAACGAAATCTCGCCGATAGCAAAGGAGGATCTCGTAACTGATGATAAGCGTTATCAACTAATATAACAAAGTTCGTAATATGAAATATATATCATATATATATATATATATATATATATATATATATATATACTTTATTCATTATATATTATACATTATATATGTATATACATATTATAATATATATATATATATATATATATATATATATATATATATATATATATATATATATATATATATATATATATATATATAACAGGAATGCATGTGTGTTTATCGTGTGTTATCTGTAAACGTTCACCTGTAACAAATCATATGTTTAGTTAATCGAATGGAAGCCTGCCGTAGCATTTGTCAGTCAGCTGCCTCGTACGTGTGGAAAATAAAAAAGTGTTTGTCCATTGATCAGTGGTCCCCATCTACCATTGCATATTCCATCGTTTCAATGGTCCAACGTTCACTGTCTACCATTGTATATTTCGTTATTTCAGTGATCAGTGGTTCACCATCAACCTTCGTATATGCCACCGAAACGTTGATGCTTTCTGCTGAACGTTGGAGTTTCCAGGCTGAACGCTGCATTGTCCAGTTGAACGTTGCCGTTTTCAGGTGAATGTTGCCGTTCTAGGCTAAATGTTGCAGGTCTAATGCACTGGACCGTTGTAGTTTCAAAGCTAAAAAGGGTTGTCTCGCAATTTGTAGATTGCACTTTCCGATGTTTGTGATGGTTGTTATGGTGCAGAAAATCGACGTTCCCGTATTGCACAATTACAAACTATGGTATCGCAGCTTTCAAATTGCCACCCGGAAGTGTGTTAATCAACAGCGTTCAACCAGTTGATGCTTTATGTACACGTGTCTTCGAGATATCACTGATCTCAGTCATATGTTTATATTTCACAAAGGGTTCACGAACTAGAGCGTTACCAGTTACGACGTCTTGTTGCTACTTTCGCTGAACCGGACTTGCCATTTTCACCCCGACACCCCAATTCGTATGCATGGTGCAACACTAAATCGTGTTTCCGATATGATATAACACGTTTCATCAGACGTCCGTGTGATCACTACAGTGGCGCACGTAAACCGGAAGTTGAAATTCTACCTCCCTTGTTCGCCAGTTGGGAGAGTGGTGACCTCGTCGAAATGATAGACGAGCAGGGAGAGAATGAACTGCGTCGTCCGGGCGTACAGGTCCTCGACGTGGGGCGAGAGGTGGTCGCCCAGAGTCTCCCTCACCGCCTGTAGGAACGGCTTCTCGATCGCCTGCAACACAATCACACACTGCAATCTGAGACGTATTTAGTTTATGTTTTATATATGCAGTTTAGTTTATAAAATAAATGTTGTGAAGCGATAAGGATAAGGATACATATATTCTCCCACAGTAAGTGCAGATAATATATACACATTTCTGTATTTGTATTAATGCTGTGGAAGAATACATATACCCTCATCCTTACTGTTTGAC
>OZ024856.1:47374845-47394845 GCA_964017155.1 Oasisia sp. SBJ-2009
AGTGTGTGTGTGTGTGTGTGTGTGCGGGCGTGCGTGCGTGCGTGTGTGTGTGTGTTTGTGAGTGTGTGTGTGTGTGTATGTGTATATGTCTGTTTATGTAAATGTGTATATATGTGTGGTGTTTGTGTGTGTGAGTGAGTGAGTGAGTGAGTGTATGTGTGTGTGTGTGTGTGTGTGTGTGTGTGTGTGTGTGTGTGTGTGTGTGTGTGTGTGTGTGTTTATGTATGTGTGTGTGTGTGTGTGCTGTGTGTGTTTATGTATATGTGTATGTTTGTGGTTTTCGTGTGTGTGTGCTCGTGCGCACTCGCATGTGTGTGTTTGTTTGTTTGTAAGGTGTATGATAAGATTTTAGATAGCAAAATGCTGAACAACGACTGAGGGTATTGCCCTCGTTTCTTAATGATATTACGGGTCATTCTCTTCTCAGTTCACAGAAATGATTACCGCATCCGAGAAGTAAGAAGAAGTGCGCGACGACTTTCCGCCAATTAACCTGTTTAAAGCAGTGTATTAAATCAGAGAAGAAATTAATTTACTTGATTGTAGCTAATTATGCGCACACGCAGCAGCCGTAATTACTGCAGTGTGTGTGTGTGTGTGTGTGTGTGTGTGTGTGTGTGTGCGCGCGCGCGCGTGTGGGTGGTGTTTGTGTTTGTGTGTGTGTGTGTGTGTGTGTGTGTGTGTGTGTGGGTGTGTGTGTGGGTGGGTGTGGGTGTGGGCGTGGGCGTGGATGTGGGTGTGGGTGTGGGTGTGGGTGTGGGTGTGGGAGTGGGAGTGGGTGTGTGTGTGTGTGTGTGTGTGTGTGTGTGTGTGTGTGTGTGTGTGTGTGTGTGTGTGTGTGTGTGTGTGGGTGTGGGTGTGGGTGTGGGTGTGGGTGTGTGTGGGTGGGTGTGGGTGGAAGTGTGTGTGTGTGTTTATGTATGTGTGTATGTGCTGTGTGTGGTTATGTACATGTGTCTGTGTGTTTGTGTGTGTGTGTGTGTGTTTATATATATGTGTGTGTGTGCTTGTGTTGTTCGTGTGTGTGTGTGTGCGCGCGTGCGTGCGCGTGTGTGTGTTTGTTGGTAATAATAGGGTCTAGAATTGCACTTTCGTGACCATTCTCTGGCTACTAAGGTTTGACGATTGATTTGACTTCTATGGACCATTTAAAAAAGATTTAGCCCCCCGGTCCCTCTCAAAAATGGTAGCGTTTTCCGCCAGAGGGCCAAATCCAAAATGGCCGCTGGCACCATTTCGAAAAATTTACAATTGAACCAAAGCGCCAACAATCACGTATGAAGACACTTTTTTGGGTAAGTCTTCCACGAGGATTCGGATTCTGACATTAGTTTGACGCTATGACATCATGTTAACCCATAAATCCAAGATGGACGCCACCTGGTAGAACAAAAACGTAACTTTTAAACCAGAACATCAAGAAGCATGTATGAAGACACTTTTTCGAGTACGGCGACCACGAGGATTCCGATTTTGACATCGGTTTAACGTAATGACATCATTATGACCCAGCAATCTAAGATGGCCACCATAGCTGGTAGAACGAAAACGTGACTTTTAAACCAGAGCACCTAGAGACATGTATGAAGACAATTTTTTCGGTACATTGATCTCGAGGATCCCGATTCTGACATCAGTTTGAAGTGATGACATCATTTTGACCCAGAAATCCAAGATGGTTGCAATCCGGTCAAAGATGGCCGCCATCCCGTAGAGCGAAAACGTAACTTTTGACTGAGAAGATGTGGGTTTTTGGAGTTTGCATTTATACAGCATGTAAATAAGTAGAGAAACAATACTTTCAACTATGTTCAGTGAAAAATAGTTGACATGCTTCAGGGACTGTGGCACATTACATACGCCAAGTAGTTGGCGCGGAGGCAGTCTTGGCGCTGGCTATCTACATCTGGAGGGAGGCAGAGGAATGATTTGTTATTCATTCTCTTCCACTTCGCGGCACTGGCCTCAGCTATGGTGCTACTCTTGTTGTCGCCGTAGATGACATGTCGTGTGAACTGCTCTACCACCTCCTCCTCAAGGTCAAGGCTCTCTCCGCACCACGATAGCTGCCGTCGCGCCACAGGGTTCTTCGCCACTTGGTCATTCACTAACTTCTTACCCTTACCGTAGTAACCTGAGTTGGCATCAAAGCCAGTCATTCAGTGCAGCTGCACAACACAACCTGCCATCTCGTCAGCTAGCTGGTCTCCCCAGAAGATCGTCTCCTGCTTTCTCTTGATACAGATCATACCTGCCAGCTTCTGCCAGAGGACTGCTGCCGCGACATAGGCATCTGTATCAACGGCATCAATGACAACAGGGCCAGTCCAGCCTGACTCGCGCAGAACTGCGAAAGCGGAGAAGAGGACAGTGTCAGCCTGAGACTGGTCAAAGCTGCCGTTCTGCATTGGTTGCTGTATTGACACGTTGGTGCTGTGGGGGCCAACTGAATAGATTGTCTCAGCATCAGCACTCTGTGCTAGGTCGGTCAGGTAGTTGCAAATTAATTTTTGCAGCTGCCCCTTGTTGCTGACTCTACAGCGTTTTTAACGCTCTGGCACAGGGGAAGGGTCTGCCAAGTTCATGTAAGTGTTGGGGACATGTGCCTTACCCTGCACCCACAGGTCTCGCTCGTCGTCTTTAGTCGAGTATGCTGCGTCGTACGGGTCATTCACACATATTATACCGTCAGCATCGCCATGGCGGGCAAGGATGATGGATGACACCTTCGGTACGTAGTTGTATGGGGTTCCACCTTCCGTCTGCCGATCTTCTGCTGTTGGAGCTGCCATATTCCAGATCATGTCCATGTTGACAACAGCGACATAGGGTTCCTGTAGGTCTATAGATTGCAGAGAGAGAGCTTCTGGATGAGCTTGCTCTTTTGCGTTTTCCTGTATATGCCGTCGGAGTTGTACAAGGTCATATACTCCTCGACAACGCGATGTTCCAACAACTGGGGAAGGTACACACATTGACTGATCTCAACCAGGTTGATCACTGCCTAAAGAGCAGTCCGCCCCATCTATGTCGCCGTGAGTTCCTCCCCTGGCTTCTTCGCGCCTGGTTCCTTGGCAAACGTCAACCGTTTGCTCAGAGGAACGGATGCATGGAGGGAGGTATTCTTACTGAGCACCCGCTTTCGCAAGAAACTGGTCACTGTTTCTTCCCCCGCAGCAGACGCTGAGTTGAAGTTTGCAACGAGCTTACCAGATGCAGGCATTGCTGACTGTAGGGTGTGGAGGGTTGGTAAGGCCGAGTCGAACGGGAGGTATTCGAATTCTTGCATGTTTGTAACGAGGTCCTGCACGCACTGCTCATCTTATCGCATCCGTTTTGGGCCGCATTCTATGTGCTCCCTCTTTGCATCTTTTCGAATGACTAGGTCGTTGTGAGCCATTCTGATCCGGGCCACATTGTTCACATTACATTTCTGGAGTGCACCAGCAGCTGATTCTCATTCTGGAGGATGGTGAGCCAGTTAGGCTTTATTTGTTCTGACCTTGTTCATGGTACACTCACTCCACATGTCCTAGGCCATTTTGGAGTAGGGTTTGCCTGAATGGATCGAGTGAAGTCAGTTCGAATGTAGGCGACTTGATCAACAGGGAGAGCTGTCAGCATAGTCCATCGCTGTCCCCTTCTCCGCTTTCGCAGTTCTGCGCTAGTCAGGCTGCACTGGCTCTGTTGTCATTGATGCCGTTGATACAGATGCCTATGTCGTGGCAGCCGTCCTCTGGCAGAAGCTGGCAGGTATGATCTGTATCAAGAGAAAGCAGGAGACGATCATCTGCCGAGGCCTGCTAGCTGACGAGATGGCAGGCTGTATTGTGCAGCTGCATTTTATGACTGGCTGTGATACCAACTCAGGCTTCTACGGTAAGGGTAGGAAGTTGGTGAAAACTACCAAGTAGGGAAGAACCCTATGGCGCGACGGCAGCTGCCGTGGTGCGGAGAGAGCATTGACCTTGAGGAGGAGGTGGTAGAGCAGTTCACACGACATGTCATCTACGGCGACAACAAGAGTAGCACCATAGCTGAGGTCCGTGCCGCGAAGTGGAAGAGAATGAATAACAAATCATTCATCTGCCTCCCTCCAGATGCAGATAGCCAGCGCCAAGACTGCCTCCGCGCCAACTACTTGTCGTATATAATGTGCCACCATGGCTGGGAGCTGGTGTGTGATCGCTGTCGCCCTGTAAATACCAAGTTAAAATGGGTTTCGACGTTAATTTTGTTTTCACTGAACAAAGTTTACTAGTATTGTTTCTCTACTTAATTACATACTGTATAAATGCAAACTCCAAAAACCCAAATCTTCCCTTCTCGTTCAAAAGTTACGTTTTCGCACTACGGGATGGTGGCCATCTTTGACCGGATGGCAACCATCTTGGATTTCTGGGTCAAAATAATGTCATAGCTTCAAACTGTTGTCAGAATCGGAATCCTCGAGGTCGTTGTACCCGAAAAAGTGTCTTCATACATGCCTCTAGATGCTCTGATTTAAAAGTTACGTTTTAGTTCTACCAGCTATGGCGGCCATCTTGGATTTCTGGGTCATAATGATGTCAATACGTTAAACTGATGTCAGAATCGGAATTCTCGTGGTCGACATACTCGAAAAAATGTCTTCATACATGCTTCTTGATGTTCTGGTTTAAAAGTTACGTTTTTGTTCTACCAGGTGGCGTCCATCTTGGATTTATGGGTCAACATGATGTCATAGCGTCAAACTAATGTCAGAATCGGAATCCTCGTGGAAGACTTACCCGAAAAAGTGTCTTCATACGTGTTTTTTGGCGGTTTGATTCAATTGTAAATTTTTCGAAATGGTGCCAGCGGCCATTTTGGATTTGGCCCTCTGGCGGAAAACGCTAGCATTTTTGAGAGGGACAGGGGGCTAAATCTTTTTTAAATGGTCCATAGAAGTCAAATCAATCGTCAAACCTTAGTAGCCAGAGAATGGTCACAAAAGTGCCATTCTAGACCCTACTATAAGGTGTAAGATAAGATTTTAGATAGCAAAATGCTGAACAACAACTGAGGGTAATGCCCTTGTTTCTTAAGATGTTACGGGTCAGTCTCTTCTCAGTTCACAGAAATGATTACGGCATGCGAGAAGTACGAAGAGGTGCACGAAGACGTTCCGCCAATTAACCTGTTTAAAGCAGTGTATTAAATCAGAGAAGAAATTAATTTACTTGATTGTAGCTAATTATGCGCTCACGCAGCAGTCGTAATTACTGCAGTGTGTCTCTGTGTGTGTGTGTGTGTGTGTGTGTGTGTGTGTGTGCGTGTTTGTGTGTGCGTGTGTGCGTGCGTGCGTGTGTGTTTGTGCGCGTGTGTGTGTGTATGTATGTATGTTTGTGTGTGTATGTGTATGTGTATGTGTATGTGTATGTGTATGTGTATGTGTATGTGTATGTGTATGTGTATGTGTATGTGTATGTGTATGTGTATGTGTATGTGTATGTGTATGTGTATGTGTATGTGTATGTGTATGTGTATGTGTATGTGTATGTGTATGTGTATGTGTATGTGTATGTGTATGTGTATGTGTATGTGTATGTGTATGTGTATGTGTATGTGTATGTGTATGTGTATGTGTATGTGTATGTGTATGTGTATGTGTATGTGTATGTGTATGTGTATGTGTATGTGTATGTGTATGTGTATGTGTATGTGTATGTGTATGTGTATGTGTATGTGTATGTGTATGTGTATGTGTATGTGTATGTGTATGTGTATGTGTATGTGTATGTGTATGTGTATGTGTATGTGTATGTGTATGTGTATGTGTATGTGTATGTGTATGTGTATGTGTATGTGTATGTGTATGTGTATGTGTATGTGTATGTGTATGTGTATGTGTATGTGTATGTGTATGTGTATGTGTATGTGTATGTGTATGTGTATGTGTATGTGTATGTGTATGTGTATGTGTATGTGTATGTGTATGTGTATGTGTATGTGTATGTGTATGTGTATGTGTATGTGTATGTGTATGTGTATGTGTATGTGTATGTGTATGTGTATGTGTATGTGTATGTGTATGTGTATGTGTATGTGTATGTGTATGTGTATGTGTATGTGTATGTGTATGTGTATGTGTATGTGTATGTGTATGTGTATGTGTATGTGTATGTGTATGTGTATGTGTATGTGTATGTGTATGTGTATGTGTATGTGTATGTGTATGTGTATGTGTATGTGTATGTGTATGTGTATGTGTATGTGTATGTGTATGTGTATGTGTATGTGTATGTGTATGTGTATGTGTATGTGTATGTGTATGTGTATGTGTATGTGTATGTGTATGTGTATGTGTATGTGTATGTGTATGTGTATGTGTATGTGTATGTGTATGTGTATGTGTATGTGTATGTGTATGTGTATGTGTATGTGTATGTGTATGTGTATGTGTATGTGTATGTGTATGTGTATGTGTATGTGTATGTGTATGTGTATGTGTATGTGTATGTGTATGTGTATGTGTATGTGTATGTGTATGTGTATGTGTATGTGTATGTGTATGTGTATGTGTATGTGTATGTGTATGTGTATGTGTATGTGTATGTGTATGTGTATGTGTATGTGTATGTGTATGTGTATGTGTATGTGTATGTGTATGTGTATGTGTATGTGTATGTGTATGTGTATGTGTATGTGTATGTGTATGTGTATGTGTATGTGTATGTGTATGTGTATGTGTATGTGTATGTGTATGTGTATGTGTATGTGTATGTGTATGTGTATGTGTATGTGTATGTGTATGTGTATGTGTATGTGTATGTGTATGTGTATGTGTATGTGTATGTGTATGTGTATGTGTATGTGTATGTGTATGTGTATGTGTATGTGTATGTGTATGTGTATGTGTATGTGTATGTGTATGTGTATGTGTATGTGTATGTGTATGTGTATGTGTATGTGTATGTGTATGTGTATGTGTATGTGTATGTGTATGTGTATGTGTATGTGTATGTGTATGTGTATGTGTATGTGTATGTGTATGTGTATGTGTATGTGTATGTGTATGTGTATGTGTATGTGTATGTGTATGTGTATGTGTATGTGTATGTGTATGTGTATGTGTATGTGTATGTGTATGTGTATGTGTATGTGTATGTGTATGTGTATGTGTGTGTGTGTGTATGTGTGTATATATATATATATGTGTGTGTGTGCATGCGTGTGTGTGTATGTGTGCGCATGCGTTTAATTTGGAACTGGTTTGAAATACAAAAATAACTATTCTAACAAGTTTTAAAAATGTATTTATGAGTCAGAACACAGTAATAGTACACAAAATTGGCACATTTGAAATTCATATGCATAATTTAGATTCAAAATGAGTAAACTTTAAAGCAGGAGGTAACACGCGTAAGGACAATTGAAACTTTGATAATATTCGTCATGGCTAAGAAATGATTGAATGAAGTTAATATGTAAGGCAATATGTAACGTGGACACAAATTGACGTAAATATGACCATGACATCGTATAAACCTGCTGCCACTATGAAATTAACCATTACTTTATGCATTCTTGATACGCTAGTATTATAGTATCATGTATCCACATGATGCGACAATAAATAGGGATATGTGCTTACTTAATACGACATTAAATAGTGGTATGTGTCCATTTGATGCAACATTAATAGTGGACTGAGCCCATCTGATGATACATTAAATAATGGTCTGTGTACACGTGGTGAAACATTATATAGTGGTCTGAGCCCACCCGATGCGACATTAAATAGAGGTCTGCGCCCATCTGATGTGACATAAAATAGTGGTCTGAGCCCATTTGATGATACATTAAATAGTGGCCTGAGCCCATCTGATGAGACGTAAAATAGTGGTTTGTGCCCACCTGAGGCGACACAACATGGCGCTGGGCCACCAGCCCGAGGCGACGTCGGACACCACCAGTGAGACGACTAGAAGCGTGACCACCTGTCGGACAATAAGTGGTCAGTGACGGAGAGGTCAACAGAGAGTACAAGTGCTGGCACCTAGCGAGCTCGTGTGTGTCTAGAAGTGTTCAAACATGTTATGCGGGTGTGCGTGAGTTTGTGCGTGCGCATACAGTAGATGGAGGGCAAATCAAACAGGGGGTCGAGTGAGTCAACATTAGTCACAGATGTTTCCACTGGCATTGTTCCAAATACAACACTGGTTGAATATTTCTAAATCATATCATAACTGGAAAACAAAATTACTTACGATTGTTTTCATATTGATGTGAGCTTTCTGAATCCTACGGCGTCTTGTTGATCTCAACTCTGTCGTTTGTATCTGCCACGAGATATTGTGAACAAGACGTCGCTCAGAGGTGTGAGCTACTTCAGTACAAAAACTAGTTGAACTTACGTACAAATGTATGTGTGTAGGTAGTTGAGAGTAACCGAATGAAAGCTATACTCAGCATGGCGAGAAAATGGCTGATGTGTGGAGATATGTGTGAGATACTTGACCCTTGGGCCACTTGACAAAGATGTCGTTGTTAACTCTTTGACGGTGTCGGACCACTCGACAGCCGGGCCGTTGACAAGTGGCGTGTCACATGACTGGACCACGTAACTCATTCACGGTACAAAGTATGAATGCATCCTTCGAAATATATATATATATATATATATATATATATATATATATATATATATATATATATATATATATATATATATATATATATTTCGAAGGATGCATTCATACTTTGTACCGTGAATATATATATATATATATATATATATATATATATATATATATATATATATATATATATATATATATGATATACATATATCATATATATATATATATATACATATATATATATATATATATATATATATATATATCATATATATATACATATATATATATATATATATATATATATATATATATATATATATATATATATATATATATATATATATATATGTATATATATATATGATATATATATATGTATGTATATATATATGATATATGTATATGTTCTGTCCTGTGAGCGTTTTTGTAGATTTGGACTCATCAGGGTCAGAAAAAATTCAGTGCCCAAACGGTAACTATGGGCAACTGTGATAATTTGCATAAATCCAAGATGGTCACTGGTCCGATCTGAAAAATTACTTTATAACCTCTTGTCTTAGATTTGTGTGTAATACCTCTTTTTGGGGGTACTTGGGTACGTAAAATCCATTGATGATGTTAAGTGATCAGTTCAAGGTACAGAGTTAGATCATTAATATTTCCCCTACAGACTAGAGTGATAAGCTGGCCCGCTGCACTGAAGCCGCCGTGGACTACTGGCTGCCATCTACTTGCACGGCAGAAAGTGCTGTACTCACTGGCAGGATATATAGAATAGAACTGTTGAGCAACGTAATAAATGTAAAAAAGTCTGCTAACACGAAATTTGTAACTTGCATATGTGTCGTTATGCCCCTAGCGGGCTAGCCTTAAGGCCTAGTTAAGACAGCTCATGATTAATTTCTGGAGTAGGCCAGCAGGGCCAGCTTTTGAATGTTTTGAGTTGGTTCACCGTGTTAGCCTGTTAGGGTAGGGATCTAAATAGTTTGTCACTGTGGTTCCTTGGCAATGTGAATAATGATCCAGTGGGATAGGCTGTAGCATCCAGCTTAGTCATTAGGGGAAGGACTGTGACCCGGATTATACAGAACCCAAACACTGGACAGTTCGGTGGTTGACACTGATGTGAACAACGTTAATCCATTTGGGGACATGCCGGCTACAACAGTCATTGTGAAGTAGCAAGTATGGTTATTTTCTGTGTAGCGTACAACTGTACCAACCGACAGAAAACAGAATCCGGAGTACGTCTCTTTCCACTGGTTATACAATATATAGCTTAGGTTGTAGTCTTTGCGAACATATTTATGTTCCACTACCATTAATTTAGGAAATTTGTAGTTTTAAAACATTATGGTCATATGCAAATTGACCAACAATAATACATTAAATTACCAAACCAATTCTGTTTAGGGGGACATGAAAGGGAAACTGTGGTCATTTTAAGGAAACCTGTTACTATGACATCCCTGTTATTTTGTAGTAGTTTGCCTAATTTGATTTATTTATTGTTATTACTATTGACACCGTATAATTAGTAGCAACATTACTACTTTTCTACCTTTCTACCTTTTCTACTACTGTTGGTGTTAGTAATGTCGGCAGGTCTTGGTTGATTTTTAAATGCCCTTTTTTGTAAAACACCACAACAATTGTGGATCTGGTAGAATAACAAATTAAATAGTACCAAGCTGTACTCACCACTCACACAGTGAGACATTGTAAGCCTGTTGATTTGTTTCAGACAGGCATATTAGTGAGACAACTGTTTGCACACATTGTACCCAATTTAACAACACTGGCTAACTGATGGCAGTAAATAAATAACGTGATAATTAAGTAGAAAACGTGGTACAGTCATATGTATATACAGGGACTGCAGTGGCTTTCTGCCTGGCAATAGCATGGCTGTCACCAGCCCATGTTGACTTCAAAGCGAACATATTATATCATGTGTCAACTGATCGCAGCCGAGCGATCTTGTTCTACTGGGGTGTTCTATTTATATCTATGGTTCAAGGTAAAGATCAGATGATGAAGGTCAGGTAAAGATAAAGGAAATGTCTTATAATGTATGTTCGCTAATATGGAAGAAAATCCTCTGACAAACAAGTGAAGCTCATCAAAATTAATTACATTGTTTAATCGCGTACGTAATATCGATTTCCTGTAACGGAATTGTACAAAGTGTAATTCGCAAGAATATTGCAGACATTTATTTGAGAGAAAACACGTATAAGAAATCTTAATTAATTCGAAATGATTTGACAGATGGCACGATGTCACAAACACACACTCGGCAGGTGCAGTCATTGTCACAAGGAACGTTCTATGTTCCAGTCAGAGACGGTGTCGCCCTGTTTTTCTCTGACATCATCTAGAAATCAATTTTGCCACTTACAATACCATAGTACTGATTATAACCCATACAGGAAGAAAGAGGCAAACCAAACAGAAACTATTCAGGGCTGGAGAGATTGATCCTGAACTACTACTGGGTCGTGGGATTGAACCCGTTCAACCGACGTGCTAAGCAGATGTGCTAACCACTACGCTATACGCACCTCGTTAACCCCTACAGTTAGTATGTTTTATATTTAATGTAACATTATAACGTCGATGTCTACCAAGAAATGTTTATAATAGATTCCGCACAAGCACCCGTGAATGTATCGATTTAACAGACGCTTGAAAACGTTTACACTTGGCGAGTAACATTATGTTTGGTGTGGCGGGAAAAACAATATGTCAGATTCGCTGTGTTCACGTTACGCATGAACGTCGTGGTAAGTTTATACCTTTTAGAGTTGTAACAGTTTTAGAATACGCCATACATTTTGTCTATCATGATTTATTATAATTTAAGTTTGTATTTATGTTAACGAACTTTTGCAGGCTTCAACCGCAAAAGTACGGAAATATTTATGCTATTTGGGTTGCATGTCGTAAGGGCCTTTAAATTGATCGAATTTAATACGGATATGTGACGTAGATTGCACATTTGTTTTTCGAATTCGAGTAAAATAGTGGTCTATGTCAACTTGCCGCCAAGCCCAAGCCTAGGCTAGATAACGTTCGAATGTATACTGCAAAATACAACAACACTTAAATAGAGCATACTTTCTAAATTTCTTTTTCATCTTAGTCCGCCATTAACCTGTGTGCATTAATTGCAGCATAGCTGAAAGGGTCCCATGAAATGATTAATTGAGCATAGATACCAAGGAATAAATTACCAACCGCATTGAACAGTTCCACATTCTAGATACTGCACTGCGTAAGAACTTGCCTTTAAAAAAAAATTACATGGTGTGTAGCTTAGTACTGTATATCAAAGTTCATTGTTGTAATAACTGTCAGAAGTACACCATGTAATTTCTCATCACTTTAGCAAAGAACCTTTTCGAAACACGTCTTTCTGTATTTCGAAGTCCATAACTTCTCCTGTGTATTGAAATGGTCGATAACCATATATATATATATATATATATATATATATATATATATATATATATATATATATATATATATATATATATATATATATATATATATATATATATATTATGTTCAAAATGGTCTACTCCCTGGATGACCTGTACAATTGAACATCCCAACATATATGGGAAACATTCAGCCTTGTAGCAATTATTGCGCTGACCATATTGGTACACAACCACTGTCATACATGTGTAAAATTGACCTAAGTAGAGTGGATAAACATGCACAAATTCAAAACAGTAGCACAACATTTTAATCCGAATTCTCTTGAGTTTAGTGTTATAGTTAGTAAAAATATGTTGGTCTTCTTGTAGATGAGTCTTCGCTGGCAAGAATACTTATATAAGTTACAGAATATCTGTACACAACATAAAACATATAAGATGAAGAGATGAGATGTGGCATATAGTGTTATAGTAGATAAACCAACAAGGGTAAAGCCGCCTAGCGGCCAACATTTCAAGACTATTTACATTCCAGGCTGTTGTGATTGACGACACAATGTTGCCACCTCACGGCGCCTGGATAATCGAGGCTAGCAGCCAGCACAATCGAGACTGAGATATCTGTAATACGAATAGCGGTTTCGCTAAATGATAGTATATAGTGAACGAAACCAACACAACGCTGACCTCTTGCGGATATATCACGCAATTATAGTTTCTGTTATGGTCGCCAGGGACATATCCATTACTACCGTCTGCTCTGTGTTTAAATGCAATGACGGTAATTTGATATTAATATAGGACCTCTCCGTGTTTCCCGTATACGTAGAAATACAGACATAGTTACAATTTATATACCATACCTGTCTGTAATCTATGTTGTGTTTTTTTATTATTCCAATACCGTACATACACTGTCAAGAAATGTGATCCTTTAGCCTACTTCAATACCGTATATATATATATATATATATATATATATATATATATATATATATATATATATATATATATATATATATATATATATATATATATATATATATATATATACATGACTAAGAGGTGTTTATTCACATCTCAGGGACCGTTTCATTGAGATGTTATATTCTTACTAAAAATCTACACTGAAACAGAATTTGACGGAAAATGTCAAAGAATGCTAAAAACGACGTTTCACTGAAGTGTTCAATAATTGAATCTTAATCTTAAGCTACGGAGGAATATTTCTATTTGGTACTACTCGATAATCCACACAGTTGAGAGTACAATCTGACAGAACCAGATTTATTTCTTGTCAAAACGTGTTACAAATACGTCTCTCCAGTCATGTGTCAGCAGCGTGTGTTTTTGCTCGCTGTGCAGGAAATAAATTAAACGAAATGTTATACAAGCCGGCGCCGATTAATCAAAGAAACTAATTATGTGTCACACACCGTATAATATTTCTCAGCGGGAGCGTCGTTGTTGACAAGTTTTAGATTTCAAGATCGCAGAGAGTAATACTAATAGTAGTAATAATAATTAGGTAGCTTCTGCTGCGCCTAAATCCTTTGAACGGGACTTCTACAGTCGGGTATAGTATGTGTGTAACTCAGCAGTACGTATGTTAATTTAGATACTGCACAAACTTCTATTTTCAATATGCATAGGAGAAAAGCTTTAGAAATTGACAACTCATCGAAGAGTGTTATGCACCATGTACAGTGGACTGTGAATGAGAACAAGAATATGACTTCTGTGCCATTTCCGACAAGAATTCGGCACTCGTGTAGAATGCGAACCCACCTCAATTGTTCCTATATTTGATACTTCATTAAGAGAACCGCGAATAGCGTAGTGGTTAGCGCATCCGACTGACACGCTGGGTTTAATATCCGGGCGCAGCACGCCTGTTATATTTAGTATCGAAACCACTGGACACAAACTTACATTGCTGAACTGTGCGGTTGGTCATGCAGTGCTATAAGCCACGCGCATTGACATGTCTCGTACATAAAAAGGCCGCTGTACCACAGTACAACTGTAGGCTTATTTGCATACCTTATGGCAAAATACGCTAGCGCAAGTGCAGACTTTAAAAGAAAAAGGAGGAGGATGAAAGGGGTTCGCGCGGTTCGTTTAGGTCAACGATGTCGCCATAAATCGTTGAAATCTGACGTCGCCAGAAATGCAGCGGCAAAAGCACGAAATGTGCAATGCAAAATGCCGTGTCGTCAGACGTCTTAGTAGGCGTGCCGTCTTCCAATGACGCCTTAGCCGCCCGCTGGCAAGAGCCGCTTGTTTCTTTAGGGTAATCTCGACCGCGTCGTGGGAATTACGCCTTTGAAGCCAGTGGGGAGAAGAGAATGCGGGCGTGTGTAAGAATTAAGTCTACTTGTTTCAACTTCGTTAGTCGCCGTACATATTGTAACGCTCTTTTTATTGATTTATCAAGTGTGTTCGCTTGGCGAATATGCAGTTACCTGTCAACGGTTGACGACTTTGGGCAGCATCATTGTAAAATGGTGACTACACGTGGAGCGCTACAGAAACCACGTGGTATTTATAATTCATTAAAAAGTTTTGTTTGTGGTTTGGTGGACTTGGAAATATAGGTGTTTTATTTCCTTTAATGTTATCTTTTTCAGGATCATGTAAACACATTATGCTTAACATCCTTTTCGCCCCTTAACCCGGGCCCAAACTTGAACGTGCGGTGTTGGAGGGCGTGTGGTGTTGCAGGGCGTGTGGTGTTGCAGGGCGTGTGGTGTTGGCGAGCGTGTGGTGTGGAGGGCGTGTGGTGTTGGAGGGCGTGTGGTGTTGGAGGGTGTGTGGTGTTGGAGGGCGTGTGGTGTTGGAGGGCGTGTGGTGTTGGAGGGCGTGTGGTGTTGGAAGGCGTGTGGTATTGGAGGGCGTGTGGTGTTGGAAGCCGTGTGGTGTTGGAGGGCGTGTGGTGTTGGAGGGCGTGTGGTGTTGGAGGGCGTGTGGTGTTGGAGGGTGTGTGGTGTTGGAGGGCGTGTGGTGTTGGAGGGTGTGTGGTGTTACAGGGCGTGTGGTGTTGGAGGGTGCGTGGTGATGGAGGGCGTGTGGTGTTGGAGGGTGTGTGGTGTTGGAGGGCGTGTGGTGTTGGAGGGCGTGTGGTGTTGGAGGGCGTGTGGTGTTGGAGGGCGTGTGGTGTCTGTGGGCGTGTGGTGTTGGAGGGCGTGTGGTGTTGGAGTGTGTGTGGTGTTGGAGGGCGTGTGGTGTTGGAGTGTGTGTGGTGTTGGAGGGCTTGTGGTGTTGGAGGGTGTGTGGTGTTGGAGGGCGTGTGGTGTTGGAGGGTGTGTGGTGATGGAGGGCGTGTGGTGTTGGAGGGCGTGTGGTGTTGGAGGGCGTGTGGTGTTGGAGGGCGTGTGGTGTTGGAGGGTGTGTGGTGTTGGAGGGTATGTGGTGTTGGAGGGTGTGTGGTGTTGGAGGGCGTGTGGTGTTGGAGGGCGTGTGGTGTTGGAGGGTGTATGGTGATGGAGGGCATGTGGTATTGGAGGGTGTGTGGTGTTGGAGGGCGTGTGGTGTTGGAGGGTGTGTGGTGTTGGAGGGCGTGTAGTGTTGGAGGGCGTGTGGTGTCGGAGGGCGTGTAGTGTTGGAGGGCGTGTGGTATTTAGAACGTTGGAAAGTTAAAATGAAAGGGTCTTGAGGTTAACTTTCTTCGCCTCGACATTACTGTCAGATAATGTTGTTTTGAAACTAGAGGTTTTGTTTACAATTTAAACGTCTTGCAGGCGGAATCGTTCAAACCGCGATCATTGCTCCGACCTTAATGAAGTAACTAAACACAAGTTAGCCGGCAGTAAACCTTCAGCATGTTGTAGTCTTAAGAACGTAACAGTAAATGAAAAAATAAAACTTAGGCGCCGGCACCCTCGCTTTAAGGACATCGGGAGTCAGACTGGTAAACTGCGGGCCGAAAGTACGCGCTAACCTTTGACATGTACGAGTCATGCGCAACATGCAGAAACCGATGATAACCGGAAGTAGAACGAAGTTCTGGACCGTTTGACGTTCCAAACCGTCACACCGCCACGGAACAAGACGGGCGGCCGATGCGGCCGACACGGCAGACGCGGTAATGGATCGGGCGCCGCCGTCCCAGCGCTTGTTGTTCGCCGTCCGGTGGGACACGAGTCAGCTACTCAACCTGTCAGCTACATTCCGTCGAGCTGTGTCGTGCTGACAAATTTAGACGGGCATGAGAGTATAACGATGTATCGTTAGTGTAGTTCGCGTGGGTCGACCACTTCTTGTTCTCCAGTGAAGCTATCTCTGGCAACAACCCGTGGTTTCTGTAGCGCTCACCGTGTAGTCACCATTAGTCGTGACAAGGCGTTAGGCGTCTGTAGCATGGAGGCGTGAAGGTTCTTGTTTTGAAAGATGTATTCAGGATGTCACATGTATTTTGTATGTAGCGTAGGTTGGCGTGATAACTACACAGTCGATTTGTATTATCTGTGGGAAATGTCAACAAAATAAGCTTGGTTTCTATCTAGCCCATAAATCATAATAATCATGATCATCATGGTCGTCATGATCGTGATTGTGATCGTAATCATCATCATCATCATCGCCACCACCACCACCACCACCACCACCACCACCACCACCACCACCACCACCACCACCACCACCACCACCACCACCACCACCACCACCACCACCACCACCACCACCACCACCACCACCACCACCACCACCACCACCACCACCACCACCACCACCACCACCATCACCACCACCACCACCACCACCACATTTTCTATTTCTGTGATTGTGCGTGATGTTTAGCACAGTTCATTCCTCTTTGTATATGCAGCTACACATTTCTTTATCAGAGTGGTGCTGATACACACTGATGTACTGTTTCCACCATTACCTTTGTCTTCGAATTGTTCATCTTCATATCTTGATTGTCACTGTCATCAGCCAACTCCCGTACTATTTGTTGCAGTTTGTGCTCTGTGTTAATACATATGAGTACATCATCACCGAAACTAAGACGCCTGAGATAATCTCCTTATTTCCTCAAGGATCTTCGAGTATATTGGCGCAAAAGAAGTCATTATTATTATTAGTATTATTATTATAAGGGTTTCCAGGTAGATCTACTGAATATGCTTTTGAGTGTTGCCGTAAACAGCTTGGGCGAAATGATGTCTCCGTGTCGTACTCGTCACCTGGGTTGGTGTCGTTGCTTTCTTTGTGTCATTGAGCTGTTGGCGTAAAACTGTAATTGTCTATCAAGAAGGAGTTCGACGTACACATATAATATTATCTGTTCTACAAGCGTGGGTTTGAGTTTGCATAGAGTCGAAAGTGAAAGGAAGGTACGAAAGAGGTTTAGTGACACTCACTGTGAAGACGAAAGGGCCATGGCAGCATCGTGAAGATGAAAGAATCAATGCATCAACGACGAAAATAAAAGGGCCAAGGCATCATTGTGAAGATGAAAGAATCAATGCATCAACGACAAAGGCAAAAGGGCCGGTGCATCATCGTGAAGATGATAAGGCCACTGGATCAACGACAAAGGCCAAATGACCAGTGCATCAACGTGAATATGAAAGGGGCAATGCATCAATGGCGAAGCAAAAGGCCAGGACATCGCATGAAGACGAAAGGGCTAGGGCTTCGTTGTGAAGACAAAATGGCCAAGGCAACACCGTGAAGACGAAAGGGCCAGGGCTTCACCGAGAAATATACATCACCGTCAACATCTGATGCCACAGCTAACGGCTGAGACCGACCCGTGCGCAGAGTAAGCCGTCATACTGCCCTGGGCATGAGTATGATCCCCTGTTGTTTTGTTTACTGAGACAGGTAAGCCATAATTATGCTAGACTGCGGGTGTGCTGTCGTAAGTATTTCAGACGATACGTAATAGCATGCATGTCTGCAAGACTTATTCACGTATGTACGCACTCATGAGTGTGCATGCACACCGTAGACACGCGTTGTAGTGTAGTATAATGTATTGATTCGGAGACCCAGAGTACGCGTATGGTTATGTTGTGTACTCTATGGACTATGCTAATGACGTGTGGAGTTGGTCTATCTGCATGGTCAAATCAAACGTGACACGGTATTGTATGACATGTAGAATAAACAATGAAGCGTCTTATATGTGTATGTTTACTATAAGAACACGAACCCTGCAACAAAGCAAACATAAAACTATTCACGTACACATACACGCATGCACACGCATACACACACGCACACATACACACGCGCACACATACGCACACACACGCGCACACATACGCACACACACGCAAATACACACACACACACACACACACACACACACACACACACACACACACACACACACACACACACACACACACACACACACACAATTCGATAATAAGAATCTACTAAATGGGATTGTATTGTAATCAGCAATGCACGGAAACTTGCTGAGCCAACATTTAAACACCTGTAAAAACATTATCTTATTGGGTTTAGAAAATTGCAACTTGCTGAGACAACGAAAGATTAATAAGGTCAATTAGGTGCTACATGAGGACGTGAACTGTGAGCTTCACACCTTCCTAACATACCAATGGTAGACAATTATATTTATCTACTAGACCAGAAGATGTAACCAGTATTGACTTCAAAGAGATATTTCACACGCTGTCATAGATCAACCTGAGAATGCAGTAACAATTGTAACGTGCGCATGCTGTTACTTACACAATCGATGCAGGGTAGCAATCATAATTGGCAACTCCCTGGCAAATGTAGCTATATGTATATACATACAGACAACTGTTTTTTATTTTAGCGACCAGCATATTGTTGTTGAAAATAAAGTAGAGTTTGCTTGGGACGGTCACCAAGAATCAAAGAAGAAATTAAAAAAATTATTATTACAGTTAAAGTGAGTCGACAGAGGAGAGGGAACGGAATTAAAGAGAATAAACCTCAGAGTCAGCGGACGAGGGTCTCAAATTCGCGGAGGACTTGAAATCATTCTTTGGACGCTTTTTGAACGGCATGCTTTCTATATATATATATATATATATATATATATATATATATATATATATATAAATATAAAAATAAACTTATATAGCGCCAAATGTAGCTTTAAAACTATTCAGGGCGCTTTACATGTACATGATAATATGTTCTTAAAACTAATTACCCAAATGTATAACTAAAACAAAATTAACTGTATATTATATAAAAGTGCATAAAGACAGACTAATAAAAACATTATAAATAAATAAATAAATAAATATAGAAAGGCTAAAAAGAAAATACACAAGGTCATTTAGGCAGAAGTAATGTTTTCTTCGATGCATTGTCTCTTCATTTAATTATTTCTGCATCAGCCAAAGAATTGGTTAAAATAGAGCGTCTTTAAGGCATTCTTAAAAGAGTTCTCATTGCACAGTTCTCGTAATGAGAACGGTAGTCTGTTCCAGCAGCTGCGGGGAAACTCGCATCTCCAGCTTTGCAATTTGTTTTAGGTCTTTTAAGCTGTTTGGTTCCCTCTGAGCGAAGTGCTCTGGTTGGCGTGTAGATGCAAATAAGGTCACGCAAGTACACTGGTCCACGACAGTTGACCGCTCTGTGGACGAGTAACATTATTTTGAAACATACACGTTCTCCCGTGGCCGCCAGGGGCGCCGGGCGACAATGAGGTCATGGAGAGTGACACCCCGGAAACCATGCTTCATTACGCGAGTAAAATCTTCAAGCGCCGGCCGCCACCCGGGCCTGATACTGTCAGACCTCAAGTTGCCTTACAACTCAGCTCAGATCGGTCACATGTCCTGTTTGCAAGAATTCTATAACAACAGTTCAGAGAGGAGGTGGCCTGGGCACTGTAAGTAATACAGAACTGTATATCAAGAAACAATATGGAATACTCTTAATTCGACCATCTAACAATACGATGTAAACACACGACGGTGCATCC
>OZ024856.1:47399845-47434845 GCA_964017155.1 Oasisia sp. SBJ-2009
CAATTTGGGCATCTCAGTTGGGTCGGTGTGACGTCACACGTTCACTACCGCCAGCGCCTCGGGTGGTAAAAAGAAAACAAAGTTCAGTCACTACTTCTCCTCACAAATCTTATATACAAATATACACATTAGGTTAAAAAGAAGAATCACTTACATTACTGAAACGACTACAATTCACGAAACTAACTCACGCAAAATTCGACGGCAACACTCCTTCAGCGGCTATACGCGCACGTACCTCTGTGGATACGGTAATAACGGTATTGGGTCGAGGCATCAATTATTAGCTGTGTAAATCGGTTTAAGGTTAGTTTGTGTATATATATCCCTAATTAATTTTTGTGAATCAAATTATATGCAGCGACACAGCTACACAACCCGCTGAGCTACGCGTAGCGGCCGAGGTGGGCATGCTGGCTTGCCGTCGAGTTTTGCGCGAGTTTGTTTTGTGACTTGTATTCGTTACAGGAACGTACATTATTTTATTTTGTAACATAGTGAGGAAGTTTTGGCGGCTATAAATAACAGGTCAGTTTCATGGTTAGGTGAAAACTGAAACTGAAAACTGGCCCCTCGTTCAAAAGTCGTCGTCGTTCAGTGAATTCAAAATAACCTGTGCTCCAAAACAATCTTGAAACATGCAGTCCACGGTAGATTTGTCATCGTTCGGTTGAAGTTGAATTTGGCCACCGTGTGGTCTTTACCAATGTAACCCAACCAATTCAATACTATCTCGCGTTTTACTGGATTTGTTTTCGCATTTAGAATCTCTTTCGTTCCTCAGCACCTAGCTTCCCCTGCTTTGTTTTAGCATCCGTATACCTGACACTAAGGTATTTTGCTAATGGTAGATTTACATAATATATAATAATATAAGCAACTTAAGCCACGTCGATGGGCTACTATTATTCATTACGTACCGCCTGCATTGCTGAAAGTAGCAAACAGTCTACATCATAATCACGCATTCTATCGCGTTACTCCTCGTGAATTCCTCGTGAATTTGGCTGCGCCCAATGTCAATTAAAATTTACATTTAAAACATAGTTTTTAAGGTGCATAACATTACTACAAAATTAAGCAAAACATATGTATCTACATTGAATGGTATATGGGATTTTGGGGGACTTTGAGGGATTTTGAACGTTAGGGTTGCATGTTGGTTGGATGCCGGGAATGGACTGGATCTCATATGTTTGTGCTGCTTATTAGCGGTGCTCTGTGTTTTCGTTGTTTTCCAGGTGTTCCGCGGTTTCGCAGCTGGCCACTGGGAATTGTCTAATACCGTGAGACGCTCTACTGGCCCGCCGAATTACTTGTGTCGCTGAGATCATGAATATATATAATATATATATATATATATATATATATATATATATATATATATATATATACATATACATATATATATATATATATATATATATATATATATATATATATATATATATATATATATGTATATATATGTATGTATTAATTATATATTTATGTTATCGCAGCCAGTCTTTTTATTATAGCAGTCTCTTACTGTTTTTCAATGATTTAATAATTAGTTTTTACTCTTTTTTATTTTTTATTGATTATGAGAACATTTTGTTTGTGCGCGCGAGCGCGTGCGTGCGTGTGTGTGTGTGCGTGTGTGTGTGTGTGTGTGTGTGTGTGTGTGTGTGTGCGTGCGTGCGTGCGTGCGTGCGTACGTAATGGTGTTTCTTATATTATATTTAAATTTATTTCACGTCCTGCTAGTCTGACCCTCCACATGCCTCCCTCCCGAGGTACATTAAAATATTGCCATTGTCAAATATTCGGTGATCTGGCGACATTGCCTTCCTTCCTGTCCACCATCCAGAGAGAGGAGAAAGGTCACACCTATTACCAAGATGTGTCAAGATAATTACATGACGTGAAACGAAAATGACATGACACTACCATGAGGGTGTCGTGACGTTGATATGGCAATATTATGACACTGACACGTAAAAGCCTGCTTCACCCGATATCACTGCGAATAACTCACCATGTCTGCACAATAAGTGGATGATATAAACAAGGGTAATTGTAATTAAGTAGAGCTAACGTTGACAGATGTTTCATTGAACAATCTAAATTATATGGCTGTTTGTGGCATAATTGTGGTGTATTTGAATAATTATCTAATTATCTGTTTGACATAGCAACATATCAGTGACCTATCAACAATAGTATTGAAACGGTGTGACATCTGTAGCCTTTTGTAATTCCAGTGGTTATTATTGATTCACCAGAAGCACGACATTCTTCAGTTGTGTGCGTATGTTGAGTGTTAGTCCAAGGTCCCTGTGTGAAGTGTAGACAACGCACAGCGTAACTGAAAGGTACAGGTAACTAATTGTGGTCTTCTAAACACTGCCTTCTCGGCTAGCTTGATCCTATTTCCCAGACGCGTTTTAGGTAAGTTGCGAAGGTTGTCTTGAGGACCTACCGTGTGAGAGTCGGCGTGCATTGGCCAGCAGCCAAAGCCAGCACGTTTATCGTCATATTATCGCCCGAGGTACTCGTTCTGGGTACTGACGCCTTAAGGACTTCGGATTAGTGTTGACCTACGCAGAGGCTGTAAGATATTGGATGAAATTAAGACTATTTGCTGTGTTAGTTGCCACAGTAGGGTAAAAATATAGCTAACATGCGCTTACGCATGCACGCAAACGTCCGCACATGCTGATAAATATAACCGATGGAAACCGTAGCCATCATATTGGTTGACACTGCAATTAAAACTTTAATATGATAACTGATATGACATTGATATTTTCTTTGAAGTTCTATATATGTGGTGTTTACGACGTATGCTTTCTTTTAGATTTCACTGAGTGGTGTTGCTATGAAGACATATACGGTGAGTTCACACCTAGATCATTGCCATAGTCTTGTTAGCTGTCTACACGTACCATCGCTAAGCAAACACTACGTCCTACGTTTTCATACACACCGTGACTAATCGCCCATACACGGAGGTTAAATTTACATAATTACGTCGAAAGTTTGCTGTGGCTTCCACAATGAAAAATTATGTAAATACATAGCATAATTAGGATGTTTATTGATTTATTGTTTTCTGTTCCTGAGTTGCCGGTGTGAGACTGGCATCGTTAGTGGGTGTGGGTTAATGTTCCCTTTTATCCCCTTCTCACTCACTGCGCTACTCGCTCCAATAACCAGCTTTGCTCCTCTGGAGCTTTTGTTCTCTTCCCGTCTCCATTCCTCTCTAAATCCGTCTCAATAAAATATCTCTTTACAGAACCTTCCAATCAGAGACTATCGCCGTCTTATGACGGTCTTGTATACTGTAGTTCAAGTATATGCGTGAGCAAGCAGATGTGTTGCCTTTTAGAATGTATGTCTGTTTGACTGTCTGTCTGTCCGTCCGTCCGTCCGTCCGTCCGTCCGTCCGTCCGTCCGTCCGTCCGTCCGTCCGTCCGTCCGTCCGTCCGTCCGTCCGTCCGTCCGTCCGTCCGTCCGTCCGTCCGTCCGTCCGTCCGTCCGTCCGTCCGTCCGTCCGTCCGTCCGTCCGTCCGTCCGTCCGTCCGTCCGTCCGTCCGTCCGTCCGTCCGTCCGTCCGTCCGTCCGTCCGTCCGTCCGTCCGTCCGTCCGTCCGTCCGTCCGTCCGTCCGTCCGTCCGTCCGTCCGTCCGTCCGTCCGTCCGTCCGTCCGTCCGTCCGCCCGCCCGCCCGCCCGCCCGCCCGCCCGCCCGCCCGCCCGTCCGTCCGCCCGCCCGCCCGCCCGCCCGCCCGCCCGCCCGCCCGCCCGCCCGCCCGCCCGCACGCACGCACGCACGCACGCACGTCGGTCCGTCCGTCCGTCCGTCCGTCCGTCCGTCCGTCCGTCCGTCCGTCCGTCCGTCCGTCCGTCCGTCCGTCCGTCCGTCCGTCCGTCCGTCCGTCCGTCCGTCCGTCCGTCCGTCCGTCCGTCCGTCCGTCCGTCCGTCCGTCCGTCCGTCCGTCCGTCCGTCCGTCCGTCCGTCCGTCCGTCCGTCCGTCCGTCCGTCCGTCCGTCCGTCCGTCCGTCCGTCCGTCCGTCCGTCCGTCCGTCCGTCCGTCCGTCCGTCCGTCCGTCCGTCCGTCCGTCCGTCCGTCCGTCCGTCCGTCCGTCCGTCCGTCCGTCCGTCCGTCCGTCCGTCCGTCCGCCCGCCCGCCCGCCCGCCCGCCCGCCCGCCCGCCCGCCCGCCCGCCCGCCCGCCCGCCCGCCCGTCCGTCCGTCCGCCCGCCGCCCGCCCGCCCGCCCGCCCTCCCGCCCGCCCGCCCGCCCGCCCTCCCGCCCGCCCGCCCGCCCGCCCGCCCGCCCGCCCGCCCGCCCGCCCGCCCGCCCGCCCGCCCGCCCGCCCGCCCGCCCGCCCGCCCGCCCGCCCGCCCGCCCGCCCGCCCGCCCGCCCGCCCGCCCGCCCGCCCGCCCGCCCGCCCGCCCGCCCGCCCGCCCGCCCGTCCGTCCGTCCGTCCGTCCGTCAACTGGTAATGTTACGTTGCAGATGCTACTGACGGTCGCGATTCTGCTGCTGGTGCTACACTCGCCCGGCGTCCGCTCCATTTTCGACTTCAACATCGGCATCAGGTTGTGCCACTACATCTGTGAGCGCAGATTCCGCAAGTGCACGACGAACTGTGACCTGACGAACAGTTGCCCGACGATGAGGATGTCTTGTATCGGGATGTGTACGAAGTGGCAACAGTCCTGTCTAGCTCGCTGCAGCATCAGAAGCGCCGGCATCTGACCCTTCCTCGCTTGCCTGGTGTCGCTGCAGCTGATTTCACCTCTTCTTCAGTGCCGCGCAACGCAGCGCAACGCAACGACCCCTGGTTGCGGAGATGGTCTGACAAATCTTCGCTGTCGCGCGTCATTTTTTGGGATGTGTATTCATTCGATGTGTTCGTGCGATCTGTTTGTGTAAATGGTCGTGCCCGGGATGGTGGCAGATACAACGTGTCCGTGACATGTACGTGAACTTGTACGTACTTTCGTCGCTGGAACGAAGGACTGCTATTTCGGTGTTGATAAGTGCACGACGCAACGCATGACTTGCAAATACGCGATACAAACACTGATTGTGTTAATTTGATTATTACGATAATGACTCAGCTATTTCATGCAATGCGAACAGTTCAGTTGACGCCGTGATGGTTTTGATTGTTACAGTTTTATAAATAATAAAACATTGACTGATTATATTTTAATAATAAATAGCAACAGGGTATTGTGGACAGTGCTAGATATAAAGAATAGTACGTGTGTTGGTGTGTGCGAGTGCGTATACATGCGTGTATGTATGCACGTGTGTACGTGTATGTAAGTGTGTTTGTGTATGTACGTGCATGTATGTGTATATGTTTGTGTTCGTGTGCTCGTGTACGTGCATGCATGCATACGCGTAAGCCTTTGTGGCGTGCACGTAGAACCACGATATCCTTTCCTTCGTCACAACGTCCCGGTGACGTAGAATTTATTTGCAGAACAAACAAACAAATAAACAAACACCGCTATGTACATCTGCTAATAAAAGTAAAAGTAAAGTAATCAATAAAAGTGTTTAGTACATGATTTGGTATACAAGTAATTACTAAATGACGGCTGTTTCTGCCTAATTAATGTCAGACGTCAGCATCCCGAAAATGTTGACTCGAACAGACGACTACACGTGCACTTTGACCTATTACAAGGAGGCGTTAAGTAGATGTAATGCGGTGACATTTCGCCTACTTATTTCTCGAGTACTTCCACGTCACTCGTCAGTGGCCGTGCAATGCTGCGCCAAGTATTCACGGCGGCATTTTACGTAAATCGTCCAGTGACAGCTAAGACTCGCGGTAACGTTTATAATTGATACAACTCGATACAGCGCGCCTACACGCCACGTCGACCGTGTAAAGCGCATTGGTCAGCTGACTTCCGTTGGCCAGTGTGATGGTCAGTCAATACTGTTGTTGCCCGCGACATCCGCTCACTTCCGCCGCGCGAACATCATGAGGCCGGGACACGCCTTGAGCCACACCTTGTCGATGGGGTTGCCGGACGGAAGGTCCTTTAGGCACACTTGGTTGGCGCACTCCAGTAGTACGTTCTTCTCCAGCTTCGTCTGCAACGACAGACGGGAGGGTTGTACATTTAGGAGATTAGCTAGAGTAGCACCGAGCACATGAGCTAAAGTGAGAGAGAGACAGAGAGAGAGAGAGAGACAGACAGACAGACAGACAGACAGACAGACAGACAGACAGACAGACAGACAGACAGACAGACAGACAGACAGACAGACAGACAGACAGACAGACAGACAGACAGACAGACAGACAGACAGACAGACAGACAGACAGACAGACACGGACACGGACACGGACACGGACACGGACACGGACACGGACACGGACACGGACACGGACACGGACACGGACACGGACACGGACACGGACACGGACACGGACACGGACACGGACACGGACACGGACACGGACACGGACACGGACACGGACACGGACACGGACACGGACACGGACACGGACACGGACACGGACACGGACACGGACACGGACACGGACACGGACACGGACACGGACACGGACACGGACACGGACACGGACACGGACACGGACACGGACACGGACACGGACACGGACACGGACACGGACACGGACACGGACACGGACACGGACACGGACACGGACACGGACACGGACACGGACACGGACAGAGAGACAGTTTAGCATGTAGACAGGGTAGCAGAAAGCACGGAGTGGCGTGTGTAGATTTCACCGCACAGAGCACAGCACACAGCACACACAGTACAGAACACGGAAGATAAAATACAGAACTCATAGCACGGAATACGAAGTACAGAACTTAGGGTGCTGAGTGCAAATTATATATATATATATATATATATATATATATATATATATATATATATATATATATATATATATACACGTATATACGTATATATATAAGTATATATTTATATATACGTATATATATCAATATATATACGTATTATATGTATATGTATACATATATATATACAGTATATATATATAATATATATATATATGACACGGACACGGACACGGACACGGACACGGACACGGACACGGACACGGACACGGACACGGACACGGACACGGACACGGACACGGACACGGTCACGGACACGGACACGGACACGGACACGGACACGGACACGGACACGGACACGGACACGGACACGGACACGGACACGGACACGGACACGGACACGGACACGGACACGGACACGGACACGGACACGGACACGGACACGGACACGGACACGGACACGGACACGGACACGGACACGGACACGGACACGGACACGGACACGGACACGGACACGGACACGGACACGGACACGGACACGGACACGGACACGGACACGGACACGGACACGGACACGGACACGGACACGGACACGGACACGGACAGACAGAGAGACAGTTTAGCATGTAGACAGGGTAGCAGAAAGCACGGAGTGGCGTGTGTAGATTTCACCGCACAGAGCACAGCACACAGCACACACAGTACAGAACACGGAAGATAAAATACAGAACTCATAGCACGGAATACGAAGTACAGAACTTAGGGTGCTGAGTGCAAATTATATATATATATATATATATATATATATATATATATATATATGTATATATATATATATATATATATATATATACACGTATATACGTATATATATAAGTATATATTTATATATACGTATATATATATATCAATATATATACGTATTATATGTATATGTATACATATATATACAGTATATATATATAATATATATATATATATATATATATATATATATATATATATATATATATATATATATATATATATGTATGTATTATATATATACTTAGCATAAAGTACACAATTTCACCACACAGCTACCACATATGAATATCGTTTCCTCTCGTTTATATAACTCGTGAGAATCAATATTTACTCTTATCCAGTTTACACTACCTTCCTTAAGTGAGATTAAAATAAGTGACAGTATTGACGAGACCTCAAAGAATCTAGTCGTGCATCAACCACCGAGCCACACGTCCCAGTCTCTAGAGACACAAACGCCGTCAACGTGCACATTATCTGTGCGCGTTACGTGCAGGTCGCTTCTGTCTAGGCACGACGTCTTGATGTTGTCGATGGGAAAATAACGACGCTACTTACCTCTGAAACTGAGGAGTGGGGTTTGACGACTACAGTATTTGACTTCGTTAACTGGCGACAACAGACGCTACAACCTTGATTCACGATAACACTGATTCGCGGTTAACCTTATGCAGGATTACCATGATTCGGTGTACACTGATTGAGGGTAAGCAAGTATGTCTCTGTGAGGTGATAAGGGCAAGTGCTGTGAAGCTGTCATTTGTGTGACAGACAGGGGCGCCATATTGGGAAACCAGGATAATTGAGACTAGACCATTATCAACTGTTCCTGGTCCGCTAAGTCACATTTCAAACACCAGTCACCCTCTCAAACAACAGTTAATCTCTCAAACAAGAGTTACCCTCTCAAACAAGAGTCAACCCCTCAAACAAGAGTTAACCCCTCAAACAAGAGTCACCCTATCGACCAAGAGTCTACCTCTCAAACAAACAAGAATCAACCCCTCAAACAAGAGTCAACCCCTCAAACAAGAGTCAACCTCTCAAACAAGAGTCAACCCCTCAAACAAGAGTCACCCTCTCGAACACGAGTCAACCTGTCAAACAAGAGTCAACCCCTCAAACAAGGGTCAACCCCTCAAACAAGAGTCAACCCCTCAAACAAGAGTTAACCCCTCAAACAAGAGTCACCCTATCGACCAAGAGTCTACCTCTCAAACAAACAAGAATCAACCCCTCAAACAAGAGTCAACCCCTCAAACAAGAGTCAACCTCTCAAACAAGAGTCAACCCCTCAAACAAGAGTCACCCTCTCGAACACGAGTCAACCTGTCAAACAAGAGTCAACCCCTCAAACAAGGGTCAACCCCTCAAACAAGGGTCAACCCCTCAAACAAGGGTCAACCCCTCAAACAAGAGTCACCCTTTCGACCAAGAGTCTGCCTCTCAAACAGGAATCAACCCCTCAAACAAGAGTCAACCCCTCAAACAAGAGTCACTCTCTCGAACAAGAGTCAACCTCTCAAACAAGAGTCAACATTCCGAACACGAGTCAACCTCTCAAACAAGAGTCAACCCCTGAAACTAGAGTCAACCCCTCAAACAAGAGTCAACCTCTCAAACAAGAGTCAACCTCTCAAACAAGAGTCAACCCCCAAAAAAGAGTCAACCTTTCAAACAAGAGTCAGTCTCTCGAACAAGAGTCACCCTCTCAAACAAGAGTCAGTCTCTCGAACAAGAGTCACCCTCTCAAACAAGAGTCAACCTCTCAAATAAGAGTCATTCTCTTGAACAAGAGTCAACCTCTCAAATAAGAGTCATTCTCTTGAACAAGAGTCACCCTCACAAACAAGAGTCATTCTCTCGAACAAGAGAAACCCTCTCAAACAAGAGTCATTCTGTTTAAAAAGAGTCACCCTCTCAAATAAGAGTCGTTCTCTTGAACAAGAGACACCCTCTCAAACAAGAGTCATTCTCTTGAACACGGGTCACGCTCTGAAACAAGAGTCATTCTCTTCAACAAGAGTTACCCTCCCAAACAAGAGTCATTCTCTCAAACAAGAGTCAACCTCTCGAAAAAGAGTCACCCTCTCGAACAAGAGTCACCCTCCCACACAAGAGTCATTCTCTTGAAAAAGAGTCACCCTCTCAAACAAGAGTTAACCTATCAAACACGAGTCACCCTCTCGAACAATAGTCAACCTCTCGAACAAGTGTCACCCTCTCAAACAAGAGTCATTCTCTTGAACACCAGTCACCCTCTCAAACAAGAGTCAACCTTTCAAACATGAGTCACCCTCTCGAACAAGAGTCAACCTCTCGAACAAGAGTCACCCTCTCGAACAAGAGTCACCCTCTCAAACAAGAGTCATTCTCTTGAACACCAGTCACCCTCTCAAACAAGAGTCAACCTTTCAAACATGAGTCACCCTCTCGAACAAGTGTCATTCTCTCGAACAAGAGTCAGCCTCTCAAACAAGAGTCAACCTCTGAAACAAGAGTTAGCCTCTCGAACAAAAGTGATTATCTCGAACAAAAATCAACCTCTCAAACAAGAGTCACCCTCCATAGAGGACCTCATTCCTGACCCTATCCCTCCATGTAACGTTGAACACCATCGTGAGTATACTTGTGTAGCAGCCATCGAGCCTCAAA
Organism: Oasisia sp. SBJ-2009; assembly: GCA_964017155.1. NCBI lineage: Eukaryota > Metazoa > Annelida > Polychaeta > Sabellida > Siboglinidae > Oasisia > Oasisia sp. SBJ-2009. The sequence continues at coordinate 47,410,163 of OZ024856.1, forward strand.
GCGGGATGATTCCAGCATGAGTTTATCGAGTTTGGCTAAATTAGCGAACTTTCCCATCTGGTGTGTGGGAATACGCCAGCTTTGAAGGTCCGTCGTTCCCCTAGTAAGTGCCAGTAGCGGCTCTTTTGATGTCAGTAATATGTTTACCAACGTAAACATTTCAGGAGCGATGCAAAATTGTGAATTTTCAGTGGTGGGCAAACAGGAGTAAAACGGGAGATAAGGTACGCCTTAGCTATGCCTCTACGTAGATGAGAGAGACGGCGTGAGATACGACTAGAGAGACACCGTGGGGAACACCGTGAGAGACTGCGTGAGAGACGGCGTAAGAGACGGCGTTATAGACGGCATGAGAGACGGCTTTAGAGACGGCGTGAGACACGGTTTTAGAGACGGCGTGAGAGACGGTTTTAGAGACGGCGTGAGAGATGGCTTTATAGACGGCGTGAGAGACGGCTTTAGAGACGACGTGAGAGACGATTTTAGAGACGGCGTGAGAGACGCCGTAAGAGAAGATCCTGCGAGACGGAGTGGGAGACGACGTGACCCACCTCCTCGTAGAAGCACATGTTGCAGGCAAACAGACAGCCGTCGATGGGGTCGAGGTCCTTGAGCGACACGGCGGGCTTCACCATCGCCAGGGACGTGCCGACGACGGCGGCGACGACGAAGAGACAGAGAGCGTTGACGTTCTTCATGCTTCCTGCAACACACAACACGACTCTGTTGACACTGAGCTGAGGCGGCTACAGATAGGCGCCTGGCTACGGCGAAGTGAAATGCGGCTTTATTTGTGACGCAATATTAATTAGTTATTAAAGACACAACGCCATGGGAAAATTAATAACCTTTTCCGAATAAACAACACAGCCTACACATACACACGCGCATGCACGCACACATACACACCCGCACGTACGCATACACACGCACACACGCTCACACGCACACATGCGCACACACGTACGCATACACACACGCACACACACACACGTATGCACGCACGCACGCACGCACGCACGCACGCACGCACGCACGCACGCACACATATACACACACTACAAACACACACATACCACAAACACACAAACACACAAACACACACACGCGCGCGCGCACGCACGCGCACGCGCACGCGCACGCGCACGCGCACGCGCACGCGCACGCGCACGCGCACGCACACGCACACGCACACGCACACGCACACAATCACGCGACGCGTACACGTACACGTACACGTACACGTACACGTACACGTACACGTACACGTACACGTACACGTACACGTACACGTACACGTACACGTACACGTACACGTACACGTACACGTACACGTACACGTACACGTACACGTACACGTACACGTACACGTACACGTACACGTACACGTACACGTACACGTACACGTACACGTACACGTACACGTACACGTACACGTACACGTACACGTACACGTACACGTACACGTACACGTACACGTACACGTACACGTACACGTACACGTACACGTACACGTACACGTACACGTACACGTACACGTACACGTACACGTACACGTACACGTACACGTACACGTACACGTACACGTACACGTACACGTACACGTACACGTACACGTACACGTACACGTACACGTACACGTACACGTACACGTACACGTACACGTACACGTACACGTACACGTACACGTACACGTACACGTACACGTACACGTACACGTACACGTACACGTACACGTACACATAGACATAGACATAGACATACACTTACACATATACACGTACACACGGAATATCTATTCTGCTAAAATAAAAATATGTTGTCCTCTGAACTGCACTGCGGACAGCAGAGATATCTTAGTTCGCCGATAGGTAGCGCTGTGCGTCACTGGCCGCTCAACGTCGCCAAACTGAAGAAGTTTGGAAATCTACGGATGTTGATCCTTTTTACTATTCGATTTTGTGTGTGTGTAAGCTTCTGGGATGAGTGCAATATGTATCCATTCATCTACAATGTGATTACTATTACATACAGTTATATCTTGTGAATTCCTTTTAACGACGTTATACTTATTATGCAAACATGTTTGTGTATAGACGTCTATACACGTATACACCATGTATGTATTGCATGTTCGATTGAATAAAAATGTATTACGCCATAATCTATTATAAAACTGAAGTCATTCTCAGACAACGACACCGAATGAGAACATGCGTGTCCGCAGAAACTCAGAGACAATAATAGTATAGACACTAGTTCGTAGGTGTCACTGCCAGACGTGACGTAACACACGAAATGTTAATCACATCACAAAACTTCGCTGTATGGCGACTATTCTCATCGTATAAGGCGGCTATATTGATCCCCTAATCTGAGGTGATTGTTCACTATAAAGGCAATTCCTTTTGCACAATGATATTCTCGCTTTTTCGAGATAGTTATTCCGGAATAAATCATGGTTAAGGCGGTTGTGGTAAACATGTAGAATTCGGCGGTTAAACACAGTTGTCCGACAATTAATCCGCACGGTATTATTGTTGTGGTTAGGTACAATGCGAGACAGGAAAGCTGGTCATTTAACCCGGAAGGGCAGTGGGCGGTCGACAAAGAACGGACGTTGAAAGGTGGATCTCTGTCTGTCTGTCTGTCTGTCTGTCTGCCTGCCTGCCTGCCTGCCTGCCTGCCTGCCTGCCTGCCTGCCTGCCTGCCAGCCTGCCTGCCTGCCTGCCTGCCTGCCTGCCTGCCTGCCTGCCTGCCTGCCTGCCTGCCTGCCTGCCTGCCTGCCTGCCTGCCTGCCTGCCTGCCCCTGCCTGCCTGCCTGCCTGCCTGCCTGCCTGCCTGCCTGCCTGCCTGCCTGCCTGCCTGCCTGCCTGCCTGCCTGCCTGCCTGCCTGCCTGCCTGCCTGCCTGCCTGCCTGCCTGCCTGCCTGCCTGCCTGCCTGCCTGCCTGCCTGCCTGCCTGCCTGCCTGCCTGCCTGCCTGCCTGCCTGCCTGCCTGCCTGCCTGCCTGCCTGCCTGCCTGCCTGCCTGCCTGCCTGCCTGCCTGTCTTTCTCTCTCTATATATATATGTCTATATATATATCTGTCTCTCTGTCTATATATATATATATATATATATATATATATATATATATATATATATATATATATATATATATATATATATATATATATATATATATATATATATATATATGTATATATTATATATATATATATATATATATATATATATATATTATATATATATATATGTATATATTATATATATATATATATATATATATATATATATATATAGACAGAGAGACATAGAGATAGAGAGACAATGAGAGACAGAGCCAGAAGCAGAGACACCGAGAGGGGGAGAGAGGAGAGAGACAGACAGACAGACAGAGAGACAGACAGACAGGGACAGGGACAGGGACAGGGACAGGGACAGGGACAGGGACAGGGACAGGGACAGGGACAGGGACAGGGACAGGGACAGGGACAGGGACAGGGACAGGGACAGGGACAGGGACAGGGACAGGGACAGGGACAGGGACAGGGACAGGGACAGGGACAGGGACAGGGACAGGGACAGGGACAGGGACAGGGACAGGGACAGGGACAGGGACAGGGACAGGGACAGGGACAGGGACAGGGACAGGGACAGGGACAGGGACAGGGACAGGGACAGGGACAGGGACAGGGACAGGGACAGGGACAGGGACAGGGACAGGGACAGGGACAGGGACAGGGACAGGGACAGGGACAGGGACAGGGACAGGGACAGGGACAGGGACAGGGACAGGGACAGGGACAGGGACAGGGACAGGGACAGGGACAGGGACAGGGACAGGGACAGGGACAGGGACAGGGACAGGGACAGGGACAGGGACAGGGACAGGGACAGGGACAGGGACAGGGACAGGGACAGGGACAGGGACAGGGACAGGGACAGGGACAGGGACAGGGACAGGGACAGGGACAGGGACAGGGACAGGGACAGGGACAGGGACAGGGACAGGGACAGGGACAGGGACAGGGACAGGGACAGGGACAGGGACAGGGACAGGGACAGGGACAGGGACAGGGACAGGGACAGGGACAGGGACAGGGACAGGGACAGGGACAGGGACAGGGACAGGGACAGGGACAGGGACAGGGACAGGGACAGGGACAGGGACAGGGACAGGGACAGGGACAGGGACAGGGACAGGGACAGGGCATGCGCACATTGGATACTCTAAATGTCATCATCATCAGCCTGACAAGAAGACGGTCATAGCTGCTAGTATATGTTGTTTATTATCTCTCTATGGATAAGTCGAGGCGTGAACTATTGTTCCTACGAGTCCCGTTACGTTGATCTACTGATGCCACAGCGAGGGCTAGAGTGCAGCATAATAAGTCACCTCTCACTAGTTGCACGCCAACCGCCTACACCACAATGCGTTCAAATCTCCACCATTACTCATTTGGATGAAGCAGTTACTTCTGGCTTACCGGTAAACACCTACACACCAACGGCTTACAGCTTCTTATAAAAAGACACACAGTCAAAATAGAGTCGACTGAGTCGGTACAGGACCATCCATCAATCGGACCAGGATTCAAACTTCGTTTTCTTTTTGACAATCGCCTGACCACTGTTGCCTGTGGTGTGGTATTCTCCTTTTCGGTTTCGAGTGTTTTGTAGCGAATACTTTTAACTGACAAACTACCTTTATATACGATGTCTTCCATGGCCAACCGGTGGACCACTTCACGACCCAACAGAAGAATTAAGACGATGCTGCTTTACGTCTAAAGCCACCAGTGTCTATCACGAACGCGTTTGGAGAAAGTGATCATGAGGAGTATTAACACAATGGATATTTACGTATCAAGCCGGAACGTCTGCAAATGTCATCGCGGCAATACTGGTGAGGTTGGCTGCCCGTTTGATAGGTCGCTTAGACGGACGAAGCCACTCATTACACGTGAAACTAGTTTCTGTTAATTATGACCGCCACTGAAATGTTCGTTCTAGTTGAAATCAGCGATATGGTATTAAACTGTAGGGTGTTAAGATTGTACGGTGGAAGTCACAGTCAGTCCATCATCGAAGGCTAAACGAAGCAGTTGGCATGCACACTGAATGGTGCAATATATCATAGAGCCGCAGTACGGGTCTGACACCTGATTTAATTAAGGATATCTATTAGGAAGGTGATTTAGCGTCATCTCACCTCAGGCCAAAGAGTATATCGGTTTCGGAAAGGTTATTTAGTCTGGAGACTCGAGAGCACTTTTGTAAAGGTTCTGCGGTCAATTCCTATTTATTGTGATCGAGAGCGCAGACCAAGTGCGAGCAGCTTTACTGTATAAATCACGATGACAACAGGTGCAACTTAGGGGGCGGAGAACAACGCAAATACGAGGAACATTCACTCTAGAACAATGACAAACTTCCTTTACTCTCGGTATAATTGCAGTGGGTTTCATACACATCAACAACATTATTTAATGCATGTTTCGATCGTGTACTGGATACGTAACGGAAGATACACGCACACGCACACGCACAAACATATATATATATATATATATATATATATATATATATATATATATATATATAAATATATATATATATATATATATATATATATATATATATATATATATATATATATATATATATATATATATATATATATATATATATATATATATATATATATATATATATATATATATATATACAATGAAGAAGAATGCAGAACAAATATATGACAATGTCCAACCGAATAGCGATCAATATTACATTGTTTGTCTGTTGCATCAAGAAAGCGACGACTACGATTTTGTGATCACTGCAAGATGGCCGTCGTTCAACCAGTCGCCTGACCTGTGTTTCAGGCACTAGCTCAGCGTTATGCCCTGATTGGCTCGCCATTTACATGTATTTTGATATTGAGCCTGCGCATGTTTCCGAAGGACGTCAGGTGGCGTAGGTGGTAGAAGTAATATGAAAGATAAGTTCTTGTGTAGCGCAGTATCCATTCTTAACTCAGAATGATGCAACAATGATGCAAAAATAATGTGCGAAAACAACTGTTTGAACTGGAACAACATATATAGTAAGCTTGGTTCGATACAGCATATGTGGTGATGATGTTAATAAACTGAGAGGAGAATTTGCGGACACCAGAACAAATGTCAGCATGTTCGTTAGTGCCAAACTGAATCATTGTCTTTGTTCTCTGATTAGCGAGCGTTCAGCTCGACGATTGCACGTCGACCACACATCAGAATCACCGACCTACGCGTGCATGTTCAATCTGCCCGCTCCTGACACGCCCCGGCCCCAATCAGCAGATGTTAGAAATTAGGAAAATAAGAAATGTGCCGATTGCTTAGAGGACATTCGATCGACGTACCTACGTGCGCAGTTCCGCACTTCAGGCAGTCACGCCGTCGCATTAGGCCTTGGACACTTCCGGTACCGCGACTGGAGGAGGTCAGCAATGTCCGTGCTAACGCGCTTAGATCACGTATGGCGATTGCCGTGGGACATGTAGTGTTAGTTCGCATATGTGTGTGGTCTTTATATGTATAGATCACGTTTCAAGCATTGGTGCATTATCTTCACCATAGCGCCGAAATCTACTAGCGTCTTTATAATGTTGACTGATTCGCTTCCTTTGTACCATATATATGTATGTACGTGCATACGTAAAAAAAGACCATACGTCGGTAAGTATATATATATATATATATATATATAAATATTATAATATGTGTGTATATATATATCTATCTAATATATGTTATATATATATATATATATATATTTATATTATGTATGTATATATATATATACATATATGATTATATATATATATATATATATATATATATATATATATATATATATATATATATATATATATATATATATATATATATATATATATATATATATATATATATATATATATATATACTCACGGACGTATGATCTTTTTTACGTATGCACGTATGACTGCTTCTCTAATATATATATATATATATATATATATATATATATAATATATATATATATATATATATATATATATATATATATATATATATATATATATATATATATACTTACGGACGTATGGTCTTTTTTACGTATTCACATATGACTGCTTCTCTACAGTGTTTCTAAACAATATAAATAACTGAAAGGTGAAACCGTAGAGGAAACACGACACAATTTGCCACATCTCGAGACTCCAGCGGGAGCGTTAGCGTGGTAGAACCGCAGCCAAAGCGTGGTTGTCGCAGCGAAAATAATAGTTTCTACATGGCAGTTTTGTATTGCTATTAAGTGCAAAAACAATATACGAAAAGTTTTCAGGTGGTGATACGCAGTGTCCATCGGTTAGTTCATATCCTGCTGACGTGCCCTGCCCAGGTCCACTTCCGTCTTCTGACTTATTCAATCACGTCAGTGACCTTTGTTTTTCTCTTACCCAGATGTTTGTTTTTCTGTCCCGGTATGTGATGTTTAACATACTCCTTTCCATCTTTGTTTTTGCGGCGGAAATATGGGCACTCATCACCCAAGCAAAGCACATTTATTATTGTTGTTTGCTTGGGTGATGAGTGCCCATATTTCCGCGCCATAAGTCATTGCATGAGTTGTAGACTTGTGTCTTCAAGCATGTTCCAATGTTACCTTTGAAGATGTCGCGGTGCTTGGCAAATGCTGTCCATCCGGCCGTGATTCTTCTTTGAAACTCCTTCTCTTTTGGTTTCTGACTCTGTCTGGTGCTGTATCTCTGTTCCAGGTTGATGTAGCTTTTTATCCTCACCTTTGTTTTCGACTCGTTCATCTTCAGACCCTGATTTTCACTTTTATCAGCTAATTCCTATAGTAGTTGTTGTAGCTCATGCGGTGTATTAGCGCATGTGAGCATGTCGTCGGCGAAGCGAAGATGACTGAGATATTCGCCGTCTATCGTTAAGGCTCTGGTTTCCCAAGTCAGTCGTCGGAATATGCTTTCGAGTGCTGCCGTGAATAGCTTGGACGATATGCTATCTCCCTGTCGTACTGTTCCTCTGATGTTGATCTTTTTGCTTTCTTTGCTTTGTGTAGGTGGACTGTCATCGAGCTGTTGGTGTAGATTTCCTTCAGGAATTCCATGTACACATCTTCTATCCCCCTGTTCTTGAAGCGAGGTCAGTACTGCTTTGCACTAAGTCGAAGGCTTATATATATATATATATATATATATATATATATATATATATATATATATATATATATATATATATATATATATTACTGTAGAGTGAGCAGTACTAAATGCCGTAGTTGTGTAGAATATACCCCTCAGTACACGTTTGAGTGCATTTTAGTTTCAGCTCACACTCGGGAGATAGTTGTACTAAAAATGCTAGTGTTATCGGGCAGATTTAATTACTTCGATTTAGTTTATCAGAATCAAATCAGCATATGGTTTGTTTCAAATAATTGTTAGTAGTTATATAGGGGATAGGGGAATGCTACTTGTGTCTGTGCGCCGCTCCTTTGGGGTTTGCAGGTCTTTGTGATCAAGTACGACGGTTACACTGCTGTAAGGGTTGTAGTCACGCACCGCTCCTGTGGGGCTTGTAGGTCTTGGTGATCAACTACACGACGGCTATAAGGATTGCAGTCAGCCTAATGAAGAGTACTGATCTTGTCTGCTTGGCTGCTAGCATGATGGCCTTATCACAAGTGTTGTTTCCACGCTGGAGAGACGTGCTGTAGGATGGATAAGGCTAGCGGTATATAAGCCTGTGCTCTTGTTTTCACATGGCATGTGCATTCCACTGTAGCGACGTTCTCATTCCATCGGCTTTCTTTACAGCAGTATTCACATGTGTGTTCAAAGGTAGCGTCTTGTGAATTCTACCGACCAAATATCCTGTGACTGGATGTGGTGTATTTATGAGACAACAATAAGACGTATCATCTTGTGTGATACCTGTAGAACTTTTCATATACAAAAAGTATATATATATATATATATATATATATATATATATATATATATATATATATATATATATATATATATATATATATATATATATATATATATATATATATATATATATATATTATATATATTGTATAGTTGATGTTAATAAATAGAGGAATCCTTATATAACTTCCACACTTTCCAATATTTATATTATCATCAACCCAATCAGCCGGTAGAATTCGTTTCGCTGCTAGAAGAACTGCTCGAAAACTGATAAATGCAGTAATGTTATGAATAATAATGCAAATTCGCTCAAACTCTTTACGAAACATGCGGTGTATATAGAATAGACTAAAGCGTTGTGTCTTCATATTCAATGGCGAAAAAGAGCAAGAAGCACCTGTGATAAAGTTTTACATTGTCAATAAATTAAAATGATATACAAAATGAAGAGAATAACTGAGATGTGCTGAATAGTTAACTAGAAATATGTTGATACATCTTGTGAATAAATGTTAACCAGCATAGAAAAATACGTGTTATCTGGATGAAACTAGGTTGTGGAATTACGATTAGGAGTTGCTCCCATATTTTAATAAAAATATTGGTAATTGTATATAAACTAACAGTCAGAGGTTGAGCTAAGTTTCAAATGGTCACGCCAAGTAACTCGTATTTTACCTTAGTTATTGTCGTTAATGATTAATAAACATATTCACTTTGTTCGCCTTTGTGAAATATAAGGTTGGATTTTATTATTGCTCACTTTTGGGTAGTAGGGTACCATTAAGTTAAAGCGCTTTTTGTAAGTGACTAATGTTTCCGCAGGCGAGTAGAATGATCGGTCTTACATCGTGAACTCTACAGCGCAGCTACAGCCGACAGACTGTGTCACCACACGCGGTGATTATAAGCCACGCCAGGCGTTGCCTGGGTTGTTATTTCATTACGTTGACCGCCAGTGGACATTGGATTAAATGTGGAAAACGATTATATTTTATAAACTGCAACAGTGTTGATAGGAAAGTGAACAGGTCGCAATTTCAACAAGTAAATGCATTTGGCTGCAGTCCGATATGTACAATGATGACAATGCATCGTTATGATGCAGACAAATTACGTATATTGCGAAATGCTGTTATGATGATTGTGTTATTATTTCATTACGACGGGTCGTCCCACAAGAACTGAAACCCAGCAGACCGTCAACGTGATCATTAACGAATTATGATGTACGTTAGGCAGTCTTGATGCTACCATTGCGAACACCGGAATCTCGTAGGTCAGAGGAACGTACAGTCAGTGGGGTAGGTTGTGGCTAAGATGTCTTGGTCTGGTATTTGACCAGTGCTTGCAGTTTCATTCATTCCTTATATTTTAATGTATTATGCATTTGTATTCTATGCATATATTGTAAGCTTACATTTTATATTATATTATATCTACCTATCTATCTATCTATCTATCTATCTATCTATCTATCTATCTATCTATCTATCTAGCTATCTATCTATCTATCTATCTATCTATCGATCATCCTGGCAACAATTCCTTGGATGTCCTTGGAGCATCTTTACCACTTTGCTCGGCAACCCGTTTTACCAATTTGTACAACTTTCTCAAAAATAATTCCACCCAGAATCTAGTTGACATGGCATGGTGACACAACCAGTCAACAACAATGTGCAATTGCAAGGACCATCAGACCTACTAACTTACTGAGCCAGATACCAGACTGTCCTGTGTTGTGCCTTGCTGCCCTTATTTCCTGGCTTCTCAGTCCCTTCCCTCAAGAAATATGTGGCTTCACCATGACACCACATACCAATTGATCAAATCAAAGCATGCAATTAGCTGCAGTCAGTTGGTCCCTGGCGGGTGACAATACAGATAAAGCCCTTTTCTCAATCAGTAAAAGTCATGCCAAATATTTAATTGAGCACAGCTGTAAAACCATGTGGGCCTAGTAATAACAAAATGTCAGCTGTCTGTAATACACACTGGATTTTGTTCATAGACGGTAAATGCTTTAATGTATAATGGCCGTGTATTGAATTCCCGAGCCTCCTGTCAATCTCATATAATCCAATCTCATATGGCTTCCGCTGTGACGTTCTTTTCAAATTCCCTAGAATGCGGTATCATCTGCGGTGACAGCCTCAGTCAGAATATAATTACATCGTTACTCTTCAAACGTTGCATGTCCATGTACACCGATTTAACAAGATGGCTATCCGCCGTGAAATGCCCACATAATACGTGGAGAATGAAACCACTGATTTGTGGAGTGAACAAAGACTATTCGACTACGTGCATCCAGGCTTTATGATATGATTATTTTATAAAGTCATGTTTTAACGCGATTGCGATTCACAAATGAAGTTATTTATTACCTGTGCTTTAAATAGCGGAGTTTCACGTACGTTTACTTTGAAAATCCACCCAGTTGTTTGTTGAGTGGAATACACAAAAACAACTCCACATTCAATCTGATGGTGTCGAACCCGCACTAAATTGGTTTCATTACAACGGATGGTTTCGGAAATAGAGTTAGAGCTGCACTTGATTTGCTATAAATGGATTAGGTTTTTGGCGTGATTTACAATTAAATTGCTGCGACTGGATATGCCTGAGCAAATTGGCGCGCATGCGTACAACGCCTATGCGAAACGGGGTAACACCATCACCGGAAAGTGACGCACGTAGCAAGCAGCACTGTTTTAGTTACATGTGGACTCCTTAACCACGCTTGCCTTTACAATATCATGGTGGCACAATAATCAAATATTATCCTATCATATCTTATATTTAAGTCATTATATTTTCAACCTATATATTTTTCGCTTTAGATAATTTACTATTGCAGCATTAGTTATGACACTAGTACATCAGTTTTTTCTAAAGCTGAACATATATATACCTAAATACATTATATGTACAGTGTAAATATATATATATATATATATATATATATATATATATATATATATATATATATATATATATATATATATACACCTAGGCTAACAGGAACTACGCACAGTCCCAGTAGGGAGCTACGTTAAGACATGCGTCGGTGCAAGAAGGATGCCAGAACTTCTTACTTGCAACTAATTAATTTTGGTCTATTTTAGACCGAGGCAGTCGGACGCCGAAGCGGAAAAAGTGAGAAGTCATTACGGTTGGCGCGCCATATCGAACACACATACGAAATGTTACGGTGAAGTGATAACTAGATCTTGATTCGATTATCGCGCGCTAATCTTTGTACAACAAATTTTCTGTGATGATTACTACAACTTCGATCTCAAACTGACCTGTGATCGAAAAGAAAACTTGTTACCAATAACAGTAATACATTATTTATATATAGTGAAACTATATGCATGCTTTTCGAAGTACTTCATCATAAAACTAGTATACAGCGCTCAGAAAAATGGGGCATTTAATACCCAGTGCCGTGCAAAATGTGAAACGCACACAGCAAAGCAAAGCAAAGCAAAGCAAAGCAAAGCAAAGCAAAGCAAAGCAAAGCAAAGCAAAGCAAAGCAAAGCAAAGCAAAGCAAAGCAAAGCAAAGCAAAGCAAAGCAAAGCAAAGCAAAGCAAAGCAAAGCAAAGCAAAGCAAAGCAAAGCAAAGCAAAGCAAAGCAAAGCAAAGCAAAGCAAAGCAAAGCAAAGCAAAGCAAAGCAAAGCAAAGCAAAGCAAAGCAAAGCAAAGCAAAGCAAAGCAAAGCAAAGCAAAGCAAAGCAAAGCAAAGCAAACCTGGGTTATAATGTATTTTAGAATAAAAATAAGTGGGAGTCAAAATACCACACGTGGGTAGGTGTTGACAAACCTTGTGTTAGAATACGTCATGGTCAACGTACCAAACGGGGACTACGATAATATAATTGCATTTCGATCCCGAGGTCATGATGTTTCGTAGTAATTTGTCTAGTGGATCAGTTTACCATGGAGTCAGACGACATTATACTACACCGGCAAATCTTTTTGAACACTATGATTATATATATGCCATGATTATATATATATATATATATATATATATATATATATATATATATATATATATATATATATATATATATATATATATATATATATATATATATATTCAGCGGGAATGGCAACATAGCCGCTTTTTTGAAGTCTAAATTATATATATATATATATATATATATATATATATATATATGTATATATATATATATATATATATATTATATGTCTGTATATATTATAAATATATAATTTTATACACTCACACACATAAACAATACACACACACACACACACACACACACACACACACACACACACACACACACACACACACACACATTTCTTGACGCCAAATGTGACACGCCACATGTTACTTTTCTGTACTCGCGGAAAGTTGATTTAATTTTAGTTCCTTTAAACTTTTCATTGGCCAAAAACAGGACACCTATTCATACACATCGTGACGTCACCAATCCCTCGAGAGTTCCGTCTAATAAAGAAATGGGGCATCCAAAATAGCTACAAACGTGGCTAGTTCCATCAAAGTTAAATGGACTAAACTAATGGATTTTCTCGATTTCACACCCTGGAGCTGCCGAAAGACGGTAGCTTCCGTTCGACACTTTTGCGCGGTTTTTATGACCGTTAGCTAGGCGCGTTCTCTCCAACTCCTCACTGGGGTCTATTCCATTCGATCACTTCCAATTCCCGCTCCAATTCCTTTCAATTTCTGTTATTGAATTCCAGTAACAATCCTTTTTTTCAATTCTTTTTTCAATTCCAACTATAATCATTCAAATCCATTTCCAGTTCCCGTTCCAATTCCACAGAACAAAAGTTAACCGTAAAACATATATGATTAATGTGCATACAGCGTGTCATGTGTGATGTATTTATATGAATATATAATCATTACATAATATACACACACACAATCACATATACCTGGTACATAGAAATTAGTAAACGAAAATAATTCATTCAGTGATATTTTATTGCAGGAAAACCATTTTAATGTAAGCATCACTGCATAATAACAAATATCTGATTCTATATCTGATTCTGATATAGAATCAGATATAGAAAATATCTGATTCTGATTCTCGAGTTTACTCTCTTTTTGGCATCAACTACTATCTACCCACATAACACCAGAGGTAGTTCCAGAGACTCAATGTGGCTTCAGAGGTAACCGGAGCACCGTGGATATGATATTTTGTCTCCGACAACTACAAGAAAAGTGCATTGAGCAGGACCGACCACTGTACATGGTATTTGTCGACTTCAGTAAGGCGTTCGATACAGTTGGGAGGACCGGGCTACGGCAGCTACTGAGGAAGTATGGATGCCCAGAGAAGTTCACAACAATGATCGAGGCACTACATACCGGAATGATGGCAAATGTTAGTGTTGGAGGGGAAGTCTCGGAATCGTTCAGTGTCACAAATGGGGTCAAGCAAGGATGTGTACTGGCCCCCACGCTGTTCTGCATCTTCCTATCAGCAATGCTCGATGATGCTTTCCGAGACATGGGGGATGGTGTCTACATGCAGTCCAGACAGAGCGCTGACCTATTCAACGTCGCACACTTCAGAGCGAAGACCAAGACTACTCGGATACTGATGAGAGAGCTGCTATTCGCAGATGACAGTGCACTGGTTGCACACTCTGTTGAAGAGATGCAGAATATAGTAGATGCTTTCTCCAATGCGTCAAAGAAGTTTGGCCTGAAGATTAACATCAAGAAGACCGAGGTGCTGTACCAACCCAACTCTACAAGAACCCGAGAGGAGGATATCATGGTTGGTGGAAACAAGTTGAACTCTGTTCTGGAATTCACCTACCTCGGAAGCATGATATCAAGTGCTGGATGCATTGACGATGAAATACAGAGGAGGATGGCCAAGGCTAGTGCATCTTTCGGCCGACTACGCCAGAGACTCTGGAACAACCACCATGTGTCCATGCGGGTTAAAGGCCAGATATACCGTGCAATCGTGCTGTCCACCCTCCTATACGGAGCCGAAACATGGACAGTGTACAGACGACAGGTGAAAAAGCTGCATGCCTTCATGATGCGACATCTGCGATCGATCATGAGGATAACCTGGATGGACAAAGTGACAAACAAGGAAATACTCCAACGGACAGGGCTGCCATCTATGGAAGATCTTCTGATCAGAAAGAATCTCCGGTGGACTGGACACCTCATGAGGATGCAGTTCTCTACTCCCAACTGTCTTCTGGTCAGAGAAAGAGAGGGCGCCCTCGTCTCCGGTTCAAGGATACCATCAAGAGAAACCTGAAGCTGAGAGACATAAAGATCGACTCCTGGACATCACTCTTACAGCAGAGAGATAAATGGAGAGCAACAGTCAAGTGATGGAAGCAGTCTTTGTCGCTTCGCGACCGACAGCATGATGATGATGACGTAGCAATTACCATTACATGGCATTATTGCAGTTGTCACATTCTGGTTACAAATACAAGCCTGTTCAGTTTTCTTTGGGCTTATTAAAAATTGTGTGTGTGCATTGGTAATGTGTTGACTTTAATTGGTTGCAATTTGGATTGTTTGGAGGTATCCTGGTGTCTTTTATCTTAGCCCTAGTATTTGCTTAGCATGTTATATTGGGAAAGTGTGATTGTTATCTCAGTAATTGCAGTTGTTCTTTGAAGCAGTCCCCTGGCAGCAGGTATTTTACACAAGGCAGTAGGACATGCCTAACTGACTTCCCAGTCATTAGTTTCATCCGCTGATTAATTACTGGGTATTGTTTGAACAGCAGCTTCATTGTCCAATTGTTCTTGGTCACTAAGCACCATTGCCTGAACAGCAATATTCTGTTGTGAAATTCGTGTGTTATTCATGTGAAAAATATCCTTCATAGCGTCACAAAAATAACAGATGCTCAATTCCTTTTCAATTTAAAACCTCTCAATTTCAAAATTCCAATTACAGTTCAATTCATTTTTTCTAAATCTTGCAGGAAGACGTGACATCTTACTCCTGACTTCCGCTACTGCCTTCAACGCAACCACCGTTACCGTCGCCAATCGCCACCTCCCCTCGTCTAGAGGGGCCGCTCGAGAGGGGCAATAAATTAGTGTAAAATCATAACGTATTGGGTTAAGATCATATCAACCATTCTGTGGTGGTGTACACATGTGTGTTATTGGACGTTGCACACGTAGACACGTACCCTCGTACCCAGGCGGACGTACACACGTACACACATACACACGTAGAGAGTCGGTCATACAAACGCACTCATGCACACGCACGGGCAGAGCCCCATGTCTACGAACCGGCGGAATAACAGACAGACAAACGATGAGCGTAAGACAATAAATCAATAATCATTTCTCTATGACAATCATATTTACCTGCGCCGCCAATTTACTGCAGCAGCATGCCTGTCTAAAAAAAACGTACACTAGATCATATCCATTCTACTTTGTCAGGTTGATATTACAAACGAGATAACTGGGCAGAGATCAACACGTCGTCATGCACATACACAATCTAGTGACTGTAGATTTCCCTATAGTAAAGCCGCCAGCTAATTTGGATGATCGAACGTCAATCATACGTTGGCTATCAACAATCATACAACATCGACCGACAATGCTCACGCATCATGAGTCAGCACTCTTCTGGAGAAGACATCTTTAGTGTGGTCTTAGATGGTTGGCGTTGCGCAGAGAAAAACAACTGTCTAAGTACTGCTCGTTGTGTTCCAACAAATGACACTCAGCAAGTAAGACAGGACGTCGCACAATGACACGAGTCTTAGCACTAGACCAGGTTTGTTTACAGATGGTTGCAATTAAGCCTTTGTTTGAGTGGGAGCGTGGCCTAATTAGCCAATCCCTATGTGTGGGTGTGGGCCCAGTGACCAGCCCACACCTGTATCTCTAATTAAGTAGATCACCCCCTGTAGTGTAGTTGGATGTGGTCGTCACCTTGTAGTTAACACTTACCTCACAAGTGCAACAGTATTTTATAACACAAATAAGGCTAGGATCAGTTACGTATATAGGAGGTAGCACATTCAGACAACATCTATTCATAGTCATAGTCGTGACGGCAAAATCGCTGCGGTTCCGGATTCTACATAAACCACGTGTCTCCTGGGAAATGTTGCAATAAATGCCTGTTTGGTTCACTCACGGCGATGCAATCTAGTCGATAAATATTGTAACATTTATCATAAGGTGGTTCATGATTGATAGTTTGTAGAATGCATACACGACATCAACTGACTAGATGCACCACTGTAATAAATAAATAACGTACTACTGATAATTAACGACGGATGGAGCAACTCTCACGATATTCGTATCCGTACAGAACAAACTCGCTTAAAACATGCAAACTTCCGTTATATTTTTGTTATGTTAACAAAGTCAATAAAAACATGTCAATATTTAATGTTAGAAATAACATGGTAATATAATGTGAATAACCTAACTAGTCGGTGTCGTCGACAGAATATACATTCTTCATTTACAAGTCTAGGTAAAGCAAATTCACTGTATACTTTATTCATATATATATATATATATATATATATATATATATATATATATATATATATATATATATATATATATATATATATATATATATATATATATATATATATATATATATATATATATCAGTATCAAATGTGATATTCACAAAATGTCCGTCACAAAAGACAGTGGTTGTGGTATATATATATATATATATATATATATATATATATATATATATATATATATATATATATATATATATATATAACAGTTAATTTTTAGGGCTGAAACTAAAAATATGCAGTTAGGAACGAGTTACCACAACCACTGTCTTTTGTTACGGACATTTTGTGAATATCACATTTGATACTGATTAGAGAAACAAAAATATTAATATTTTATTTGCGGTTAAATTATAATGGCTCATTTGCCTCTTTTAGAATACGTGTATTTGTTGTTTTAGTATAACAAAACAGAACTATTGTTTAACTTACATTTCAGTAACACATTTTGCATTTTGAAAAGCTCGAAACACTAAGACACTTCTTGGATGGCTCTCAGAAAACACGATATGGTGTTTGATTGAACACGTCTGCCAGAAAAGGAAAGAGTAAAGCGTTTTGAACAACCCTGAGGACCGGATAATGGACTATATAAGAACAACCCTGAAGACCGGACAATGGGCTCTATAAGAACTTACCTTTATTTATTTGTATTTGCATTTAAATACCGTCTATCACTTCCAGTTATTTTAAAATAATTTCCTTGACATTTATTTTAAAATCATTTCATTTACATCTGGTAGATATCAATCATTTCGCGTCCGTACCTGGAATTTGAAGACTACATCAAGTAACCCATCCGATCACCTGCAGTAATGTCATTATGTTCCCCGATTAAAAAACGTCGCTTTTAGCTGTCGACGTGATTTATAGGTGACTCGATTTATACGACCTGGCGCCAGATGTCCACGTCCTTGTAATTTGTTTAACTACATCCGACGTCGAAACTACGCCGACAGTACTCCGTTGGTGACCCGACATTAGCAACATCTTTACGCAACACCATGACATCTTCTAGTTTCGACGTCCTTACAACGTTGACCACCCGACGTTGTGCAGAAGTCTGATTTGATTGTTAACGAGATTTCAACGTCGGTGCGACGTCAGGTTTCGACATCATTGCAACGTCATGTCATCGACGTTGTAAATACATTGTATTATTATTTTAATTTTTATTTATTATTTGTATATACGCTGTACGACGTCGTGGCGGATATCCAACCAATAATCTACGTCGCACCGACGAGTGTCCTAGTCTCGATACCTCCTGGTACGTCGCTTCTCCATAAGCAAGACTCCTCGACGACCTTTACATTTTTTACATACCAAATTATATATATATATATATATATATATATATATATATATATATATATATATATATATTATATTATATATAATAATAATAAAGCTTAATTGCCATATTCAACGTGCATTACATGATGAATTGGAATGTAGTCTGGCGTTGACTCATATATATATATATATATATATATATATATATATATATATATATATATATATATATACAATAAAATGAAATATGACAAATAAATATAAGATATGTATATAAAATATACATATTGTACATAATTTGTTCTCTAAAATGAAAAAAATATAAATAAATAAATAAGTAAATAAATAAAGACAAAATTAAAATAATAGATTATCTATTTAACAATAATTGTGGTGTAAACTAGTTAATAAATAAATAAATATATATAAAATGTCCTTTAAAATTGTTTAAAATATATATATATATTATCTTCTAAAAATATAATTTAAATTAGTAGACATACATTATAAGAGGACTAAAATATCATTTAAAATTATAATTACAATTGAATGCGTCCAATTTTGTTTTAAAAATATATTTATACAATTATTAAGTTAAGCTAAAATTTCAGGAGAAGAGAAGATTGTTGTTCAGCACCACCGATCCGCTATATTATATATAGTATGCACAAATATACAGCCAAGCTAAGTTTACTTCTTTTGATAATTCTTGAGGCTAGTGTCTATGATGAGGGGGTTTTGTCCGAGGGGGTTTTGTCCGGAAGGAGCTTATGTCTTGATGGAGTTATGTATGGAGGGGGTTTTGTCCGAGGGGGTTTTGTCCGAGGGGGTTTTGTCCGGAGGGGGTTTTGTCCTACCTCCCTTTGTAGTATACTGTGGTTTCTGGGCAGGCTGGTATAGTAGGGATCTAAGAGAAGGACAACTCTGTTTCCAAACCTGGGAAGAGCCAACTCAATTTTGGCAGGAGAGGAGACGGAAACTCTGACTCAGAACCCTGAATGTCGAACATAGGCCACAGTAAATAAAGCCGTCCACCCAGGTAACCCGAATGACGTAGTGTTGGGGGGGGGGGGAATACCGTCTAAAGACAGACGAGTTAAATCCATTGACCAACGTCAACCACAACCCTGTCAGTGGGCAATAGTGCGCCGACAGAAATAACAGTTGAAGAGATAACTGGATGAGTATAACCGCAAAGCATTGTTAAGGTTCTTAACATGGGAGTTGTTTGCAACAATAATAAGCTTACAGCTTAACATCTTCAAAGTCTCAGAAATTGATGACATTCCCAAACGGCTACCAACTTTCCCAGGCACAGAGAGACAACTGTCATGATTACATTATAAAACACAAATTTCAACATGAACAGCAGCATTGCATGTGATATCCATGTTACGTGATAAGAGTAGCACCGGATGGTACGTGAAGCAGTGAATACCACACGTTAGAAGAAGAGAACAGGCAGCTATTAATGTTCTCTGGAACCAAAAACACAATGAGAAAAGTTGTTGAATTTTACATAGTCCAACAGCAAAGAACTGTTTATAAATGTAAAGGATACATCACCTAGAACTGTCATCGCCTCATTTACATGCTACCCGGAAGTTAACAACATCAGCTGATATCTATATAGTCCTATCAACGGGAGTGATGACAATGATATAAACTACTTCTACGCAGACCTACAAGGCCAAAGGACAAAGTACCCAAACGAAATGCTCTTACCATAGTTACACAAACATATTCCAATGCAGAGGTTGGCAACTATGTTGTCAAATAGTCCCATAAGAGTGGAGCAATCAGAAATGGACAATGGCTCTCGGATTTTATTCACTAAAATAACATGCTACAAATGGATTGTTTATAGTCAGTGTCAGCATTGAATATATATATATATATATATATATATATATATATATATATATATATATATATATATAATTATTGCTATATGAAGCTGATATATGCACTATCACAAAAAACTAGAAAGAAACATCTGTCAATTAGATAGTTTCTAAACTGTTTAACTAGATAGTTTCTAAACTATTTAATTAGATAGTTTCCAAACTATCTACTGTTCCACTGAAATCATAGGTTGTCAAATAACAAACCTTGACGGAGATGTCGACAAACTCGTAAACAACATACACGGCGCCCAGTGCTGTAACAAGTACTCCAGAAAAGTAAAAGTAAAAGTACCCCCGAAAAAAACTACTTCAGTAAACGTACCGCCTCACAAAAGTACTTAAGTAAAAGTACAAAAAGTATTCGGTCAGTGCCAATAATATATATATTTATATATATTTAATGTTATATATATAATATTTTCTTCATCATCCTATATATATATATATATATATATATATATATATATATATATATATATATATCAGGATTGTTTGATTTAAATTATTTGATTTAAATCATTGATTTAAATCATGATTTAAATCACTCCAAAAAAATATAAC
Source organism: Oasisia sp. SBJ-2009 (assembly GCA_964017155.1). Lineage (NCBI taxonomy): Eukaryota > Metazoa > Annelida > Polychaeta > Sabellida > Siboglinidae > Oasisia > Oasisia sp. SBJ-2009. The sequence goes on from OZ024856.1 coordinate 47,431,513, forward strand.
AAATCATTGATTTTTGATTTTTACAAATCTGTTTTTGATTTATATGAATCTGCTTGGCTGGGTCGAATGCTTTGTATGCCTCATGCATCTATATGTCTCAGTATATAACCCCACACCCATAACAAGTGATTGGTCAAGGGAGATCAATTCGAATGAACAGGAAGCCTGACATCATAAAAACGGCTCTATAGGCAACTGCTATGCAATATAAGGAGACTAAAGCTGATGGGGAGTAGGAGTGCTCCCCAGTTGAATCATCTCCCCAACTGGAGGGTATGGGTGGAGGGAGCATTGATGAACAAAGGCTACCAGGGTCAGTAGGTAATTGCAGCCCACAACAGTGCCATGGATATGCAAAATAAGCAGAAAAGGCAACCTGGGTCTCAGGCTGAGCCGCTGAGATCATCAGGAATTGCATTAGACACAGGCCAGAGGCAGAGCCTAATCAAAGCTGCAGGTCAGCATTAACTGTCTGTTGGATCACTGCTTTGTTGTACGAGTTCTACCACTTCTTTGTATTTATTCACAATGTCTGGAAGAAAAAAAGACTGGTTTTATTTTGAAAAGACAGTGGTGCCAGGAACGACTGGGTGTAAAGCCAAATGTATGGTCAAGGTATTTCATTTCAGAATGCAGTGAAGCTTCCAAATCTTGTGTTTAATAGGAAGCAAGTTTTCAATTAAGAAGCTCCAAGTTTATTTAAAAATCAAAACAATAAAAAAATCCGATTTAAATCAAATAAATCCGCTTTATTTTTAAAATAAAGTATGATTTTTTTCAACCCTGATATATATATATATATATATATAATATTTTCATATATATATATATATATATATATGTATATATATATATATATATATATATATATATATATATATATATATATAAACTTATATGAGATCTTCTGATGCCACCAGTTCACTTATGTTGTTGGTGTTTGTCTTTTGTGATAGATATAATTATCTTAGCTTAAGATAATTACTAAATTTAAGGTGTTTTGATATTTAGCGTTCACATTTACTACGATTCCATTCTGTATCTACTACCAACGGCATTTCAAAGAAGATCAATGCAGCCACTGCACCACAAACCTTGTAGAGCAGGAGAGTACAGCGCGTCGACCGCGCAGTCTATGCGATGTTCAAAACACATTGTTACACACTGTTGAGTGTTGAACAACAACAAAATCACGAAATTGTAGTTTTGAAATAAATTATGCACCAACAGACCACGATGTATGGAGATAAACGATAATATGAGATCTAGAATAATAACCTGGCTCTCAGTCGCTGAACGCGCATAAAGATTCAAAACTAAAATCAATACGCTCATTATTGGCACAACTTCCTTCGTCTTTCAGTTATCGTTAAAATACCGATTTATAACGCGCATTTACCACGCCAAAACGACTACGACTCCCCATTTTATACACGGTTGATGAATTCATAAGTGTATGCATCAGTAGCATGTTTTGCATGGCTAAGTGTTACGCCTAATATTTGTGACGCAATTCATCAGGACATTAAAACTAAGCATGCATTATACTGATCTTTTCTACTGAGATGCAACCTATTTATCCGATTTCTAAACATAAGTGTCATTGAATCTCGATTGCAATTTTTAAGCCATTGACTCGCGGCATGGTCGACGTGCCGGTCTTACGGAAACACCGATGTGCGAAGCCGGGACTGGGAAATGCGACTGATCATTGATGTCTGCAGGCTGCACAAAACAAACAATGCCTTGCCCCACATTTACTCTTTAATTAACCTTAATAAAACACACCCTTCATGGGTTTTAATACCCGCTGGGACGTCTCGGAAACCAATCGCCAGTTATATAATAGATAGTGTGAAACACGATTGATGCTATGATGTCGGCCCGAGCGGCGAGCGCAAAGCAAACAACGACTACACAATCAGGGGTCGTGACTACTTTTAAAATTGGTGGTAGATTATAGTAACGCAAAATTTTGAAGTAAAAAAGTAAGAAAGTAAACCAAAAAGTACTTCGTAAAAGTAATTCCCCAAAAATGTACTTCGTTACAAGTAGATTTCAAAATAAACTACTTAAGTAATGTAACGAAGTAAATGTAATTCGTTACATCCCAGCAATGAGTGCCTTCAACTGACTTGTCATCGCTATCGATACAGAGAAAATATTGGACACCCATTCACGGTAGGTAAAACAGAGTGACACGAAACAATATCTATGTCAATCTTGACATTAAACTGACATATAATATTATATCCTAGCCTTAATGAATACGCAACCCAGCTCATCCATGCTCCGACTCCGGCCACTGGTGAATAATGGTGACAACCCCTTAAACCAGCACTGGCCATACGCCCCGGGAGGGGATCAGCCCAGGTCGCCTTCTCTCAACGCCAGTGTAATGAGAACCGACGTCGACTTTTGTGCCAACGAGACAACAATCTGCACTAAATACGCCCTTGATAATAACGGAAGTGCACGCGGGGGAAGCAGAGACAACGATTACTAATCGATTACTGATTAGTAAGAAAGATCTTTCCTCAGCCGCCGGCCACGACACCAACTTAAGCCGGTTTCCATGTAATAAAGGCGTGTCCATTAGTAAAGTGACCAGAGATGACAGAAGACGACACTCGGGTGACAGGAGGCGTAGCGTGAGAGGGATGCAGATGGAGCATTAGGAGAAACACAGAAATACTAGGAAACGATATAGTGTGGCTTTGGCAAAGCAAACAGGTGGTCGTAATGTTGCTACACTGCATATCTTTCTATGAATTCCGCAGAATTTTTACGTGTGTACCATTTTCTGGTTGCAAATGTGCGTTTGTGTGCGTGCGTCCGTGCTTGCGTGCGCGCACACACATTGACGCACGCACGCACAGACATCCCAACACGCACACACGCAAAGGGCCACTTTGTGTTTATAATTTTTATTATCCTACAACTCAGTGCAGCTCTTTCCGCGGCTAACCAGCGAGTTCTATATTATACTACGGGTATGGTTTGTATATTTTCCATTATAGAATTAGAACAAGTATTCGTGTATTTTGAGTGTTTCATAAGGCACATGACATGGGATTTCTGTGTGTTTCTTAGGGCACGCACACCTATTACAAACACACTATCAGAAACCAATTCTACACGAGAACACTGGCTGTATGCTGCGACAACTAGAATGTCATCAACGTTTAATGCGATCAAACACTATTTTAGAAGATGAAAAACAAAAAACGCAATGCAGATTTTTATTAATCAAGAATCCAACGATGGCACGCCCAAAATTTGTTCCACCATACTCTAGATAATCGAACAGTCCTGCATATGTTTAACCCGTCC
>OZ024856.1:47437345-47442345 GCA_964017155.1 Oasisia sp. SBJ-2009
TACGTACGTACGTACGTACGTACGTATGTATGTATGTATGTATGTATGTATGTATATATGTATGTATGTATGTATGTATGTATGTATGTATGTATGTATGTATGTATGTATGTATGTATGTATGTATGTATGTATATGTATGTATGTATGTATGTATGTATGTATGTATGTATTATGTATTATGTATGTATGTATGTATGTATGTATGTATGTATGTATGTATGTATGTATGTAAGTAAGTAAGTAAGTATGTTTGTATGTGTGTGTATTATTGCAGTCGAGTATGGATATCGCAATCAAATCTAAAATGTTTTGCTCGCTTAATTTAATATTGTTTGACTGCATACGCATTGTCTTCAAACAAACCCGACATACAACCTGCCACAATTGAATATGTTGTACTTGACTTCGAATTAATTGTCTTACTTGAACCGTGAGGATGGTCGACACGAAATAATGCAGATCTATTAACATGTATATTAACAATACTATTCACATGCAGTCGAGACAAAATATATTGGTGTATTGTGTTCCAAAATTGTGGAACATCATTATTATGAAGAATCATTCTGAACATTGTGCCTCTATTATTATATTTTTTAAACGGCAATGATACATTATATAGAAAGAACATATAAACAACAAATTCCACACAATTGGGACATAACAATGTACTTATGTATGCATTAGTATTTGCGAACAGTTAGTAAAATGAGAAACCTTGTTAACATGTTTTTATCACAGTTATGAAGTGAATAACTCTGGTAGGCTCGCGTCAAAATATTTGCATCAATATATACCATTGCATAAATATTTCGTTTATAATTTAAATAGGTATAATTTGCTTCTGTCCGTGCTTATTGACCTTTTCCCCAAGTCTTATGTACAAATCCATACCAAACGTATCGCACAAATCTTGCTCAACGTTTGCATGAATCTTTCAAGTTCCGTTGTTTGGTTTGCAAACGGTTGGGTATTTGAGTTTAAACAACAACAACAAATTGGCTTTTGAAGTTTGGTGAACATATTGATATATCGTATGTAATTTTACACTTGACAAACACCGGATCTGTCATAGAATTTAACCCGACACTGTTTACTAAAAAATGTCGTTGCTACAACGATAGGTCAGAGAGCACAATGATGCTTGGACGAGTGACATGACGTCACTGTCCGGTCTTATGGCGTCACTGTCCGGTCTTATGTCCCGATAAATAATCGACGCGTCCGGTCTCAGTTTGCGTTGAAAGCACAACAGGTCATGATTAATGAGCTGTATACTGTCGCTTTCAATGTTTCAAGGCGATGAAGCGAGGAGGGAAGGAAGAAGAAGATACTGTTTATCTTTCGTTGAAGCAATAAACCCCAAATATGATCGATTTCAAAAGGAAAGTGGCATCAAAAGAAACGCAGGCAGCGTATCAGGAGCAGTAAACCGGTACTCGTGCTAGTAACGACTGCTATCAGATCATCGTGGAATAGAAGGTTTCCACATTACTGCATTGTTTATTATCATATTATGACAACCGTGAAACTTATAGTTTCATAGGTTCCTTCTTGCCGAAGAGACAAGAAAGCTGGATTGTTCGGTATTCACAATCAATAGTCAATTTGAAAGTGGTGTATTAAGCGTTCACAGATTAACAATTCGTAGACTAATGGGTAACTGGTAACCCGTATGCAAGCTTAAATTATGTTGTTGGAATACCTGGAGGTATCATTTGCGCTAAAAGAAAGCATCGCCTGATAAATTAATTTTAAGTATGTCATCGAGTTGTCATATATACTGACATACCATTGAGAGAACAATTTATCTTTGTCATCGAGTTGACATATACACTGACATACCATTGAGTGACAAACGTACCATGGTCTAAGTGGAATCACAGTTCACGATAACAAACTCCGCCATAACATAGTTAATGTTGTACAAAGGTACATAGGTACAAATAGATCGAGATGTGACTGTGACAGTTCGGTTAACGATACAGGGTTATTATCACACGAATGTTGTTAATTAGCAATACACACATTAACAACATACAACATGAAACCCCGTTTGATTCTGTTGTATGCCGCAAGACAGGAAACACAAACACATTTCAGCTTGTATATCTTTGGCAACACAAGCATGTGTTAGCTTGTATATCTTTGGCGACACAGGCATGTGTTAGCTTGTATATCTTTGGCAACACAAGCATGTGTTAGCTTGTATATCTTTGGCAACACAAGCATATGTTAGCTTGTATATCTTTGGCAACACAAGCATGTGTTAGCTTGTATATCTTTGGCAACACAAGCATATGTTAGCTTGTATATCTTTGGCAACACAAGCATGTGTTAGCTTGTATATCTTTGGCAACACAAGCATGTGTTAGCTTGTATATCTTTGGCAACACAAGCATGTGTTAGCTTGTATATCTTTGGCAACACAAGCATGTGTTAGCTTGTATATCTTTGGCAACACAAGCATGTGTTAGCTTGTATATCTTTGGCAACACAAGCATGTGTTAGCTTGTATATCTTTGGCAACACAAGCATGTGTTAGCTTGTATATCTTTGGCAACACAAGCATGTGTTAGCTTGTATATCTTTGGCAACACAAGCATGTGTTAGCTTGTATATCTTTGGCAACACAAGCATGTGTTAGCTTGTATATCTTTGGCAACACAAGCATGTGTTAGCTTGTATATCTTTGGCAACACAAGCATGTGTTAGCTTGTATATCTTTGGCAACACAAGCATGTGTTAGCTTGTATATCTTTGGCAACACAAGCATGTGTTAGCTTGTATATCTTTGGCAACACAAGCATGTGTTAGCTTGTATATATTTGGCAACACAAACATGTCTCAACTTATATACCTTTGGTAACACAAACATGTCTCAACATATATACCTTTGGCAACACAAACATGTTTCAACATTTATATCATTGGCAACACAAACAGGTCTCAGCTTGTATATTTGGTATATAAAGTTATTATATATATAACTATATATATATATAATATATATATATATATATATATATAATATATATATATAATATACTACAGTTATATATATATATATATATATATATATATATATATATATATATATATATATATATATATATATATATATATATATATATATATATAACTACAGTTATAATATTCGGGAGAGGGTATTTACAGTAGGTGTAAATGATGGGAAAATAATTTAGAAGTACCCGATAACAAAATATAGCGGCAATAGTGTTAATGTAATTAGCAAACCGAACGTTACATAAGCTCGATAAGCGGAGTCAATGGATGCTGCCAGTAATACAGTGTTGCTTGTTCTATGTTAGGGCGTCAATGTAACACCTTTGACATCCTCATATCCGGTGTTTTCTTCTACTGTTCCGATCCCAAGGCTAACGTTCTTCTTGATACTATGTACACGTGTAAGAGCTACCTTCTATTAAGGATGGGACGAATCTGGAATTTAATTCGAATCGAATATCGTCGAAATTTCACATTCGAATCGAATATCGAATCGAATAAGAATATTCAGTGGCTCCAAATTCGATTAGAATACTGAACGGTGTCGAGATGTCTTGCCGGGACCGCGTTGCCGGCGAGTTTTACGCGAGTTTGTTTTGTGAAGTTTATTCGTTTAAGTAATGTTAGTAATTTTATTTTGTAACCTAGTGTGTGTATATATACATACATATACGATATGTGAGGAGTAGCTTGGCGGTTGTAGTTTTTTCATAGTTAAGTCAGAAAGTAAAAAGATCGTCAGGGACCGATTATGCGGCGGTGGACATGAAGGAAAATATTCGAGCGATATTCGCTTATATAGCTGCGAATTTTCGAAATGCGAATCGAATCGAATAGAGACAACAAAGTTCGAATATTCGAAATTTCGAATACGAATCGAATATTCGTCCCATCCTTGCCGTCTATTTTGTATGTTCCCGTTCATACATCTCGGCCAAATTTTATATTGCATATAAACACGTACGCGCATTCACTCGAATTGTTAAATGGAAAATTTGCGGGCGACCCCAATTCTGACATCGTTTAACGCTTTCGTTCGGTTTTCATCACATTTCTTGATAGAAAATTCTTTAACATGCAACTCGTTTTCACTTCAAATATAAAATCTTCAGTTCGCTGAACACTAACACAGTTCGTGTTAGTATGAAATAAATGTCATCAATGGGGAACACAGTAACCCCGTATTAAGTACGCGTTAGGTCATTAAGTTAGTCGGGAACGTTCATCAGCGGCTGGCCATTCGGCGGTATCAATTCAGCAGGACTAGAATGGTCACGGAGCCACACAATGGCTGCCATACGGTCTACTCGTACAAGTAACTGCTCCAAAATATCCATCAAACACAGCGACATCAATATATCTTGGCATCTTCCTAGACAGAACATTATCGTACGAAATGCACAAGTAAAACGAAACAGAAGGAATAGACTAATATTAATAATCTTCGTTTATATAGCGCATATATCCATAGCATTCACAGCGGTTTACATGCTTCATTAAAACTGCAATATAAATAGTAAACATTTTACAAATTTAAATAATAAAAAATAAATAACTATAATAAAAAATGAGATAAAAATGTTGCATAAACAAACATCAGTTGATTATAAATATAACAAATGTCTTACAAGGTACAAGATACAAGAAGCTTTATTTAACGCCGGTTTACATGACAATTTGATAACATTAGCTCATCTGAGCTATTTTCCGACAAACAAGTGTAAAGCAACAAGACATAAAAAGCATACAGAGTATTTAAAATGACAGCATTGAAACATAAAATAGGGTTATGAGTACAAAATAAATATTATAATAATACATGTCTTGGTAAATAACGCACTTTTAATGTTCTTTCAGTGTTAATCGGATAAAAATACGAATAAATTATAATTTAGAATAGTCTTAGCGGCCATTTAGTCGGTGTAGATGATATTGGAAGTCGGAGTTCTTGGTAAAGCATTCCATACTCC
>OZ024856.1:47447345-47532345 GCA_964017155.1 Oasisia sp. SBJ-2009
ATTGTGAAGATAGGCGTAAAGTCGGCCATTACGAATGTAGTCCCGCATAAAATACTTCATGAACTTGATTGCGCGTAATGTCGGTCTCGCAATTGCCATTGTAAACTTCCGTTAGCACAAGACCGCTGCGTCTCAATAGAATGGCTATCTTATTCTTATCGGGCGCACTCGACGTGCCAATAACACAGTGGAACCATTTACGAAGAATTACGTGCTCAGAATTCATCTGGGAAAGTATAACATGGCCATCCGTGCATGCAACATGCCCAACGAAGCACAAAGCGAAGATAAGCAGTACGAACTGACATCGACTGGTGAAGTGTCGTCAGATCACGAAAAATCCTGGAATGGGTGAAGCACTTTCGCAAATAAATCCTACATGACGACATCATGACATTATACATGAATGTAATGTATGATAGACCTATGACTTGTTGTGAAACTAATAAGACCAACGAGATACTGGTCTGATATCATAGATACACATCTAACTATAACCATAAGATTCAATATTTTACAGCTAATACATTTCGACTCACATCGACGTTTCGATCCCCGTTTCTATGAATGAATGGTGAATCTTTACTGCTCGCCAGATGGCGCGGCAAACAGACAACCCCTCATGACTTAATTTGTAGCCTCCGACTTGTGTTCTACGTTTGTCGAGCATTTTCATTTCTCCCGAGCAAAACGTTTAGTTGTTGTCGTTTCAACTTCTTTCTAGTGTTCACATAGTCTTGTGCCAAATGTTCGTCAGGTTTCACGGATGTCAAACATGTTGCTGGTCTTACATGGGGTTTGATATACGCAGTCTGTCTTACTTCTGTCTTCCATTTTATCTTTATCTTTTGGATGAACTAGTATATTTCTTAGATTATGTGTAGTCTGACAGCTGTTGCTATTTCATGGTGTTCTAAAATGCGGTGTATATGACATTTTGTTAAATATTATGAACTGCACTTTTGGAGTAGCTCTAAGTTGGTTTAACTCTTATCACCAATCAAGATCACAGCAAATTTGTATCAATGGCATTGTGTCAGAGCAGTTTAAACTTGATTATGGTATCCCGATAGGGTCATGGCTTGGTCCCGTTGAATTCATTGAGTACTGTAGGCCTGTGTTCTCCATAATTAAACAGCACGGAAGTGACGATATGCCTATGCCGATGATCACCAGGTCTACTGTAGTTTCCATCCCGATTTTATGAACATTAATCGTGAGTCGATGGAACGATGCTTTAGTGGTACCAGTACCTGGATGAAAAGCATGAAACTAAAATTGATCCATTCCAAGACGGAGTACATATTAATTGGTAGTCCGCAACAATTAGCAAAATGGACCAACATGGCTATTAACATTGGAGGCAATGAAATACATGCATTGAACTATGTGCGAAACTTTTATTTTATTTTGAAAAACACATGACTATGGAACAACATGTCACGGAGAAACTGACACATGCTCTGGTCCACAGCCATATTGATTACTGTAATGCTCTCCTGATAGGATTACCCAAATACCTTATACATAAATTACAAATGGTTCAAAACACCGCCGCCAGAGTGTTGTGTAGAATCGGCAAATATGACCATATTACTTCAACACTGAAGTCACTTCACTGGTTGCCATTCGAATTTCGCTTTATATACAATATATGTCTACTGACGTTTACTTATTTACATGGCCATGCACCAAAGTACATATCTGAAATGCCGATTCCTAAAATCACCCATTCTGTATTAAGATCACAGGATGACGTAACACTTGTTGTGCCCACAACAAAGAGGAAAACTCTGGGAGATCGGGCATTTACAGTGGCTGCTCCACAATTATGAAATTCATTACCCCAAGATGTGTGCAGCTGCAACGACTTTGGCGTTTTTAAGAGTAAATTAAAGACTCATCATTTTGATGTAGCCTACAACTAACTTATGGTTGCAAATTTAATTTGTTTTGCAATTGTTAGATAACTACTTAGTTACGTCGGATATTTGTACTAAAAAATCTGATGCGCGACGCCAATAACACTCGCATTCTTCATGCAAGCCAACATCAGCGTATGGCATTCTCTTGTGGTTTTGTACTATTGTATATAGTTATAAAAAATACGATAAAATATGCGATATTTGATATACTGTCTTACTGCAGTTTAATTCACTTCCTTCGTATATAAATATTGTATAAATTTGTTTATATATACAACACCGTTACTTATATCGCAATAATTCGGCTAGTAAATCGACTATTAGATATGCAGAAATAATTAATCGTAATATTTATTCGAGGACAAATTCTAAAGTAAAGTTTTCTGACGTTCGTTCGCCAAGTTCCTTTGTTAGTGTTAACTTGTCAATAGCACTTTGTCCATCTGCTGTAGAGACCTGTCACCGCTCGAACACGATTCACTTAATTAGTCTACGTATCGCCATTAAATGACCATGATTAATTCTACCACACTGCCTACACCGTCCACACATGTCAGTCTACTGCATACACCGTCCACACACGTCCATCTACTGCATACACCGTCCACACACGTCCATCTACTGCATACACCGTCCACACACGTCTGTCTACTGCATACACCGTTCTCACACGTCCGTCCACTGCATACACTGTCCACACACGTCCGTCCACTGCATACACCGTCCACACACGTCCGTACATTGCATACACCGTCCACACACGTCCGTCCACTGCATACACCGTCCACACACGTCCGTCCACTGCATACACCGACCACACACGTCCGTCCACTGCATACACCGTCCACACACGTCCGTCCACTGCATACACCAACCACACACGTCCTTCTACTATATACACCATTCACACACGTCCGTCCACTGCATACACCGTCCACACACGACCGTCCACTGCATACACCGTCCACACACATCCGTCTACTGCATACACCGTCCACACACGTCCGTCCACTGCTTACACCGACCACAAACGTCCGTCCACTGCATACACCGTCCACACACGTCCGTCTACTGCATACACCGTCCACACACGTCCGTCTACTGCATAAACCGTCCACACACGTCTGTCTACTGCATACACCGTCCACACACGTCCGACCACTGTGTACACCGTCCACACACGTCCGTCCACTGCATACACCGTCCACACACGTCCGTACACTGCATACATCGTCCACACACGTCCGACCACTGCATACACCGTCCACACACGTCCGTCCACTGCATACACCGTCCACACACGCCCGTCTACTGCATACACCGTCCACACACGTCCGTCCACTGCATACACCGTCCACACACGTCCTTCTACTGCATACACAGTCCACACACGTCCGTCCACTGCATACACCGTCCACACACGTCCGTCCACTTCATACACCGTCCACACACGTCCGTCCACTGCATACACTGTCCACACACGTCCTTCTACTGCATACACAGTCCACACACGTCCGGCCACTGAATACACCGTCCACACACGTTCGTCCACTGTATACACCGTCCACACACGTCCGTCCACTGCATACACCGTCCACACACGTCCGTCTACTGCATACACCGTCCACACACGTCCGTCCACATACGTCCGTCCACTTCATACACCGTCCACACACGTCCGTCCACTGCATACACATTCCACACACGTCCGTCTACTGCATACACCGTCCACACACGTCCGTCCACTGCATACACTGTCCACACACGTCCTTCTACTGCATACAGAGTCCACACACGTCCGTCCACTGAATACACCGTCCACACACGTTCGTCCACTGTATACACCGTCCACACACGTCCGTCCACTGCATACATCGTCCACACACGTCCTTCTACTGCATACACCGTCCACACACGTCCGTCCACTGCATACACTGTCCACACACGTCCTTCTACTGCATACAGAGTCCACACACGTCCGTCCACTGAATACACCGTCCACACACGTTCGTCCACTGTATACACCGTCCACACACGTCCGTCCACTGCATACATCGTCCACACACGTCCGTCTACTGCATACACCGTCCACACACGTCCGTCCACATACGTCCGTCCACTGCATTAATTTGGGCACGAAACAAAATGTGAGATAATGTTTTCCAACACCCTCCGACTCACCCAAAGAAAGGTGTTTCAACGTGGGTTTACGAGGTTAGTAAAATATCTTTGTTCTCACTTGCAGTCATGATGCAAACGTCACACCTACCAATGAGGTGTACATATTTCTTATTTCCCTTCGTTGTATTACGTTTTGAACAATTCCCACCACCGTCCGTCACCACAGTACACGTGTGAGCTGTTTAGGCCATCTCGGTGTAGTAGGCCCCTACACTCACCACAGGTCTATAGTTTTGTTCACATTTTCTACTCAGAATGGAACAGAATGCAAAGAGTTTTTGTTTGACTGCATGGCGTACAATAGCTCATGTGTAATCATTTCATTCGGGTTGTCAATTCAATAGTAGGTGAATTTAATCATTATGGTCAGTGCAGTAGGCTGGACGCCATGCTGAGGGAGACGTATGGTGACGGTATTGTGACGGAACCTGAACTTCAAGCAACCATATATAATGTTAACTATTTGGAGTTAAGTTGTCCAACATCATACATCATATATCAATATGTACCAATCCACGTGGGCAAATAAATCAAATATTGAATTCCTAAACTGCCTCCGTCAGACCTCCATCTGACCCACTTTCCTAAGAAATGACCATATGCCATTAACACAGGTGGAACCGGGGAGCATTGATTGATTGGTGATTAATAATTACACTTAGCAAACACTTCACTCAGACAAAGGCCAAGGTTATTTATATATCATAAAGATATACCCATTAGTAAATTGACTGTAATCCCAGTTTGATGCGTGACAACATTCTGAGTAAAGATTGAGGACATGTGCCTAAGTGAAACACGGCACTATAAATTAAAAAAGAAATATAAGCTAGGATGGAACTGCTGGAGAAATAATTTTTGTAATTAGAATTAATTTATTCCTTTGGATGTCGCATTTTATTTCCGCGTTCTGGCTATGAACCGCCGAAAGAAACAACCGTGGCAAACAGAACAACATGTCATAGATCGTCCGCGACATGTCACGTGACATGATGACCAAACTTCTTTCTCTTAGCATGCCTTATAAAACGCCTTATGAACGGTGGCAATGCATGTATTGATTATTAGTAATTGCAAATGTGGATCCGCTAAACGAGACCGCCGTAGGTAACGTGTTTTGTGATATTGTCTCTGAAGCGTGAAAGATCGATAAAAGTAGAAGACCGTGTTCCACTTCCGGTCTCTCGCACACGAGAGTAGAGATTGGTCTCCGAGCAAGACAGGTTGTGAATGTTGTATTTTGACACTGGCAATCGGGAAGGAGGGAATGTCATAGAACGTGCATAGTATGGCACCATATTCACCAAATGTAGCTTCCTTTAAGCGCAGTGGTAAAAGACATCCATGTTTTAAAATGCACCGTAGCATCGTGCTCATCAAATCATGGTCATAAAAAGTATATCCTGTAAATGGTATGTTCTTATGTTTCGGCAATGATTGTTATAGCGTTTCAGCCGCCCTTTTAAAGCTAAACTACAATATTTACAAACAGTGCAACATTGTGTTATGATTATTAAGAAAAACACAAAAGCATGTGTTCTGCCATACTGTACAATTATTTCGTGAAGGATTTATGTATCTAAATCATAGAGTTAGATCATTAATCTTTCCCCTGTAGGCTACAGTGACAAGCTGGCCCGCTGCACTGAAGCCGCGGGTGACCACTGGGTGCCATCTACTTGCACGGCAGAAAGTGCTATACCCACTGGCAGGACATATAAAATAGAACTGTTGAATAACGAAATAAATATAAAACAAAATCTACGAAGACGACATTTTTAACTTGAAGGTGTATCACTTTACCCCCTAGATAAGACAGTTCATGACTAATTTCTGGAGTAGGCCAGCAGCGGCTAGTTGGTGAGTGATTTGTGTTGGTTGATGGTAGTGATCTGGAGATTTGTCTCTGGGTTCCTTGACATAGTGAATGGTGATTAATTAATGGGGTAGGCTGTAGCCTCTAGATTAGTCATTAGGGGCAGGGTTGTGACTTCGAAATGAGTTTAACCTGAGGTCAATATCCCAGATGGATTATCCCACCCAAACTGTGGACAGTTCGGTGGTTGACACTGGTGTGAGCAACGTGAATGTATTTTATACCTCCACTCTATTTGGAGGCTTGCTTGTTAAACATCCATTGTGAAATAGCAAATACGGTTATTTCATGTGTAGCAAACAACTGTACCAACCGACACAAACAACATCTGGCATATCTTTCCATATGTGAGAATCTCAGTTATATGATATAGCCTATACAAACATGCTCCACTGCCATTAATTTTTGAAATTAACAATTTTAAAACATTACAGTCATGGTTGACAAAAAATAATGTATGTTGGCTTAATTACGCACCAAAACAATTTTGTTTTTAATTATACTAATATAACAAAATGACACATCTTTTCGAGTCCCGTCCAAGAACTGTCACTGTGATATTCCAATTGTTTTGTTGTAGTTTGCCTAAGATTATTTCGTTAACTATTGTTATTACTGATGGCACACTATAATTAGTTATTTGACTGTCTTACTGTTATTATTTGTCTACCTCATGAACGGTCAATAATTGTCCAGATAAAGCATCGAGGCTGTCTCGAGGTCTCGTTTCATGTAGATCAATTGCAGTTTCTCTACTGATGTACTATTATTGTTGTTGATGATAATGTTGGCTTCACTTTTTAATATTTTTCATCCTGTTTGCATAGTCTAAAGAGTTGTAAAACTGAAATTTAATTATATTGGCCTGTGTGATCTCCCCAATCTCTTCGGAGGCCTGACTTCAGTTGGTTGATTTTTGTTTAATGTAAAGCTACATGATCTGTTGGAATAACACATTAAATATATGATTAAACTGTGCTCACCCCTCACACAGTGTGACATAATATACTAAATGTAAGCCTATTGACTTCTTTCAGACAAGAATATTGGTGAGGCAATTGTTTGAACACATTGTTCACAATTAAACAACACTGGCTAACTGATGTCAGTAAAGACTGTGACCTGCCCATGTTGACTTCGCGATATCATATGTCAGCTGACAGCGGCCTAGCGATCTTTTTCTACTAGTGTGTTCTATTTATATATATATGCTCTAAATAAATTGGATCACAGGGAATGAGTATGCTACAAATAGATAATAGGATTACAATTGTCCAGCTGTTCTAAAAATCCATAGTGTCTTGCCTACTTACTTGTGTAGCCTTGTTAAACCGTACGATCCACTTCGTGAAAATATGCGCTCTGCAAACAAGCTGCTATTAAAAGAACACAAATCTAAAAACTCATGGGGAGCGCGATCGTTTACCGTATCCGCAGCAAAGGCATGGAATACACTTCCAAACACTATCAGAACCAGCGCAACAATCAGTATCTTCAAGACAGCACTGAAAACACATTTTCAAAGCTTACTTTGAGTAATACACGTGGACTTTTCCTGGACATGTTCTGGACGAATTGACTATACATTTTATGACGGTAATTTTAAAACAATTTTCCCATACTACAAGTAGCTGTTTTTGTGTTGTATATACATTTTTAGAAACTTTACTTTACGCTGATAATGATGTCACCATTTTTATTACTACTATAATGAATGGTAAATATATTATTTAATTTTAGTCTAAAATGTCGCTTTATTCACATTAATAGTATTGTTTTAGCATGATGTTTTATATGTGTCTGATGAACGCAATGATGTAGCGCCATGAGCGCCACCACGTGGCGGATACCGGCGCTACATAAATTGCCATTATTATTATTATTAACTAGAATCTCTCATCGATATCCTTCCATGCTTCACACACAAAATATGGTTGGAAATCGGCTAATTTTGATATAAATATAACGTAACCTCTTTAAATACGCATAGATTCATAATTAAAACATTCAGACCAGTCATGTTGCTGGTGTACATAAATAACAAATATACACAACTGTTAAAGAAAGCATGTGTATTTAGCTCAGAATCAGTGTCTCAAACACATTTTCATGAATTGGGAGTCAGTTATCAATCAATATGGAACAAACGGGAAAATAAATTTCGTCTTAGGCCCATTTTATGCAATAAGAGTTTCAAGCTGTAAAAACAACATTTAACCAATGTCACTGTAATTTCATTACGAAGTTACAAAATATTTGATCAGTCGTTACGCGGAAGCAAAGTTGAAAACCAGCAAAATGGTAGGGGAGACAGGGGCTAGGTGTAACATAAATAACACATTTCAGGATCACGGGTAGTTTTCTTAACCGATCGGAACTTTTTCAAGCTAAGGGGTCCCCGCAATTAGGACATAGTTAATTGTCCAGGTTATTACACATTTGTGGTACAATACGTTATATGATGTGTCCTAATGTGTTACAATTTACCCAGATAAGGGGCAAGTTGTACCGGCCTACGGGGTAAATTGTAACATACATGTTTAGCATTGGTGTTAATTGTAATAATATAAAAACTACACAATTGGTCAAAATAATTCTTGTATACATTTTATACTTTACAAGTACCTTGTTACTTGACAATAACAATGTAAACCTTAATTTAGGAGACTTTGTGTGGAAACTCACTGTTTAAATATTGCATTTAACAAAACCAAAACGGTTTTGTTTCTGCTCAAACACACAATCGCATAGGTAAAAAAGGGGATCTGATTTAAAAGTTATTGTGAACATACAAAATATGTAGGCATTCCATCGAGTTACATACCTACTCGCTGTGCAATTCGCACAGATGACACAAATACGACCCAACAATGTTTTTGTTAAACCATTTGAAAGTATCCTGGATTGTAAATTTAAATCACTGTTGATAATTGCAATTACCAGCTTATCACAAGAGGCACGTCTCAGCATGAATTGATATACAAGATTTCTAATTACAGCTTTCCTATTTGGTATATGGCATTCTACAGACATGGTGGATGCACTGCAATATTTAGGCTGATTTAGCAATAAGCATTATTACATTATTGTAAGCAACATGAAGTTTATGTAGACTTGCAACTGAGTAATTCCATCCCACCTGAGCAGTATACATATGAGAGCAGAAAGTTCTAAATAAAGTCATGTAAAATGTCCGCAGTAGCGTATTACCACTAGCATACAGTTGTCGGCGTCGCCGTAAAATCTCCTTGTCATCACGTAATGTATTATAAATAAAATGACCCAAATATTTCACATGATCGACTTCCTTGATTATTTCACCATTAATCTTAAGGCAATGCAATATGGTGAACTGGCTTTTTGTTATTTCTTATGGTAGCTTGCTGACATTTTCAGACAATCTTAATTATATTTCAAAAGGAATGTGTATATTAAAAAAATATGTTTGGACCCCCTTTAGACCCTTATCGGGGCAGCCATACATACACCTGCATGTTGCAACAGAGAGATATTTATTATTACTTTCATAATTTGTTTTTTCATGTTTTATAAAATATTTGTTTCAAAACATTGAATAATATATTTGAACATTTTGTCACGTAGAATTTTTTGTCTTATATTATTTTGTCAATTTCTCTCTGTTATAACATGGGAATCAGTATTATGGATAAGTCCCGAAAATTTAAATACATTTGGTTGAGAAATAGCCGAGATCTACGAAATAAGCAGTCAATTTGGTGAAATAAAGGTATTGTACAAAACGACGTCAAAGTTTGTGAACATTTCAACAATGAATTGTACGACAACAAATGTATACAGAGACTTGAAATTATACACATATCACTTTTAAACTATGAAAAATATACCATAATAATAATTTTTTTGACCCCCTGTAGACCCTTATCAGGGCAGCCATTTTGAATTGCAGTGGCATCAGCTGTAATCCTAGATCTGCATAGAGCACAGGATAAATCCACTGTACCTTTTTGTATATATAGCTGACATACACCCGCATGTTATAAGAGATTTTTATTATTACTTTCATAATTTTTTCTCATGATGTGATCAAATATTTGTTTCAAAACATTGAATAATATCTTTCACTTTCTCTCTGTTATAATATGGGGAGCAGTATTATGGAGAAGTCCCGAAAATGTAAGTGCATTTGGTTGAGAAATAGCCGAGATCTACGCAATAAGAGAAGACAGTTCGGTGAAATAACTTTATTGTAGAAAAAACGACGTCAAATTTGCGAACATTCAACAATGAATTGTACAAACAACAAATGTACACAGACTTGAAATCACACACATGACTGAAAAGAAAACATATCAAACATATCTTGTGAAGCATAAATAAGTGTAATTTTTGGTATACATTACTGCTGTCATACTATTCGTGTTCATCAAGTTGGAAGTAAATTTTTCAAAAAATCGTAATTACACAACTAGCAATGTTCTACTCACTTCAACGTTTCAACCACCATCGGCGGCCTTCTTCAGGAGCTGAATGGTCACTGCTCGCCACGCCATCTAGTCAGCAGTGACCATTCAGTTCCTGAAGAAAGCCGCCGATGGTGGTTGAAACGTTAAAGTGAATAGAACATTGCTAATTGTGTAATTATGAAATTTGTTTGAATGTCATACTGTTGTTCATCAGTGACCTAAAACTCCCCTGCAGCATAGTCTGTTGATGCTGCTGCTGCTGCTGCCCGTGTGCGGGCAACGAAGCGGGGGTTGCCTGGCCTCCTTTGAGGCGGCCAATGTCTGACACTTCGCCTGCTGCAGGCGACGTCGGTCAGCTTCCTCTGCAGATGCCAACAAGTGGGCACCTGATGGCACCTGCATCACTTCACACAGGTTCATTGTCACCTTGATGCAAGCGTTGAACTGTGACACAGCACTGCAGGTAACGGAGACAACAACATCAGGCGCAAGTGGCGTGCCCACATTCGTGCGGTGTGGACCTGGCTCCTGTCTAGTGGCGAGTGCAGTCTGATGAAAGCACCATCTGCGAGCTCCCACCGGGCACTGGTCATGCTGGGGTTTCTCATCCGTAGACGAGCAGTGGTAAAACGATGCCAAGATCGCATTCTGCATGCCGTTGACATCATGTGGGTGGGCCTGCACAGCCATTCGGTAACATCGGCTTAGTGTCTCATCTTCTTCCCAGTCAATTTTCCAATTGTGACCCCGCCTTCTACCCAGATGATGCCAACTTGTGCATGGCAGTGTTGAGGCGTTTGGCGATGTGGTTCACACACTCCTCCTTCTGCAGCTCCACGTCGCCATACACTTGCATGTTGGTGAGGTGGGTGAAGGTCCCTCGTAGTTCTGGTTGCACTCCTAGTCCTGGACCTGCCCTATAGGCCCGTAGACATTTCGGAAGTATCGAAGTTTGACTGTTGATTTGGGTATTATATACATATGGCTTTAATATTCTACTAGGTGGAAATTTCAAAAACTGGGCATAACGTGGCGACGGCCATTTTTCAAAATGGCTGCCAAATTCAATATCCCCGTATCTTAATAAATACGGCAGGCAGAGCAATAATTGTGGTATGCCAATGTATGTATCAGGAGACTCCAATTTCAAATATACAATTACGTGGCTCCTGTGGCATTTATTTCCGCCATTTTTAAAGATGGCGGTCGTCAATACAAATGTCCCAATATCTCAAAAACTACGTCACATAGAGCAATTTTATTGACGTTGTTGGATAGCTTGGTGGATAGCGATATCAAATATGTTATATGTTACCTTCAATAACATAACAATTCGCGCCATTTTAAAAGAAGGCGTCTGTCAAAGCCCATTATGTCCGTATTTAAGAAATACGGTATTTAGATCCATCGTTCACCACATCTTAAGTGCTTCATGTCGTCGAAGGGTGTAGCAGATATACAGTGGAGACCTGTTTGACCCACTGTTAACATTAGTTATAAGTTTGAGACGAGTTCAACGCCGTATATGATATGTTCCCTATTATCGCTCAGTATACATGAGATCATATGGTGAGACCATTAATCGATGTGTCATCTGTATATAACCAAATGCCAATATAATTCTGAATTTCATGTATGTTTGAAAAGTGTCATCACCAGAACACATTACAGATGGAAAGGTGCATGTGAAAAACATGTTTATAGGTTAAAGCCTGCATCATTCAGGCCACGACTACCATCGATCTATATAGATTATCAGGTACTGAGCATTCAAATTATGTTTTAAACCAGGTGGAATTGCCTACGAGATATATTCCACTATTATAACTATCCCAAAAGAGAAGTAGTAATGAGGTATTTGTTTACAATAAGCCAAGGTAGCCTCATTGATTGAAGACATTTCTATTATATACCAACACACAAGTACATTACTCTAGCTATTATTATTTCAAACTTTTTTGTTTCTTGTCTTGCCATATTTCAGATAATTGAAAATAAACGTAGCCATGGACAAAAATACATAATAACTTGAGATATTTCACCTTCGGATTTTCATGTGTGCTCCTGCCTCTCCTGAACTTAATGTATTATTTACATATTGGGCAAGACCGTCGAGCTACTATATTGTGGGGAGACTAGCAGGAAACGTGTCAATAACGTAGCAGAGCTCAACAATGACATTGTTAACAAAATTCAAGTATCACAATACCCATACATATGTTATAAACGATATACTAGTATACACAATCTCCGGCCTATTTAGGAGGAACCCAGGGTAACTGGTGAGATAAACAAACTATAAGAAGCAACCAACAATATTTCCACACGTAGCACAAGCTCTCCCCTACCAGGATCTATCCGGAATACATTGATTGTACCATATGTGGGAGTGATAAGATTCGACGCATTTGTTAGATGCACATACGCCTGAAAGTGTATTTGCTGCTGACAGTCAGAAACAAAATATGGGCCTCCTCAAACTAAATCTTGGAGGCTTTGTCTCATTTATATCCTTTGTTCAAAGAATCGCTATGGGTTGACAGTTACTGAAATTAAGGATTTCATGTTCAGTTTAGCAGTTAGTTATGATACTGAGTTATACAACAAAGATGTAAACACAAATTTATTGGACAACTATAGTGAAATGGCTGAGTTATGCCCTAGTTATCGAGTCGTAGAAAAGAGACATTCTCAGAGAGGCTTTTGAAGGAAGTTGATTTCAAGATAGGTGAAAAATGGAGTGATGATTATGAGAAATAATAATGGGAAAACGTCAGATCAGTTGCTGACTTTCTTTGCCTCGCTATTTGGCATTAAAAGATCTCGTATGTTTAAAATTGAAATGATGAGTATGATGCTTGATGGTGATGACGATGAAGTGACGCATGGTGACGACGTTGACCACAAAGAGAATACTACATACATAGAGTGGATCGTTATTAACACGCAAACTCAACTCAGTTGCCTCTACCACATATTGCGCTATCAAATATTCAAGGGTACAAAAAAGACGCCTGTCAACGTCTGATAATCTCCACACACGACTAACAACATTCATTTCTCTCATCTTTGTTGCAGTACGTTTTACGCTAATATCTGATAAAAAGCATATTCCATGGGCACATTGAATTGATAACTAGGACATAACTGAATTGTATCATTATAGTTGTCCAATACACGCATCTTAGAATATCTGTTGTATAACGCAGAATCACAATTCTCTGCTAAACGGGACACGAAGTCCTTAATTTCAGTAACTGTCAACCCATAGCCGTCTTTGATCAGTGGATCCAAATAAGACAAAGCTTCCACGAACAAATCATGTTTAGGTTTAGTTTGAGGAGGACCATTATTTTGTTTGTATATGTATGTATGTATGTATGTATGTATGTATGTATATATATATATATATATATATATATATATATATATATATATATGTATATATATATCTATATATATATATATATATATATATATATATATATATATATATATATATATATATATATATATATATATATATATCAGCAAATACACTTTCAGATGTACTCAAGTATGCGCATCTAGCAAATACGTTATCTCATTGCATCCAGAAAGTTTACACCACTTTCGTGATTAACAAGTAAGAACTTATCCCTCACTCTTTTCCTTTTTAACCGAACCCTATCACTCCCACGTACAGTGATTGTAGTATGGTGCAATGTATGGTACAGTCAATGTAGTCCGGAAAAACACGGATTCTGGTCTATGAGAGCTTGTGCTGCGTGTGTAAGGATTATGGATTGCTTCTTGTAGTTTATTTATCTCAACAGTTACTTCCGGTTCCTCCAAAATTAATATGAGATTCCGTATATCAGTGTATCGTTTATAACATGCAAACGTATTGTGATACTTGAATGCACAGTCATGTCCGTGAATCCCTAATACTGTGTTAACACTGTCATCTTTGAGCTCAGCTACGTGACTGACAGGTTTCTTGCTTGTCTCCCTACCATAAAGTGGCTCGACTGTCTTCCCCAATATGCAAATAATACATCAAGTTCAGAAGATGCAAGAGCAGATTTTAAAATTCGAATATAAATATCTCAAGTTATTATGTAATTTTGTCTATGGCCACGTTTATTTCCAATCATCTGAAATATGGCAAGACAAGAAACAAAACAGTTTCAAATAATAATAGCTAGAGTAATGTACTTGTGTGTTGGTATATAATAGAAATGTCTTCAATCAATGAGGCAACCTATTGTAAACAAATACCACATTACTACTTCTCTTTTGGGATAGTTATAACAGTGGGGATATATCTCGTAGGCAATTACCACCGGGTTTAAAACATAATTTGACTGTTCAGTACCTGATAATCTATATAGATCGATGGTAGTCGTGGCCTGAGTGATGCAGGCTTTAACCTATAAACATGTTTTTCACATGCACCTTTCCATATGTAATGTGTTCTGGTGATGACACTTTTCAAACATACATGAAATTCAGAATTATATTGGCATTTGGTTATATACAGATGACACATCGATTAATGGTCTCGCCAAATGATCTCATGTATACTGAGCGATAATAGGGAACATATCATATACGGCGTTGAACTCGTCTCAAACTTATAACTAATGTTAACAGTGGGTCAAATAGGTCTCCACTGTATATCTGCTACACCCTTCGACGACATGAAGCACTTAAGATGTGGTGAAAGATGGATCTAAATACCGTATTTCTTAAATACGGACATAATGGGCTTTGACAGACGCCATCTTTAAAAATGGCGCGAATTGTTATGCCATTGAAGGTACCAAATAACATATTTGATATCGCTATCCACCAAGATATCCAACAACGTCAATAAAATTGCTCTAGGTGTCGTAATTTTTGAGATATTGGGACATTTGTATTGACGACTGCCATCTTTAAAAATGGCGGAAATAAATGTCACAGGAGCCTCTTAATTGTATATTTGAAACTGGAGTCTCCTGAAACATACATTGGCATACCACAATTATTGCTCTGCATGCCGTATTTAGTAAGATACCGGGATATTGAATTTGGCAGCCATTTTGAAAAATGGCCGTCGCCACGTTATGCCCAGTTTTTGAAATTTCCACCTAGTAGAATATTAAAGCCATATGTATATATTACCCAAACCAACAGTCAAACTTCGATACTTCCGAAATGTCTACGTGCCTAATATTTCATAATATTGCTATTAAGGATATCACAAAACTACAACGTGTTCAAAATTGCTTAGCAAGGGTGGTGACTAGGTCTCCACGCTTTACTCCTTCTAAGCCGCTTCTAAAGTCTCTGCATTGGCTGCCTGTCCAATATCGTATAATGTTTAAGATGTGTACCATTACTTACCAGGCACTTTCTTCTAAGCAGCCATCGTATTTACATACTTTACTTACTCCTATAAGAAAACCTATTCAACTTCGGTCATCTACTTCTGATTTACTCTTTGTACCAAAGGTCAATACTAATATGGGGACCAGGGCTTTTGCTGTGGGTGCGCCTACTCTATGGAATATGCTTCCTTCTAGCGTGAAATCAGTTGAAAAGATTGCTAAATTCCGTCGTCATTTAAAAACATATCTGTACAATCTGGCCTATCCACCATAGCTCCCTGGCGCATCAATCAATCTGATGACAACTTGATTTGTTTACCGACTATGAGATCGATTAATCCTTTTTGTTTTGATGCGCCTCTGAGCTTGGTTTCTAAGGATATAGGCGCAATAGAAGTTAATTAATTATTATTATTATTATAGGGCAGGTCCTGGACTATCCGGCTCGTGCGTCACCTACCAGTCCTTGAAGGCTGCAGTGGGCCTGCCGCCGTGTCGGGTGCTAGCATAAGCACACCGCTGGACATCACCTGAAGGTCGATTACAACGCCAGTGATTACCTCAACGACACATCCAATCCATACTGCGACTTGTGACCACAAGTCATCCGTGACCCGTCGTAGCTGTCAACACGGTTTTTCTAACCCGGCATGACCAACCCCCATGTCCATCGAAGCAGCTACTGTCTGGCGCACGACGACGAAGGGCACGTTCCCTGAAGATGACCCATCAATGCGGTCGGACGTCAGGGTGGAATTGAGCACTGTGTGACACACTGTGCACACAGTCTCCATTGCAGCGACGAGGCCAAGTCAGCGACACGGATCACCAAAGACGTAGCGCCACACTCCAGACATATCAGGCCCTTGACTAGTGGCAGAGAAGATCTAACAGAGAAGGGTCACTTCGGCAGTTCCATTTTGAATTTTGAGACAGCAGCGCCTCTAGCGGACGAATGTGCCGTGTTAGCAGACTGCCAGATGAAACTGCAGTACAAAGTATATGTTCAATTATTCCTACGTTATTGAAATTGCACTTGAAGCATTTCATAAACACTGAAGCACGTAAACTTGCAATAGTGCACGTAGCAACATCTTTTCTCACTATCCAGACACTAGATAGGCCTATTAGTACATTTGTTAACATCATATTACAGCGTGTTATTTACTTGCATGCACACCTGTGGCTGACGTTGGCTGGTATGATGCACCCTACCCAGCCCCCCCCCCCCCCATTTCCTATACCCACATCAGCACTTGCTTGGGTTTTTATATTGTTGTGTTTGTTTTTTATGATAACATGTATATATATATACATATATATATATATATATATATATATATATATATATATATATATAATATATATTTAATATATATATATATATATTTTAATATGTATCACATAATATGAAATATATTTGTATATAATAATTTTAAACTTATATATATATTTATACTATATATACATACATATATATACATATTTATGTAATATATTATACATAATACATGTGTGTGTATATAATGCATTTGTAAGAAATGTTGTTTATTTATGCAATATAATATAATATAATTATATATATATATAATATATTTACATATTTTAAATGGTAATGATAATTTACATATATATAGATTATTGATATATATATATATATATATATATATATATATATATTTAATATATATATATATTATTGAATATGTGTATATAATAATTATATAATTTTTATGTATATATTATATATATATACAACAATAATTATATATAAGTTTATAATTATTGTATACACATATATATTACATATTAAATATATATTAAATAATATTAAATAATATACATAAATTACATTATCATTATTATTTATAATATGTATATTATATATTAAATGATTACATTATGTATTTTATATATAGTAAAAACACAATAATTATATACTTATATATATATATATATATTATATATTTACATATTTTAAATTGTAATGATAATTTACATATATATATATATATATATATATATATATATATTATTGATTAGATATTTAATATATATATATATATTATTTAATATAATATTTATGTATATAATAATTATATACTTATTATGTATATATTATATCTATATATACATAAGTATATATCGTTTATAATTATTGTATACACATATATATATACATTACATATTAAATATATATTAAGTATATATACTGTATTGGTCACCAGGCCTAAACTCCAACTGACACAGACAGCCCCAGTGCAATTTACTGGCAGCCAGATGATGTGGCTGCTAATATGTAATACTAGGTATGCAGGTATTGCAATACCTCAGGGAGTTTGACGCCCCTGCCTTGCAGAGTTGTAAACCACTGCCTTGTGGTACAGGTTCTTGACACTTCAACACTTTTTGTCACACTAAGGTAGAAAAAAATGCAGCAGAACCTAAATCCAGCGGTAGAAATAAAACAAACATTTCATTTATCCTGCAGATATGTATTTGATAGCAGAAATAATGTTTGCTTGTCTGTATAACAGCGAACGGATATCAGACATAATTGATATTTCAACATCAACGAATGATGATACGTTGCCTACCAGGTTAACAGACTGTTTATTGATGGAACTTCCCTGGTGATAGTTGAAAGCGGATTATCCCTACTAGAGCCTATTGCATGTTTAAATGGTAAACCACAGTAGACACCACGTAGAAACAATGCGTACATTTGGCATGGAAAAGGTTCGTGTGTCGGCAGAGAAAATAAAAAGATATAACAAGTAACAAAATAAAGACATTTACTGATGTAAGATCTATATGAATTCAACAATCGTATCAGTCACCTGGGCTAAACTTTGACTAGTCTTGCTAGTTCTTGTATCAAATGCACCCTACCCAGCCCCCCCCCCCATTTCCTATACCCACATCAGCACTTGCTTGGGTTTTTATATTGTTGTGTTTGTTTTTTATGATAACATGTATATATATATACATATATATATATATATATATATATATATATATATATATATATATATATATATATATATATATATATATATATATATATATATATAATATATATTTAATATATATATATATATTTTAATATGTATCACATAATATGAAATATATTTGTATATAATAATTTTAAACTTATATATATATTTATACTATATATACATACATATATATATACATATTTATGTAATATATTATACATAATACATGTGTGTGTATATAATGCATTTGTAAGAAATGTTGTTTATTTATGCAATATAATATAATATAATTATATATATATATAATATATTTACATATTTTAAATGGTAATGATAATTTACATATATATAGATTATTGATATATATATATATATATATATATATATATTTAATATATATATATATATTATTGAATATGTGTATATAATAATTATATAATTTTTATGTATATATTATATATATATACAACAATAATTATATATAAGTTTATAATTATTGTATACACATATATATTACATATTAAATATATATTAAATAATATTAAATAATATACATAAATTACATTATCATTATTATTTATAATATGTATATTATATATTAAATGATTACATTATGTATTTTATATATAGTAAAAACACAATAATTATATACTTATATATATATATATATTATATATTTACATATTTTAAATTGTAATGATAATTTACATATATATATATATATATATATATTATTGATTAGATATTTAATATATATATATATATATATATTATTTAATATAATATTTATGTATATAATAATTATATACTTATTATGTATATATTATATCTATATATACATAAGTATATATCGTTATAATTATTGTATACACATATATATATACATTACATATTAAATATATATTAAGTATATATACTGTATTGGTCACCAGGCCTAAACTCCAACTGACACAGACAGCCCCAGTGCAATTTACTGGCAGCCAGATGATGTGGCTGCTAATATGTAATACTAGGTATGCAGGTATTGCAATACCTCAGGGAGTTTGACGCCCCTGCCTTGCAGAGTTGTAAACCACTGCCTTGTGGTACAGGTTCTTGACACTTCAACACTTTTTGTCACACTAAGGTAGAAAAAAATGCAGCAGAACCTAAATCCAGCGGTAGAAATAAAACAAACATTTCATTTATCCTGCAGATATGTATTTGATAGCAGAAATAATGTTTGCTTGTCTGTATAACAGCGAACGGATATCAGACATAATTGATATTTCAACATCAACGAATGATGATACGTTGCCTACCAGGTTAACAGACTGTTTATTGATGGAACTTCCCTGGTGATAGTTGAAAGCGGATTATCCCTACTAGAGCCTATTGCATGTTTAAATGGTAAACCACAGTAGACACCACGTAGAAACAATGCGTACATTTGGCATGGAAAAGGTTCGTGTGTCGGCAGAGAAAATAAAAAGATATAACAAGTAACAAAATAAAGACATTTACTGATGTAAGATCTATATGAATTCAACAATCGTATCAGTCACCTGGGCTAAACTTTGACTAGTCTTGCTAGTTCTTGTATCAACGTTCCGTTTTCAACGCATCAACGATACTGCTACTAGGTAATACTAGGTATGCAGGTATTGCAGTACCTCAGGTATTGCAATACCTCAGGGAGTTTGACGCCCCTGCCTTGCAGAGTTGTAAACCACTGCCTTGTGGTACAGGTTCTTGACACTTCAACACTTTTTGTCACAATAAGGTAGAAAACAATGCAGCAGAACCTAAATCCAGCGGTAGAAATAAAACAAACATTTCATTTATCCTGCAGATATGTATTTGATAGCAGAAATAATGTTTACTTGTCTGTATAACAGCGAACGGATATCAGACATAATTGATATTTCAACATCAACGAATGATGATACCTTGCCAACCAGGTTAACAGACTGTTTATTGATGGAACTTCCCTGGTGATAGTTGAAAGCGGATTATCCCTACTAGAGCCTATTGCATGTTTAAATGGTAAACCACAGTAGACACCACGTAAAAACAATGCGTACATTTGGCATGGAAAAGGTTCGTGTGTCGGCAGAGAAAATAAAAAGATATAACAAGAAACAAAATAAAGACATTTACTGATGTAAGATCTATATGAATTCAACAACCGTATCGGTCACCTGGGCTAAACTTTGACTAGTCTTGCTAGTTCTTGTATCAACGTTCCGTTTTCAACGCATCAACGCTTTTTCAACGCAAATATTGCAGCTGGTAATATCGCAGGTGTTATAGAATTTACATATTGCTCAAAAACCAGCCAATGGGGTCGATCTATATTGAAATAACTGATGGTTGTTACACTGAAGTAGAAAACATTGAAGCAGAGTCTAATTCTTGCGGTAGAAATGTGCCACAAATGTCACTTCTCCTGCGGACAATTCCATTTGGAAATCTTTTTGAAAGCCAAATTTTTCACTTGCGGTTGACGGAAACAAACATACTTAGAAATGATACTTCAACGTTAATGAATGCTGACGCGTTGTCAATCCGATCTACAAACTATCTGTTGATGGACTATTGAGTGCCAAATGTATATTTTTATGGAAAATAACAGTAGATAACCTTGAAACAACGCAGACATTTGGCATGAGAAAAAAGGTCGGTGCAGAAAAACAACAACAACAAAAATTACTGGTGGGCGATCTATGCCAATTCATGCTCGGACTAGACTTTTTTTCTAGTACTTGCTATACTTTTTGCATCTAACGTTTTTGCAATGTATTAACATCATATTTTCAACGCATCAAAGTCTTCGAGGCTCAAGTGACAGCTGGTGTTATCGTGGGTGAAACAGAATGTGTGTGTTTCTGAAATACGAGGTTATACAATCATTATATGTAGTACCAGCTACAGTAGAAAACACTGCAGCAGGGCCCAAGTCCAGCTATAGAAATAGACCATAAAAACGGTGCATGGAATGCAGAATTAGTTCTTTGAAAGGATACTGCAACGTCAATGACAGCTGACTCAGCCAACCCAGTCAACAAACTGTCTATCGATGGGTTTTACCAACGATATTCGAAAGTCGGTTGTCCCTACTGTTAAAAGCCAACTGTATGTTTATATACTAAAAGCTGCTTGATAAATCACATGGTTCGCGAGTTCGGTCTGAGGTTATATTTAGCACACATAGTGGCATTGGTGCCGCCTCGTGACCATAATGTAGAACTAGGGTTGCCACCTTCAACATGGACAAATAAGTGTGTATGCATGTTGTACTTCAGTCATAGTGTAATACATCTATGTTGACTCAAGACAAAACCTACCCATACAGACAGTAGGTTGCACTTCAGCCATTGTGTAATAAAAATAATAATAATAAAATACAATATTTATATAGCGCCATAATCACACGGTGCTCTATGGCGGGTTACAGTACAATAATAATAATAAATTTACAGAGAAATTAAAACATTACAATATTTAGTTAAATCATTTAAAAGCAACCCTAAAAATGACCCAATGAACTAATATGTAACATGGACAAGCGTGTGTTGTCTCGGTACTATGCGTAATATCTGGATGTCATCAGCACACTGCAGACCACCTGGGGCGATCACCGAGTGTTGGAAATATGTAAATACTATGTATATTGTGTCATCTTCAGTCTGTGTCAAATAAATATCTGATTCTGTATTAATTCCTATGTATATTATAATTACGATCGTCAATCAATGTCAAATGAATATCTGATTCTGTGTTAATTCCTGTGTATATTATAATTACGATCATCAATCAATGTCAAATGAATATCTGATTCTGGGTTAATTCCTATGTATATTATAATGATGCTCACCAATCAATGTCAAATGAATATCTGATTCTGGGTTAATTCCTATGTATATTATAATTACGATCATCAATCAATGTCAAATGAATATCTGATTCTGGGTTAATTCCTATGTATATTATAATGATGCTCACCAATTAGTGTCAAATGAATATCTGATTCTGTGTTAATTCTTATGTATATCATAATTGCGATCACTAATCAATGTCAAATGAAGATATGATTCTCTGTTAAAATATGTATATATTGTACGATCATCAATCAATGTAATAAATATATTGTTGTGTGTTAATACATATATCGCTCTTTATGTTAATACATATATTAATTGATGTCAATACATATGCACATATGTTGACGATTTCATCAATACACTGGCACTCATGGAAGATTCGAAAATGGGATGAACAAAATTCGTTTTCGAATTCCACGTATGCATTCGTGCTTGTATGCACACACACCACACCACACACACACACACACACACACACACACACACACACACACACACACACACACACACACACACACACACCACACACTGCACACACTGCACACACTGCACACACTGCACACACACACACACACACACACACACACACACACACACACACACACCGCACACACACACCGCACACACACCGCACACACACCGCACACACACCGCACACACACCGCACACACATCGCACACACACACATCACCCACCCATCACACACACTACACAAACAAACACCACGCACACACATCGTACATACACACTACACATAGACACAACACACACAACACACACCACACACATTCACAACACACGCAACACACACACACACACACACACACACACACACACACACACACACACACACACACACACACGTACGTACAGATGCACACACACACACACACACACACACACACACACACACACACACACACACACACACACACACACACACACCGACACACACACACACACACACTAACACATACACACGCACGCAGGCATGTACATAGGCGATGGGAAAGGTGTAGCAAGGGGAAACTGTCGCTGGAATGTGGGTGGGATGCAGACAATAGCAGTGGCGCAGTGGCCACTGGCTAGATCTTCGGACTCTCGAATAAGAGAACCTGGGGTCGAATCCTGTGCTGCTGTGTGACAAACCTTGGGCAACTAGTTACAGCATCCCTGGACGCTTCCTGGAGACGTCTAGACGGTATTTGATTGAACAGGTCTGTCAGGTAGTAAAAGGCAAAGCACCCTGAGCAATCCTGAGTATATATGAGCAGTGTATAAGAACTAGCGCTTGAGCTAATTGATAGATTGTGACTAAGATGGATAACAATTATCTACCAATTAATGTATTTCTCGACCATTCAAAGGCATTTGACACTACTGACTATAACATTTTACAAAATAAATTAGCATACTATGGCCTAAATGGTTCAGCCTTGCAGTTGGTCAAAAAGTCACAAAACAGAAAACAATATATTTAAATTGATCAAGTAAATTAAGACATTTGACCTATAGCAATCGGTGTCCCACAAGGTTCTGTCCTAGGACCACTATTACTTGTCAATTGTGTAAATGATTTTTCACAAGCTAGTCAATTTATTTTTTGTATGCTGATGATATTACATTATCTACCTCTTTAAATTCTCTGAGTAAAAACGACACTCAATAATAAAAGTACAGAAACCGTAATAAATATTTGAAGAACTTTCAAAAATTAATGAATGGCTAAATATAAATAAGTTATTATTAAATAATAGCAAAACTAAGTACATGGTTTTTCGTATGCCTTATAAACGTATGCAAGCTCTTACACTTAAAATAGATGATATACTTATTGAAAGAGTAGATACATTTAACTTTCTAGAATTGGCTTTAGGCACTACCCGTAATCTAAATTGGAGAAAATATGGTAGGGCTTATTATAAATGTTAGTTTATGAATTAATTAGTGAGTAGGTGTTTATACTAGAGATGAGATAAGGAGAGTTTATACGAGAGAGAGAGAGAGAGAGAGAGAGAGAGAGAGAGAGAGAGAGTAGGGTTGTCAGTTTGTTATCTTTAAATATGCTTGGCAGTTGGTGGGAAACCACATGTTTATATTTATCAGTAGCAGAGTCCATGTCGTTTGTTTTTGTGTATGCTGGGCGGGAATTATGAATTTCATTGGTTAGTTTGAATGAGTTTGAATGTGTAGTCAGGCTATCTGAGATATAAAAGAGGGTAAGAGAAAAGTAAAGGCAGTTGAGAGTTGTCAGGCGCACACAGACTACAGGGTGTGCAGCTGGAGGGTTTCCCTCCGGCTTGGGCTGGGAGGTGAGGCTGGGCTGCCTCCGTGTCGTAGCTGGTTTGGACGGGCATTGTCATGTGAGTTTGTGTGTGTATACTCTGGATGTAATAAAGAATGAGATTAAGCAGCTAGTGGCTACGGTAGTTCTGGTTGGTACCTCACCCCCCCCCCTTATCTAGCGGCGGGACCGCTACGATAAAAACACAAACACAATTGGCATACTAAACAGATTGAAACGTATTATTACTAGACATAAAAGTGTTATTATATAACACGTTAATATTATCACATATAAATTATTGTATTATGATTTGGGGATATCAAAGAAATAGAATTTCAAGCATAAAAGGTTGTGTGAATAATGACTTTAAATACATATAAACTCACATTCGGAACCACTTTTCTAAATATTTTACTGCTGAAAATAGAAGATATATTAAAGTTACGAGAATTTAAATTTTTATATTTTTATATATTTATATGCAATTACCTCCATATTTACTCAACTGGCAAATTATACCAAGTACTAATATACACAATTATAATACTCGTGTAAAGATAATATACATACTTTTCGAACTAACATAAATTTGCAATGAAATGCCTATATAAAAATATGTTTTTAAATAACTACAATGATATATGTACTTTATCAAATTGTTATACATATCAACTGAATCAATAAATACAACATAGTTTATGTTCATTACGTTTAGCACACATCCACTTCACACACAGTTTCTCACTTCAAATGAACACTTCCAAATAAACATGAATGAATGATGTTTTTTTTAATCGACCAGTATTTCAACCAAATACATACACTATATCCATGTCAAAACAACTCAGAATCAAATACAAATATACGCTCATTATAAACATGGTAATAGTATATAATAATTTGTAATACAACATACGGTCAGGAGACTCCTCTAAGACCATGCTGGTTGCTATCGAGGAGCCACTTTTATTATCAAAGAAAGCCACATTTATTATCAAAGAAAATACTAAACTATATCACTATATTACTTTTCACGATGAAGTTATGGTGGTTCCTGTGACAGCGACATTATTGTCGTAATAGGAGCTACCCACCCCAGTTTGTAAAAGTTATATGATTGTGAGTTTTATGGTACAACAATAATTACTGTAAGTACACATGTTCATATGTACTGTTGTTTTTTTGTATAGGCATACATTCATAATATATATATATATATATATATTATATATAATATGTATATATATATATAATATATATATATTATATATATATATATTATATATATATATATATATATATATATATATATATATATATATATATATATATATATATATATATATATAACTATTTCAAGAATAAAATATCAAACACCACACCTTGGGTGGGAATGGACCAAACAACTAATAATATAACAAGAAAGAGTAAATGGAGGTGGACAGAGCGTACGGTGAGGAATCCTCCAGAAACTATCACCCATCACGCCAACACATGGAACCCCAGGGAAGGGGCAAAGAAGAAGGTCTCCTGGTAAGGACATACTGTAAAAGAGACAACAGAAATGGAACAGACCAGGAGAGAAGGATAAAATGGCCACAAACAGACACCTCGAACAGGAGATAAAAAACACGGCAAATAAGAATTGTCACATGTGACTGGTCAGTCTCTTGACCGGAGCGACACCACCAGTGTCACCCTTGTGAAGACACCACCAGTGTCACCCTTGTGAAGACACGACTTTGTACAATTCTACGTCGATCCTATTTTGGACATACACACGTACAAACCACACACACGTACACACACGACACACACACACACGACACACACACACACACACACACACACACACACACACACACACACACACACACACACATGTACACACCACACACACATGTACACACCACACAAACACCACACACACACCACACACCACACACCACACACTCATACACACACAACCACGCAATATCATAAAAATATTACACGCATCATACACCACATACACACACATACACAGACACACCACACACACGTACACACACCACACACCACACACACACACACACACACACACACACACACACACACACACACACACACACATATGTACACACCACACACACCACACACACACACACACATATGTACACACCACACACACCACACACACCACACACACACACATACACACACACACACTCAGACACACACATATGTACACACCACACACACCACACACACCACACACACCACACACACCACACACCACACACACACACACACACACACACACACACACACACACACACACACACACACACACACACACATATGTACACACCACACACACCACACACACCACACACACACACACACACACACTCACACACACACACACACACACACAAACACACACACTCACGTACCATTAGTTAACCACGCAATATCATAAATATTTTACACACATCATACGCCACACACGCACGCACGCGCGCGTACACATGCACACACACACCACCACCACCACCTACAACCACCACCACCACCAACCACCACCAACCACCACCAACCACCACCACTACCACCACCACCAACCACCACCACTACCACCACCACCAACCACCACCACTACCATCACCACCAACCACCAACCACCATCACCATCACCACCACCACCAACCACCACCACCAACCACCACCACCAACAACCACCACCATCCACCACCACCACCAACCACCACCACCAACCACCACCAACCATCACCACCAACCACCACCACCAATTACCACCACCAATTACCACCACCACCACCAACAACAACAACAACAACCACCACCACCAACCACCACCACCAATTACCACCACCAATTACCACCAATTACCACCAATTACCACCACCACCACCAATTACCACCACCAATTACCCCCACCACCACCACCACCACCACCACCACCACCACCACCAACCACCACCACCACCACCACCACCACCACCACCAACCACCACCACTCACAAAAGAGTGACTCATTTTGGTGTTGTATGCGATCTTCCGAATGAACAGTTTTGTCACAGTAGCGCCACCTGGTGAATGACGTTATAACTAAAGGAATACGGGGTACGCGCCAAAAGTGCGAAGTACCGGCAAAGGTGCTTCAATATATATTCCGTCAGATTACTTGCGAGAAATGCCCACTGAATTATAGTATTTCAGTAATTCTGCGTTAACTGATGATTAACTGACCAGTACAGTATATAATGTAAAGGTACGAATATCAAAAAGCTGTTATGTAAAAATGACAAAGCATTTTGGAAAGAAATTAAGCTAATGAATAACAGTAAATTGTCTCTTCCAAATGTTGTTGATGGTGTAACTGGGTCACACAACATTGTAAATATGTGGAAATCCCATTATGAGGATCTATTCAATTGTCTAAGTAACAATAAAGATGTGAATAATATTTATAAAAATGTTGAATATCAAAGGGATATAGAGGTGTCACACTCAGAGATTATCCATGCCATAAAAGATTTGAAAGACAACAAGAGTTGTGGTTTAGATGGTATATCAGCAGAACATTTGAAACATTGCAGTAATGTTATAATTCCACTGTTGTCTATGTGCTTTACTACCTTATTTGTTCATGGGATTTTACCTGAATCCATGATATCTGTTGTACTTGTGCCCATTGTTAAAAACAAAAATGCTAGCATATGTAGCAAGAGACCTATTGCTCAGAGAGACCTACAGACCTATTGCTTTAGCCAGCATGGTGTCCAAAGTTTTTGAAAAAATTATTTATGACCGTATTGCATACAGCCTAATTACATGTGATAACCAGTTTGGTTTCAAGGCTAAACATAGCACAGACATGTGTATATATGCCTTCAAAGAGGCTGTACTAAAATATAGGAGTTTGAATAGTGATGTATACTCATGTTTTTTGGATGCATCCAAAGCTTTTGACCGTGTAAATCATTATGTTCTATTTGAAACACTTATAAAGCGGGGCATACCCATATATATAGTTAGGATTTTAATATTTTGGTATACTACTAAAAAAATGTATGTACGTTGGAAAAATATCATGTCGAACAATTTTTCTGTTACTAATGGGGTGCGTCAAGGAGGAATTCTCTCACCTTATCTTTTTTGTGTTTACATGGATGATCTCAGTAACAAATTAAACAATGTAAATGCTGGATGTATAATAGGTTCCTCGTTAATTAATCATTTGATGTATGCTGATGATTTAGTGCTCATGGCACCTTCATCTATGGGTTTATCAATGTTATTATATGTGTGTTCAGAGTATGGGATAGAACATGATATTAAATACAATAGTACCAAAAGTAATGTTATGATATTTTCTTGCAAAAAGTTCAAAGATATCCACATTCCAAACTTTTTGCTAAATGGCGAAACATTACCAAGGGTTAGTAAGTATAAATATCTTGGGCATATTATCACAGAAGATCTATGCGGCAATGATGACATATCTAGGCAATACAAGAGAATTTATGCTCAGGGTAATGCCTTGATCCGAAAGTTTTACATGTGTACAGAATCTGTAAAATGTACTTTATTTCAATCCTACTGTACTTCATTGTATACATGCCAACTGTGGTTTTGCTACAGAGCAGAGTCAATGAGAAAACTGTGTGTAGCATACAATAATGTGTTTAGATTTTTATGCAATGAACCTCGAGATTGTAGTGCGAGTTATATGTTTGTGTCAAGAGGCTTACCCACATGTAAAATGTTAATTAGAAAAAAATGTGTATAGTTTTTTGACGTGTATAGCTAATTCGGGCAATGCAATACTACAGAGTATCATGAATAGTGATGCTCTGTATAATTCACCACTGTGTCGCCATTGGCGGAAAATGCTTTATGTATATAGATATTAGTCATACTTTAGGTTTTCATATGGATAAAGGTTTTCCGGAATAAAGTTATTGAATTGAATTGAGTTGAGCTGAGCTGAGCTGAGCTGAGCTGAGCTGAGCTGAGCTGAGCTGAGCTGAGCTGAGCTGAGCTGAGCTGAGCTGAGCTGAGCTGAACTGAACTGAACTGAACTGAACTGAATTGAATTGAATTGAACCCAGCGTTAATAATTCATTCGGATATTAGAATCCGTTAGGGGAGACCGGAGCCAGTTTTAACACGGCCACGGGTAAGTTGTTACAGAGGGCTTGCCCACAAAACTGCTAATGCAAATTGACCAGCAAGACGACAGTATATTCACCAACAGATATGACCATGTCACGTGTAACTAGTATCGCGTGAACCCGTCGACACGAAAAAATACCATTCTCGAGTTATTTTATGGACGCAACACCGTGGATATATCACTTTTGACGGAATTATTTTTCTCCGAATTTTCACTTTCAAAAAATGGTGGTGGTTGGTGGTGGTGGTTGGTGGTGGTGGTGGTGGATGGTGGTGGTGGTGGTGGTGATGGTGGTTGGTAGTGGTGTAGGTTGGTGGGGGTGGTGGTGGTTGGTAGTGGTGTAGGTTGGTGGGGGTGGTGGTGGTGGTTGGTGGTGGTGGTTGGTGGTGGTGGTGGTGGTTGGTGGTGGTGGTGGTGGTGGTGGTGATGGTTGGTGGTGGTTGATGGTGGTGGCGGTTGGTGGTGGTGGTTGGTGGTGGTTGGTGGTGGTGGTGGTGGTGGTGGTTGGTGGTGGTGGATGGTGGTGGCGGTTGGTGGTGGTTGTGGTGGTTGGTGGTGGTTAGTGGTGGTGGTGGTTGGTGGTGATGGTTGGTGGTGGTGGTGGTTGGTGGTGGTTGGTGGTTGTTGTTGTTGGTGGTGGTGGTTGGTGGTTGGTGGTGGTGGTGGTGGTGGTGGTGGTGATGGTGGTGGTGGTGGTGGTTGGTGGTTGGTGGTTGGTGGTTGGTGGTGATGGTAGTGGTGGTGGTTGGTGGTGTTGGTGGTGGTTGGTGGTGGTGGTGGTGGTTGGTGGTGGTGGTGGTTGGTGGTGGTGGTTGGTGGTTGGTGGTGATGGTAGTGGTGGTGGTTGGTGGTGGTGGTGGTGGTGGTGGTTGGTGGTGGTGGTGGTTGGTGGTGGTGGTGGTTGGTGATTGGTGGTGATGGTAGTGGTGGTGGTTGGTGGTGGTGGTAGTGGTGGTGGTGGTAGTGGTGGTGGTTGGTGGTGGTTGGTGGTGGTGGTTGTAGGTGGTGGTGGTGTGTGTGTGCATGTGTACGCGCGCGCGCGTGCGTGTGTGGCGTATGATGTGTGTAAAATATGAGTGAGTGTGTGTGTGAGTGTGTGTGTGTGTGTGGTGTGTGTGGTGTGTGTGGTGTGTGTGGTGTGTGTGGTGTGTACATATGTGTGTGTGTGTGTGTGTGTGTGTGTGTGTGTGGTGTGTGTGGTGTGTGTGGTGTGTGTGGTGTGTGTGGTGTGTGTGGTGTGTACATATGTGTGTGTGTGAGTGTGTGTATGTGTGTGTGTGGTGTGTGTGGTGTGTGTGGTGTGTACATATGTGTGTGTGTATGTGTGTGTGTGGTGTGTGTGGTGTGTGTGGTGTGTGTGGTGTGTACATATGTGTGTGTGTGTGTGTGTGTGTGTGTGTGTGTGTGTGTGTGTGTGTGTGTGTGTGTGGTGTGTGTACGTGTGTGTGGTGTGTCTGTGTATGTGTGTGTATGTGGTGTATGATGCGTGTAACATATTTATGATATTGCGTGGTTGTGTGTGTATGAGTGTGTGGTGTGTGGTGTGTGGTGTGGTGTTTGTGTGGTGTGTACATGTGTGTGTGGTGTGTACATGTGTGTGTGTGTGTGTGTCATGTGTGTGTGTGTGTGTGTGTGTGTGTGTGTCGTGTGTGTATGTGTGTGTGGTGTGTACGTGTGTATGTCCAAAATAGGATCGACGTAGAATTGTACAAAGTCGTGTCTTCACAAGGGTGACACTGGTGGTGTCTTCACAAGGGTGACACTGGTGGTGTCGCTCCGGTCAAGAGACTGACCAGTCACATGTGACAATTCTTATTTGCCGTGTCTGTTTCTCCTGTTCGAGGTGTCTGTTTGTGGCCATTTTATCCTTCTCTCCTGGTCTGTTCCATTTCTGTTGTCTCTTTTACAGTATGTCCTTACCAGGAGACCTTCTTCTTTGCCCCTTCCCTGGGGTTCCATGTGTTGGCGTGATGGGTGATAGTTTCTGGAGGATTCCTCACCGTACGCTCTGTCCACCTCCATTTACTCTTTCTTGTTATATTATTAGTTGTTTGGTCCATTCCCACCCAAGGTGTGGTGTTTGATATTTTATTCTTGAAATAGTTATATATATATATATATATATTATATATATATAATATATATATTATATATATATATATACATATTATATATAATGTAATATATATATATATATATTATGAATGTATGCCTATACAAAAAAACAACAGTACATATGAACATGTGTACTTACAGTAATTATTGTTGTACCATAAAACTCACAATCATATAACTTTTACAAACTGGGGTGGGTAGCTCCTATTACGACAATAATGTCGCTGTCACAGGAACCACCATAACTTCATCGTGAAAAGTAATATAGTGATATAGTTTAGTATTTTCTTTGATAATAAATGTGGCTTTCTTTGATAATAAAAGTGGCTCCTCGATAGCAACCAGCATGGTCTTAGAGGAGTCTCCTGACCGTATGTTGTATTACAAATTATTATATACTATTACCATGTTTATAATGAGCGTATATTTGTATTTGATTCCGAGTTGTTTTGACATGGATATAGTGTATGTATTTGGTTGAAATACTGGTCGATTAAAAAAAAACATCATTCATTCATGTTTATTTGGAAGTGTTTGTTTGAAGTGAGAAACTGTGTGTGATGAGGATGTGTGCTAAACGTAATGAACATAAACTATGTTGTATTTATTGATTCAGTTGATATGTATAACAATTTGATAAAGTACATATATCATTGTAGTTATTTAAAAACATATTTTTATATAGGCATTTCATTGCAAATTTATGTTAGTTCGAAAAGTATGTATATTATCTTTACACGAGTATTATAATTGTGTATATTAGTACTTGGTATAATTTGCCAGTTGAGTAAATATGGAGGTAATTGCATATAAATATATAAAAATAAAAATTTAAATTCTCGTAACTTTAATATATCTTCTATTTTCAGCAGTAAAATATTTAGAAAAGTGGTTCTGAATGTGAGTTTATATGTATTTAAAGTCATTATTCACACAACCTTTTATGCTTGAAAT
Source organism: Oasisia sp. SBJ-2009 (assembly GCA_964017155.1). Lineage (NCBI taxonomy): Eukaryota > Metazoa > Annelida > Polychaeta > Sabellida > Siboglinidae > Oasisia > Oasisia sp. SBJ-2009. Next base: position 47,480,527 of record OZ024856.1, read on the forward strand.
TCTATTTCTTTGATATCCCCAAATCATAATACAATAATTTATATGTGATAATATTAACGTGTTATATAATAACACTTTTATGTCTAGTAATAATACGTTTCAATCTGTTTAGTATGCCAATTGTGTTTGTGTTTTTATCGTAGCGGTCCCGCCGCTAGATAAGGGGGGGGGGTGAGGTACCAACCAGAACTACAGTAGCCACTAGCTGCTTAATCTCATTCTTTATTACATCCAGAGTATACACACACAAACTCACATGTCAATGCCCGTCCAAACCAGCTACGACACGGAGGCAGCCCAGCCTCACCTCCCAGCCCAAGCCGGAGGGAAACCCTCCAGCTGCACACCCTGTACTCTGTGTGCGCCTGACAACTCTCAACTGCCTTTACTTTTCTCTTACCCTCTTTTATATCTCAGATAGCCTGACTACACATTCAAACTCATTCAAACTAACCAATGAAATTCATAATTCCCGCCCAGCATACACAAAAACAAACGACATGGACTCTGCTACTGATAAATATAAACATGTGGTTTCCCACCAACTGCCAAGCATATTTAAAGATAACAAACTGACAACCATACTCTCTATCTCTCTCTCTCTCTCTCTCTCTCTCTCTCTCTCGTATAAACTCTCGTTATCTCATCTCTAGTATAAACACCTACTCACTAATTAATTCATAAACTAACATTTATAATAAGCCCTACCATATTTTCTCCAATTTAGATTACGGGTAGTGCCTAAAGCCAATTCTAGAAAGTTAAATGTATCTACTCTTTCAATAAGTATATCATCTATTTTAAGTGTAAGAGCTTGCATACGTTTATAAGGCATACGAAAAACCATGTACTTAGTTTTGCAATTATTTAATAATAACTTATTTATATTTAGCCATTCATTAATTTTTGAAAGTTCTTCAAATATTTATTACGGTTTCTGTACTTTTATTATTGAGTGTCGTTTTTACTCAGAGAATTTAAAGAGGTAGATAATGTAATATCATCAGCATACAAAAAATAAATTGACTAGCTTGTGAAAAATCATTTACACAATTGACAAGTAATAGTGGTCCTAGGACAGAACCTTGTGGGACACCGATTGCTATAGGTCAAATGTCTTAATTTACTTGATCAATTTAAATATATTGTTTTCTGTTTTGTGACTTTTTGACCAACTGCAAGGCTGAACCATTTAGGCCATAGTATGCTAATTTATTTTGTAAAATGTTATGGTCAGTAGTGTCAAATGCCTTTGAATGGTCGAGAAATACATTAATTGGTAGAAATTTGTTATCCATCTTAGTCACAATCTATCAATTAGCTCAAGCACTAGTTCTTATACACTGCTCATATATACTCAGGATTGCTCAGGGTGCTTTGCCTTTTACTACCTGACAGACCTGTTCAATCAAACACCGTCTTGACGTCTCCAGGAAGCGTCCAGGGATGCTGTAACTAGGTGCCCAAGGTTTGTCACACAGCAGCACAGGATTCGACCCCAGGTTCTCTTAGTTGAGAGTCCGAAGATCTAGCCAGTGTCCACTGCGCCACTGCTATTGTCTGCATCCCACCCACATTCCAGCGACAGTTTCCCCTTGCTACACCTTTCCCATCGCCTATGTACATGCCTGCGTGCGTGTGTATGTGTTAGTGTGTTAGTGTGTGTGTGTCGGTGTGTGTCGGTGTGTGTCGGTGTGTGTCGGTGTGTGTGTGTGTGTGTGTGTGTGTGTGTGTGTGTGTGTGTGTGTGTGTGTGCGTGCATCTGTACGTACGTGTGTGTGTGTGTGTGTGTAGGTGTCAGTATGTATGTGTGCATGTGCATGTTCATGTGTGCATAATGCGATTGTTTGCCTATGTGTGCATGTGCATATATGTGTGTGCACCCATATGCGTTTGTGTCTATGTACATGTGTATATGTGCATGCATACATATACAGTACGTATGTGTGTGTGTGTGTGTGTGTGTGTGTGTGTGTGTGTGTGTGTGTGTGGTGTGTGTTGCGTGTGTTGTGAATGTGTGTGTGTGTGTGGTGTGTGTTGTGTGTGTTGTGTCTATGTGTAGTGTGTGTGATGGGTGGGTGATGTGTGTGTGCGGTGTGTGTGCGGTGTGTGTGCGGCGTGTGTGCGGCGTGTGTGTGCGTGTGTGTGCGTGTGTGTGCGTGTGTGTGTGTGTGTGTGTGTGCAGTGGGTGCAGTGTGTGCAGTGTGTGCAGTGTGTGGTGTGGTGTGGTGTGTGTGTGTGCGTGTGTGTGTGGTGTGGTGTGTGTGCATACAAGCACGAATGCATACGTGGAATTTGAAAACGAATTTTGTTCATCCCATTTTCGAATCTTCCATGAGTGCCAGTGTATTGATGAAATCGTCAACATATGTGCATATGTATTGACATAAATTAATATATGTATTAACATAAAGAGCGATATATGTATTAACACACAACAATATATTTATTACATTGATTGATGATCGTACAATATATACATATTTTAACAGAGAATCATATCTTCATTTGACATTGATTAGTGATCGCAATTATGATATACATAAGAATTAACACAGAATCAGATATTCATTTGACATTAATTGGTGAGCATCATTATAATATACAAGGGAATTAACCCAGAATCAGATATTCATTTGACATTGATTGATGATCGTAATTATAATATACATAGGAATGAACCCAGAATCAGATATTCATTTGACATTGATTGGTGAGCATCATTATAATATACATAGGAATTAACCCAGAATCAGATATTCATTTGACATTGATTGATGATCGTAATTATAATATACACAGGAATTAACACAGAATCAGATATTCATTTGACATTGATTGACGATCGTAATTATAATATACATAGGAATTAATACAGAATCAGATATTTATTTGACACAGACTGAAGATGACACAATATACATAGTATTTACATATTTCCAACACTCGGTGATCGCCCCAGGTGGTCTGCAGTGTGCTGATGACATCCAGATATTACGCATAGTACCGAGAAAACACACACTTGTCCATGTTACAAATTAGTTCCAGGATACATCTGTTGCTGGGTCATTTCTAGGGTTGCTTTTAAATGATTTAACTAAATATTGTAATGTTTTAATTTCTCTGTAAATTTATTATTATTATTGTACTGTAACCCGCAATAGAGCACCGTACGTGTGATTATGGCGCTATATAAATATTGTATTTTATTATTATTATTACACAATGACTGAAGTGCAACCTACTGTCTATATGGGTAGGTTTTGTCTTGAGTCAACATAGATGTATTACACTGTGACTGAAGTACAACATGCATAGATACTTATTTGTCCATGTTGAAGGTGGCAACCCTAGTTGTACATTATGGTCACTAGGTGGCACCAATGCCACTATGTGTGCTAAATATAACCTCAGACCGAACTCGCGAACCATGTGATTTATCAAGCAGCTTTTAGTATATAAACATACAGTTGGCTTTTAACAGTAGGGACAACCGACTTTCGAATATCGTTGGTAAAACCCATCGATAGACAGTTTGTTGACTGGGTTGGCTGAGTCAGCTGTCATTGACGTTGCAGTATCCTTTCAAAGAACTAATTCTGCATTCCATGCACCGTTTTTATGGTCTATTTCTATAGCTGGACTTGGGCCCTGCTGCAGTGTTTTCTACTGTAGCTGGTACTACATATAATGATTGTATAACCTCGTATTTCAGAAACACACACATTCTGTTTCACCCACGATAACACCAGCTGTCACTTGAGCCTCGAAGACTTTGATGCGTTGAAAATATGATGTTAATACATTGCAAAAACGTTAGATGCAAAAAGTATAGCAAGTACTAGAAAAAAAGTCTAGTCCGAGCATGAATTGGCATAGATCGCCCACCAGTAATTGTTGTTGTTGTTGTTTTTCTGCACCGACCTTTTTTCTCATGCCAAATGTCTGCGTTGTTTCAAAGTTATCTACTGTGATTTTCCATTAAAATATACATTTGGCACTCAATAGTCCATCAACAGATAGTTTGTAGATCGGATTGACAACGCGTCAGCATTCATTAACGTTGAAGTATCATTTCTAAGTATGTTTGTTTCCGTCAACCACAAGTGAACAATTTGGCTTTCAAAAAGATTTCCAAATGGAATTGTCCGCAGGAGAAGTGACATTTGTGGCACATTTCTACCGCAAGAATTAGACTCTGCTTCAATGTTTTCTACTTCAGTGTAACAACCATCAGTTATTTCAATATAGATCGATTTTTGAGCAATATGTAAATTCTATAACACCTGCGATATTACCAGCTGCCATATTTGCGTTGAAAAAGCGTTGATGCGTTGAAAACGGAACGTTGATACAAGAACTAGCAAGACTAGTCAAAGTTTAGCCCAGGTGACCGATACGGTTGTTGAATTCATAGAGATCTTACATCAGTAAATGTCTTTATTTTGTTTCTTGTTATATCTTTTTATTTTCTCTGCCGACACACGAACCTTTTCCATGCCAAATGTACGCATTGTTTTTACGTGGTGTCTACTGTGGTTTACCATTTAAACATGCTATAGGCTCTAGTAGGGATAATCCGCTTTCAACTATCACCAGGGAAGTTCCATCAATAAACAGTCTGTTAACCTGGTTGGCAACGTATCATCATTCGTTGATGTTGAAATATCAATTATGTCTGATATCCGTTCGCTGTTATACAGACAAGTAAACATTATTTCTGCTATCAAATACATATCTGCAGGATAAATGAAATGTTTGTTTTATTTCTACCGCTGGATTTAGGTTCTGCTGCATTGTTTTCTACCTTATTGTGACAAAAAGTGTTGAAGTGTCAAGAACCTGTACCACAAGGCAGTGGTTTACAACTCTGCAAGGCAGGGGCGTCAAACTCCCTGAGGTATTGCAATACCTGAGGTACTGCAATACCTGCATACCTAGTATTACCTAGTAGCAGTATCGTTGATGCGTTGAAAACGGAACGTTGATACAAGAACTAGCAAGACTAGTCAAAGTTTAGCCCAGGTGACTGATACGATTGTTGAATTCATATAGATCTTACATCAGTAAATGTCTTTATTTTGTTACTTGTTATATCTTTTTATTTTCTCTGCCGACACACGAACCTTTTCCATGCCAAATGTACGCATTGTTTCTACGTGGTGTCTACTGTGGTTTACCATTTAAACATGCAATAGGCTCTAGTAGGGATAATCCGCTTTCAACTATCACCAGGGAAGTTCCATCAATAAACAGTCTGTTAACCTGGTTGGCAACGTATCATCATTCGTTGATGTTGAAATATCAATTATGTCTGATATCCGTTCGCTGTTATACAGACAAGCAAACATTATTTCTGCTATCAAATACATATCTGCAGGATAAATGAAATGTTTGTTTTATTTCTACCGCTGGATTTAGGTTCTGCTGCATTGTTTTCTACCTTAGTGTGACAAAAAGTGTTGAAGTGTCAAGAACCTGTACCACAAGGCAGTGTTTTACAACTCTGCAAGGCAGGGGCGTCAAACTCCCTGAGGTATTGCAATACCTGCATACCTAGTATTACATATTAGCAGCCACATCACCTGGCTGCCAGTAAATTGCACTGGGGCTGTCTGTGTCAGTTGGAGTTTAGGCCTGGTGACCAATACAGTTGCTGAACAAGGCCTTTGAAGGAAGCATATAAACGAAACATTGCAAAAGCAGCACAACACCAGAAGGCACCAGGACAGAATGGCAGAAACCAGAGGCATATTACGTTGATGGTTGCGCTCTGCCATGTCATTAAATTGCCAACTGGCACAAAAACTGCACTATTTTGAATGTAATTTGCAAGTGAGGCTGAATAGTTCCTAACACCATACATGTTCAAAAGACTAAGCATAGCCTGGAAAGGCGCGCATTTTTGTTGTTGTGCTCAATATTTAGAACACTCCAGACGATCAAGAGAAACTACAGCAACCTTTCGTTTAAAAACTTCAAGTGATTCATTCAAATGCATTTCCCCAAGTCTTCGGTGGTCCCCTAGCTGCTTGAGCAAATACTTGCACGTGATATAGGAATAGATCATTGTAATACCACAGTCGTTAGTGAGTCTCGCTTTTGAAAGTGGATGGATGTGGCGTCAGACTGATTCGCAGTCTTGTTACTCTGTACATTGTTTGTACTCATACACATGTGTATATCTTTGGGTTGGCACGTATGATATAATGCTCCGACTTCTGGAGAAACAACAGACGTGATTCGCAGTCTTAATTTGCCAGCGTCGCAGTCAGGCAAATGAGCATCGTACGGAGCTATCTCAGATTAGGTCCAGCCTCCATACTGGACATATTGTTGTGGCTTTTCTTCTGCTGCTGTCTGTGTTTAAGTGCTCAGTGCCAACCCACGCCTCCACTTCCCTCTCTCAACATACAGTAGTAATACAAAAATCTTAGCAGGCGAGGGAACCCCGAGGTGGCACAGAAGGGAAATGCAATTTGGAATAAATCTGTTTTTATGAAAGGCGGCTGTAGCCTGGTGATGTTTAAGTCAGATGGAACCATACGTTGGGCACAACTGCAAAAAATTACGCTTTATCCAAGGGTAAACTTAGCGACTTGGCAATGGTGCTAGTGACATATGTAGACATACAAGTAAGCATGTACCACTTGCACTACATTTGTATCTTGGATATAACACTGTATGAAGATAAGTTAAGTTAAGAACTGCCTTCTGGTGTTGTGCTGTCACATAAACGTCAATGAATCACTTCAGGAAACATATAAGGTTTTGTGTTTTTTGCTCTTTCAATACATCAAGGAAGGCTACTTTATATGTAGCATCTATGGAGATCTTATACATCTGTCACTACACTCATGTACGGGGATCAGATACATTAAATATGCCCTACCAGGGTCGTCACTCATGGAAGCTTTCAAAATTCCCTGACTTTTCTCTGACTCAAGGTTTCATTTTTGCTGACCATGCTGGCTGAACAATCATGAAAATGTATGCACGATATACATGTAATTAGCAATTAACTTACAAAATGTAATAAGTGTTCGATGCCCACTCAGATTGCCTAGTTCAATTCCTATGCCAGTGAATGACACAAAGTCATTGACATAACAACATTATCAAGGCATGATCTGAGGCTTCATCATTGTGGGCTCTGTGGATTTTTAATTTATTATTTATTAAAACAGCATAAGTTTGTGGTATCAACATTGTTTCACAGGATTGTTATGCGTAATGAATTCGAGTTTGTGGCATCGCGGCGTTATGTGTATGACATAAGAAAGTCAAATTTCCCTGACTTTCAAGGGATTTTCCTGTATTTCCCTGAATTTTTCTCAAAATCTTAAATTTCCCTGACCTAGCACAAAATTCCATGACTTTCCCCTGACCTTGAATTTCTCTGACTTTTCCCATGTCTACCAGGGTCAATACTACAGAAACACAGAAGGTTATGTTTATTTGATTTTTTTACTTTTTTTTAACACTACAGAAACACAGAGGGTTTTTTTTTTTTAAATACTTTTTTCTACTCTACAGAAACACAGAGGTTTTTTTTTTTTTACTTTTTTTTACTTTTTTTAACACCACAGAAACACAAAGGGTTATTGTTTTACTTCTGGTCAACAAAACACATGAAACAAGACCAGTGTTGTAATCACTTCTCATCAGCCTCTATATGTGTAATAACTACACAATATGTTCGTTTTTTCAACGCATCATCAACACAGGACTATTTCTTCAATGCATGACTTGAACAGTGCTATTTTTTTTAGTTTGTTTAGATTTTCAACGCATCACATAAACAAACATATCGGTTTTTTTAAATTTTTATATGTGATATATGTATATAGAGTAAGGTGGGGGCATAGCACACAGGGTGGGGCATAGCGCCCATACCTCTATTTTGGCGAATATTGCTTTTAGTGGCTCCATATAGCGACCAAATGATTCCTTTCTGCATCCCGACGCCACGTAAGCGTGCTTTTGCTGAATATAATCGAGCGCGATGTAAGTATATCTCTTTTACTGTTTCATGGTCATTTGTTATAAAATCGCTTCCATGTTCATGAATAAAGTGACGCTAAATAGCTACGAACTTTTAAAAACTTCGCATAGCTTTCTAAACTATGTCATATAACCTACATTTCCATGGCCTCAGATACGGCGAGCGATAACAGACAATGTCATAAATGACAAATCCTCGGAGTGGTCGCCGATGGGGCATAGCGCCACCTGTGCATTGGGGCAAAGCGCACATCCCTGTGCGCTATGCCCCATGCGTAAGTTGGTATAAACATATAATTGTGTATTCATTTTAGATGGCATATCGTTCTGTAAATACAATATAAATTATATGTGTGTGTGTGTGTGTGTGTGTGCGTGTGTGCGTGCGTGCGTGCGTGCGTGCGTGTGTGTGCCTGTATGTGCGTGAGTGCGTTCGTGCGTGTGTAAGTGTAAGTGTAAGTGTAAGTGTAAGTGTAAGTGTAAGTGTAAGTGTAAGTGTAAGTGTAAGTGTAAGTGTAAGTGTAAGTGTAAGTGTAAGTGTAAGTGTGTGTTTGCGTTTAGCACACACACTGAAACACACACACGAAATATGATGTATACAATAATGTTTGCCTGTTAACTTTATTAGTATAATTAACTTGTTACATGTTCTTTTGATAGTTATATGGCTAACTGACAGCATTTATATTTTAGATTGAGAAACTATGGTTCGGAAGTATAAAAGAAAAACTACGCAGGGGAGGTACGGATCTGAAAGACTGTCGTTGGCTGTAGCGGCTGCCCGTGAAGGACAGAGCATTCGTGGTGCTGGGGCAGATTATGGAATCCCGAGGCGAACCCTAATACGCCACTGCTCTGGCAATGTACGTCGACCTGGTGTTATCGCGATGGGCAGCAAGCGTTGCGTGTTTTCAAGCGCCTTTGAAGCGGAATTAGTACAGTACGCGAAGGAGATGTCCAAGAAGATGTACGGGTTGACAACGATCGACGTCAGGCGTTTGGCATACGCTGTTGCGGCGAAATTGGGGGTACATCATCAATTTGATGATGGGCGTGGACTAGCCGGAAAAGACTGGTTGTCTAACTTCATGAGGCGCCTCCCAGAGTTATCGATTCGTGTACCGATCTCTACTAGCCTGGCCCGCATAGAAGGTTTCAACCGCGAAGCAGTTAAGGCGTTTTTGCGTTGTACAAAGACGTCTTGAAAGAAGGGGATCACAGAGCTACTGCCATTTGGAACTGTGACGAAACAGGCTTCAGGACGGTGACGAAGGCGGCGAAAGTCTTGTGTCAAACAGGAACGAGGCAGGTGCGAAAGGCTTCAAGCGGTGAGCGTGGAAAGAATATCACCGCGCTGTGCTGTGTCAGTGTTGCCGGGTCTTACATCCCGCCGCTGTTTGTCTTTCCTCGCAAGAGAATGGTGATGTCGCTGATGAATGGTGCTCCTGCTGGATCGATTGGTGCGGTGAATGAACGTGGTTCGGGGTATATCGACGGAGCTCTATTCATGAAGTGGCTCAAACACTTCGTCGAGATTACGGGATGCACCAAAGAGCATCCACATCTGCTTCTGTTGGACGGACACGAAAGCCATAAGACCCTCGAGGCAATCAACTTCGGCAGGGAACATGGGGTCATCATGCTGCCATTTCCGCCGCACTGTACCCACCGACTTCAGCCGCTCGACCGAACATTCTTTAAGTCTCTGAAGTCCGCATTCAGCCGATCGGGCGACAACTGGCTAACATCGAACAGGGGACGAGCCATCACACAGTATGAGGTGATCGCACTGTTTGAGCGAGCGTACAGCTGTACTGCTACAATACAGACTGCCGTCAATGGATTTGCGACCAGCGGCTTATGGCCGAACAATGACAGCAAATCAGACGCCGAATTCGAGATCCTTGAGTTGTCATCCCACCCTCCCCAAGTCGCAGCCGTGGGTGAATTCGTTACTGGGGTGACCGACACCCAAAACACCACCTCTCTATCTACTGACCCGACTATGACTACAAGCCATGATGACACCGAACACGCAGTCTTCACAGAAGCTGCGAGCGCACCAGATGTCGACACCAGTCCGGTACCCTCTGAAGATGGCATTCGTGCAGTCATTCCTGACGTCCTCGCCATACAAGCTTGCTGCGGAGAAGAAACGTAAAGCGAGAACGCCGAAACAGCCGCTGGTGGCAAAGAAAACTCGAAACGTCAGGTGTGAACAACAGCCAACTCCTGGTCCGTCCGGGCTTTCCAGGGTGCCACCACGGGGCAACACAAAGCAAATCAACGGCGATGAAGATACACAATGTGTCGTGTGCTGCGAGCCTTACGCAAACAGCAAATCCAGGGAGGTCTGGCTGCAGTGCCTGAGCTGCAAGAAATGGGCACACGCCGCATGCACTGCAGGCGACCCATACTACACCTGTCACAATTGTGAATCAGACTCAGATTAGAACTAATCTGGACAAAACATTGTCATAGCACACAGCAAAATGAACTGTTTCCTTGTGGAACTATCGTTAGTTGTTCGTTTATGTAGTGCATTAAATAAAGTTTTGTATTTTTGTTGGTATATGTTTTTGTAGCCTATTTGTAAAAACAAAAACATGCATGCAATTCCATATGGCCCATCCCTGTGCGCTTTGCCCCGCCCACGGGGCAAAGCGCCCAAATTGAGTCGGTGCGCATAATTAATCACACAGCAAAAACATATTACTCGAATCGTGCCAAATTTGTACGACATATACTCAATATAGTTAGTGACATATTGTATATATTTGTTATTATATTCCAGTAAGTAAAGCCAACATATGATACAATGTGTGTTACCCTGTGCGCTATGCCCCACCCTACTCTATACAAACATACAGATATATCATAGAACCAAATTTAACATGGACAAGCGTGTTTTCTCGGTGCTATACACTGCAGACTGTGGTGATGACACTGTCCCCCAATATATGAGTCTACCTAGTACACCACTTACAACTGATGGAACCAGGGGTGTGCCACAAGTCTGTGCTGACAATGTACAACAAATAAGTACAGAGTAAATTACACGCAACTACATGATGTGTAATCATGAATTATACACTATGTAGTAAATTCATTCTACTGGGTACAACAGTCTTATTTTTTTACTAACTCAATGGGGCAATGGTTAATAACTCAACTGGCTGACATATTTGAAATGTTTGCAAGATATCAATTTAAGTAGGTCTTCAATATGGTGTTTTACAATGTGGGCTGTTTTAGAATTTCCTAGACCTACTGCCTGTCACCTTTCCTAGACCCACTGCCTGTAACCTTCTCCTAGACCTACTTTCTGTCACCTTCTCCTAGACCTACTTTTTTACTTTTTACAACATAAAGGGTTATTTTTTTATTGATTATTTATTAAAACAGCATATGTTTGTGGTATCAACATTGTTTCACAGGATTGTTATGCGTAATGAATTCGAGTTTGTGGCATCGCGGCGTTATGTGTATGACATGAGAAAGTCAAATTTCCCTGACTTTCAAAGGATTTTCCTGTATTTCCCTGAATTTTTCTCAAAATCTTAAATTTTTCCTGACCTAGCACAAAATTCCCTGACTTTTCCCTGACCTTGAATTTCTCTGACTTTTCCCTGACCTTGAATTTCTCTGACTTTTCCCATGCCTACCAGGGTCAAACATATCGGGTTATTTTAATTTACTTTTTTACTTTTTTCAATACTACAGAAACACAGAAGGTTATTTTTATTTGATTTTTTTTACTTTTTTCAACACTATAGAAACACGGAGGGTTATTTTTTTAAATACTTTTTTCAACTCTACTACAGAAACACAGAGGGTTATTTTTATTTGATTTTTTACTTTTTTTAACACTACAGAAACACAGAGGGTTGTTGTTTTACTTCTGGTCAACAGAACACATAAAACAAGGCCAGTGTTGTAATCACTTCTCATCAGCCTCTATATGTGTAATAACTACACATTGTGTTCGTTTTTTCAACGCATCAACACAGGATTATTTTTTCAACGCATAACTTGAACAAACAGTGCTATTTTTTTTACTTTTTTTAGATTTTTAACGCATCACATAAACATACATATAGGGTTATTTTTATAATTTTTATATGTGATATATGTATATATACAAACATACAGATATATCATAGAACCAAATTTAACATGGACAAGCGTGTTTTCTCGGTGCTATACACTGCAGACTGTGGTGATGACACTGTCCCCCAATATATGAGTCTACCTAGTACACCACTTACAACTGATGGAACCAGGGGTGTGCCACAAGTCTGTGCTGACAATGTACAACAAATAAGTACAGAGTAAATTACACGCAACTATATGATGTGTAATCATGAATTATACACTATGTAGTAAATTCATTCTACTGGGTACGACAGTCTTATTTTTTTACTAACTCAATGGGGCAATGGTTAATAACTCAACTGGCTGACATATTTGAAATGTTTGCAAGATATCAATTTAAGTAGGTCTTCAGTATGGTGTTTTACAATGTGGGCTGTTTTAGAATTTCCTAGACCTACTGCCTGTCACCTTTCCTAGACCCACTGCCTGTAACCTTCTCCTATACCTACTTTCTGTCACCTTCTCCTAGGCCTACTTTTTTAATTTTTACAACATAAAGGGTTATTTTTTTATTTATTATTTATTAAAACAGCATATGTTTGTGGTATCAACATTGTTTCACGGGATTGTTATGCGTAATGAATTCGAGTTCGTGGCATCGCGGCGTTATGTGTATGACAAAAGAGAGTCAAATTTCCCTGACTTTCAATGGATTTTCCTGTATTTCCCTGACTTTTTCTCAAAATCTTAAATTTCCCTGACCTAGCACAAAATTCCCTGACTTTTCCCTGACCTTGAATTTCTCTGACTTTTCCCTGACCTTGAATTTCTCTGACTTTTCCCATGCCTACCAGGGTCAAACATATCGGGTTATTTTACTTTTATTTTTTACTTTTTTTAATACTACAGAAACGCAGAAGGTTATTTTTATTTGATTTTGTTTACATTTTTCAACACTACAGAAACACGGAGGGTTATTTATTTAAATACTTTTTTCAACTCTACAGAAACACAGAGGGTTATTTTTATTTGATGTTTTACTTTTTTTAACACTACAGAAACACAGAGGGTTATTGTTTTACTTCTGGTCAACAGAACACATAAAACAAGGCCAGTGTTGTAATCACTTGTCATCAGCCTCTATATGTGTAATAACTACACATTGTGTTCGTTTTTTCAACGCATCAACACAGGATTATTTTTTCAACGCATTTATGTGGGCTGTGTGGGCAATGTGGGCTGTTTTAGAATGTCCTAGACCTACTGCCTGTCACCTTTCCTAGACCCACTGCCTGTAACCTTCTCCTAGACCTACTTTCTGTCACCTTCTCCTAGACCTACTTTTTTACTTTTTACAACATAAAGGGTTATTTTTTTATTAAAACGACTAATTATTTTTTACAAATTATTGACAGATTATCATGATATTTGTACGATCATTTATGTTTCTTCTTTGCTTGTAACTTTTTTAAATGGCCGTACTCATTCACATAATCTCACAAATAATTTTGAAAGGTGGGGCCTGTCAGTGTGATCCAATATGGCCGCAGGCATAAACAATGAGAACCAAACTTCGACACAGAGAGGAAAAAATCATTAACCGCTCTTAAACACCACACAAAAATCAGATATCTGCATAGAGAAAGAGAAATATAGAAAAATTATAAACGAACAGGTATTTTGCGTGATAATAAACTTCGGCCACTAAACATGGACCCCTATCTCCCCATGTTGTCAGAAGAGACAGCGAATCTGTTTGACCTCCCTACTAGGCATTTCAGACATGGGGTCAAATACATTGAAATGTATTTAAATACAAATACTTTTGAGGGATTCAAATACAAATACTTTTAAATGCAAATGTATTTAAATACAAATACTTTTGAAAAGTATTTCAAATACTTTTTCAAATACTTTTCATTTTCAAGATATATTAAGGATATATCAAGCAGTTCATCTAGTTTATTGCTATTGTCTAAGTTGTCTGGTTACATTCAGTGGTCTAGTATCTATCTGGCTACTGCCCAGTGTTCAGTGTTCACTCTTGCCGAGTTCACTATTTCCCAGATTTACACCGCAGAAACATCAGCTGCTGGAAAGTGTTGTCTGTGAGGCGGCATCTCTCTGGGCGAAACACCTTCCCAGGTCTCAAAGGTCCACTGCCTCAATGACTGCTCATATGATGGCTTAATTACCTTTACTAGGCCGTAATTCCTGAGTCTATTGCCACAAGACACAGTACAGTTACTAGAGTTTTAATAATTCAATCAAGAACTATTTAAAATTGCAATTAGTATACACATTTGAACAAGTATTTGAAAAAGTATTTGAAAAGTATTTGAAATATCAAATACTTTTGGAAAGTATTTAAATACAAATACAAATACTTTCAATTCCTAAATGTCAAATACAAATACTTTAAAAGAAGTATTTAAATACTTTCAAATACAAATGTACTTGACCCCATGTCATTTTTGCCTATGCCTATGCCCAGTAGGCATAGGCAAAATCGTCCGTCCTGCCTGTGATTGTGATGGTGAAATCTGATTTTTACCTATGATCGAATGATTTTTCTTTTATTCAACTACAATATTTATATCAGTGTATGTCTCTGTATGATAATATTGATCTGTCCTGCTTCTGTTGTGAAATCTTACTTTGGCAGGCAGTTTGACTGGCGTATTCTTTGTGGTGGGAACCTTTTGTGTGTGTATTATTTGCATAATGTATATACATATACATGTATATTATATATAAAGTTATTATTTCAATTATGTGTCATACATCCACTATACCTTTACTACACCTGTGCTGTTGTGATTATTTCAAAATAACCGTCTAGTCTTTTATTGATAAAATATACACAAAATACATTTGTCTTTCTTCAGTGTATAATATATATATACATGTATATGTATATGTATACGTATACGTATACGTATACGTATACGTATACGTATACGTATACGTATACGTATACGTATACGTATACGTATACGTATACGTATACGTATACGTATACGTATACATATACGTATATGTATATATATATATATATATTATACAGCTGTATATATGTATTATACAGCTGTATATATATATATATATATATATATATATATATATATATATATATATATATATATATATTATACAGCTGTATATATATATATATTTATATACAGCTGTATAATATATATATATTTATATGCAGCTGTATAATACATATACATATATATTTATATATATATATATATATATTATAATAAATATTTGGGAAATGATTAATCTATCTTTTGCGACCGGACAGTGGCATAGCCAGAGGGGGCCAGGGGGCCATGCCCCCCTAATCGCGGACAATTTGGATGGTGGGAAACGGAGGACCTATAACCGGCTCCCTGATTCATAGAGTCACAAAATACAGAGGGTATAAGGATGCCTGATTGCCTGTGTAAAACTTTCCATCCCAGTCTTACTCTTTCCCAAAGACATTTGTCATCTTTCAAATAGGATTAAGTTAGGAATTCTCCAGTTCTGTCATTGCTGCAGCCAAAAAAGTGACAGAGCAACGAAAATATACCTTGTATTGAGAATGTCATCATTCTCAATGTACGCGACCACTAATGGCTATTAAGGATCCAAAATAATAATTGTCTGGTAACTAGACTAAGTAGGCTTACATTTCATTTTGTTCTCTCTTTCTTGGCATCACTGTCGTTTGTGTGAGTTGACCACGAATTCCGTTTTCATTGTCTTTTTTCTTCCTCAGACTTTTCTCTCACTGCCAACAGCAGTCTCCAATTGCTTCTATCTGTTGCTCTTTTTCTCCAACTCTTTCTAACTCTTAATGCAATTCCCCATTGCATTTTTGTATTCTTGGAAATCTGACCGTTATTTCCTGACCAGATCAGTAAATTGAGTATTCCTGAAAATGTAAGTTTATTTCACAATTTTCTAAAAAAAATGATGGCCTTACAAAGCCAATAAAAATATTTGGAAAATTTGTATCCGATTTGTCAAGGCGATCTAAAATAGTTTTTTCAAGGGCTCATAAAAGTATGCATATTTAAGAGAATAACTTTAAATTTGGTACTTGTATTGAATAAATGACTTATGGGGAATCCAAATAGATACTTTTGCAGTTTAAGCCCGTCCTAAAACTCACTCACAAAATGTTGTGTCATACATCCACTATACCTTTACTACACCTGTGCTGTTGTGATTATTTCAAAATAACCGTCTAGTCTTTTATTGATAAAATATACACAAAATACATTTGTCTTTCTTCAGTGTACACGTGTATACATCATTTTTTTATAACTCAAAATTCCACTATGTGGCGCCACTGTACATCTTTTTTTATATCCCCGCCATGCACAAATGCATGTAAACACCCGATGTAGGTCTCGTAAAACGTATATTTTATTGGATTGCACAAACAAATCATTCATAAAGCAGTACTTAGTTACAGGGTTGGCATTGATGTAATCAAATTGATTAAATCATCGATTAAATCATTGATTTAATCAACATGAAAAAATCAAGATATTGATTTTTTAGATTTTTTTAGATTATCTTAAATTTATACTTATGTTGCGTGCTACTGCCAGTTGATTTAACTGTATGTATTTTTAAATAAAGTTTAAATTTGTAGACAACAACTTTGCTTTAATTCTTTAGAAATGCTAATAGTGTAATGAAATGTTGAGCCTATTGGGTATATTATGATATTCCACCTTTATTTATTTTCCGAATTACAGATTATTTCTTATGATTGTCGAGAATGTTGAAAAAATCAAATAATCCGATTTATTCGAAAAAAATCATATGATTTTTTCCAACCCTGCTTAGTTATATTAATGCAGATAAAGCAAACATAAAGATTCATAGACTCAAAAAAAAACTTTATTGTGCGTTTAAAAACGGAACTTTTTCTTCAGTCACACATAAAATGACAGTAATAAAAACATTGGTGAATCATATAGGGCCTACAGTTGTCAGTACACAATAAAATGATAGTAAATATAGTCATCAATAAAATAGGTAAAGTTTGATAATAAATTACGTATAAAAATAGCTACTAAAATAAATAAATAAGCATGTATAATTTCTTAAACTGGGTCTCTGATAGGAGACAATAACATTAGTAATAACATAATACTAAAATTTATAAATAAATCAGATTAAATAAAGAGTTATCATAAGAATATGAGACACATAAAATGTAAAAATTAATTAATGACTCGTTGAAAACAGAGCATTATCATTTAGCATTTAAAATTAAAATGGCAGAGGGTACAACATTTTTCTTGAAGAGGTTCTTTTTTGCTAATGGAACTTTTAGATGTCTCCCTGATGGCAGTTTCTGAAAGGCTTGATTCAGAGGATGGGCAGGATCATAGAGAATTTGTGTGAATTTCTATCATCATTTCTCTTACGATAAGTTATCAAACCACGAAGCCCCTCTAAAATTACTAGAGTATCATCTAACATGTCTGGTAACCTGGTATGTTCACCAACTGTCTAATTTTGTTTCAGACAACTGACACATCTGTAGGAAGGTGTTCACATCAAAAATGTCTGCAGTGAAGTGACAAAGCTGCAACAAGTCGCACACAGTGACTACAAAAGTTGTGTCCTGCGCCCAACAAAACATTATCAAAGGAACACATGAGTGACTTCGAGAAAAAGAGAAAACTTGTGATTGACACTTATGGAACATTCAATTATTTTCATATCTGAAAACATCAACTCATTCCTGGAGAGAAACCAATCAAGCATGACTCAAGATATTCTCAGAATGGTAAATCACCTTGATGTGTTGATACACCCGACCTACAAGACATTTTTCTCATCTGAGTTTAGTTTAGTGCTATGTGCGCACTGACATTTGTGGGAAAACATTTAAATGTGACATTTGTGGTAACATTTTACAAAACGTGGTTTCTTAAAACCTGTATTTCACTTAAATTTGTGAGAAACTCCAAAAGTAGATTACACGTCTCGCCGAGTTTTATCATGTACTAGTTCACTCTGGGTTTGATATAATGTATGCAGTAGAACATTGAAGACACAAGTGTGTATTCACAGTGTGGTAAAAACCTAAATATGTGGTGAATGGAAACAGGTTAGCAGTGGAAGTATTGTCAATATGGCTGTGAATGTGAACACTTGTACAACTGAGAAACGATTCAAATGTGACACTTGTGGTAGATGTTTTTTACACAATCGTGGCTTAACGCAGCATGTCTACATTCATACTGGTGAGAAACTATACAAATGTGATACCTGTGGTGCACAATTCTCTTACAGGGCTCATTTGAAGAGACATGTCTGTATCAACACTGAAGTTAAACCTTATAAATCTGGTGATACCTGTGGTGCACAATTCTCATTAAGTGGTAATTTGAAGAGTCATGTCCATATCCACACTGGGGATAAACCTTATAAATGTGATATCTGTGGTGCACAATTCTCATTACGTGGTAATTTGAAGAGAAATGTCCGTATCCACACTGGTGAGAAACCATACAAATGTGATATCTGTGCTGCACATTTCGCCCATAAGGCTCATTTGAAGAGACATGTCCATATCCACACTGGTGAGAAACCATACAAATGTGATATCTGTGGTGCACAATTCTCCCATAGGGCTCATTTGAAAAGACATGACTGTATCCACACTGGGGATAAACCTTATAAATGTGATACCTGTGGTGCACAGTTCTCATGCAATGGTAGTTTGAAGTTCCATGTGCGTATCCACACAGGAGATAAACCATACAAATGTGATACCTGTGGTGCACAGTTCTCACAGAGTGGTAGTTTAAAGTCCCATGTCCATATCCACACTGGGGATAAACCATACAAATGTGATACCTGTGGTGCACAATTCTCACACAGTAGTAATTTGAAGTCCCATGTCCGTATCCATACAGGAGATAAACCATACAAATGTAATACCTGTGGTGCACAATTCTCGCAAACAGCATATTTGAAGACTCATGTCCGTATACACACTGGGTAAAAACCATATAAATGTGATATCTGTGGTGCACAATTCTCACACAGGGGTAGTTTGAAGTCCCATGTTCGTATCCACACAGGGGAAAAACCATACAAATGTGATACCTGTGGTGCACAATTCTCACAAAGTGGTAATTTGAAGTCCCATGTTCGTATCCACACAGGGGAAAAACCATACAAATGTGATACTTGTGGTGCACAATTCTCACAGAGTGATAGTTTGAAGCTCCATGTCCGTATCCACACTAGGTATAAACCATACAAATGTGACACGTGTGGTGCACAATTCTCACAAATAGGACATTTAAAGAGTCATGACCGTATCCATACTGGGCAAAAACCATACAAATGTGATATCTGTGGTGCACAATTCTCGCAAACTAGTCATTTGAAGAAACATATCCGTATCCACACAGGGAAAAAAAACATACAAATGTGATACCTGTGGTGCACAATTCTCACGCAATGATAGTTTAAAGTGCCATGTCAGTATCCACATGGGATAAACCATACAAATGTAATATCTGTGGTGCACAATTTTCACACAGTGGTAAATTGAAATCCCGTGTTCTTATCCAGCAGACATGGGGTCAAATACAAAAGTATGCTAATGTGCCATGTAGTTGCCGATAGGGCTGTGGGCAGTCTATTCCAGTGTCTTAAGGCTGCTTGAAAAAATTAATGGTAAAGGTCTGGATGGTCTGCCCTTGCATGTCGAAAACGCTGGGCTCCCCGCGTTCTGGGGTCACTCCGTTGGAGGTACTGGTCTAAGGTGATGTTAACATGACCAGTGATGTTTTTGTGAAGGAGACTTAGGCGGTTGTTCTTCCTCCTCATTTCCTACTTCGACAACTTGGCATTTTACTATGTTACATTTTCCCCTTGGGAGGAAACTGACCCTGTTTCGGTTTCTCCCACTGGGTTTGAATTGTAGCCGGCATACAAACATGCCCTATCATTGCAGGCCATTAACACCTGATGTATCACTGTAGGGCATTCAAACCAACCGTACCACTGTAGGGCTTTCATTCCAGCCGTACCATTGTAGGGCTTTCACAAGTGCCCTACCATTATAGGGTATTCATACCTATTGTATCGTTTTGTGTGTGTGTGTGTGTGTGTGTGTATATATATATATAATGTATATATGTATATATAATATATATAAATCCAGGACCGAATCATTAAAACCATGTAGCTTAGGCAAGACTGTTCACTCTATATTGTGAAAGACATAATAGATCAATGCTTTGAAAACTATGGTGTATCCATGCAACGTCACTAGATAAAACTATATAACGGTCACTGTTTGGTTTTGTGGGTAACATAGGTGACTCAACTAAACAAGTGTCTCAACTAAACAAGTGTCTAAACTAACACCACGTTCCCCATTGATAGAACGCTCACATGTGGCTCCACCTCGCGGTGTCAGGGTAATCGAGGATAGTTAGAAACGGTGGCGCATCTACACGGAGAGTGAATTGGTTAAGTGGTCGAGAAGGCGCAGGCTTACTAACTTGAATAATTGAGTGAATACTGCGTTCTCGTACGATGCCGAAAGTGTTGTTGTTGTTGTGAGTAACTAGGAAGTAGACTAGTACACGTAAGATGAATGAACCTTTTAATTGTTTTTAATATTCGGTTACTGCTGCGGCCGATAAACGAGTGTCAAAGTTCAAACACTGTCACTGGGTTGCCGTTGGCTCGTGTCTTGTAAATTCTTGGGGAGTCGGATGAATCGGTCCATTGAGCTGAATCGTCCGTTTCTACGCTGAAATTTCGGTTTGTCCAACTTGCGCTCGTCGTCGCCGAATCAACCGTATCTGCTACCGGTGCCGGTGAAGTACATGGCATGGGCAGAATCGTCCGAATGTGATGGTGACATCTCATCTTTATCTGTAAATTTTTACTTTACCAGACATGGGGTGAAATACATATGTATTTTCAGGAATACTCATTTTACTGATCTGGTCAGGAAATAACAGTCATATTTCCAGGAAGACCGAAATGCAATGGGGAATTGCATTAAGAGTTAGAAAGAGTTGGAGAAGAATGGAGAAAAAGAGCAAGAGATAGAAGCAATTGGATACTACTGATAGTAGTGAGAGAAAAGTGAGAGGAAGAAAAAAGACAATGAAAACAGAATTCATGGTCAGCTCACCCCAACGACAGTGATGCCAAGAAAAGAACAACAAAATGAAACTTAACCCTACTTAGTCTAGTTACCAGACAAGTATTATTTTGAATCCTTAATAGCCATTAGTCGTCATGCTTATTGAGAATTATGACATTCTCAATACAAGGTTCATTTTCGTTGCTCTGTCACTTTTTTGGCTGCAGCAATGACAGAACTGGAGAATTCCTAACTTAATCCTATTTGAAAGATGACAAATGTCTTTGGGAAAGAGTAAGACTGTGACGGAAGGTTTCACACAGGTATCCTTATAGCCTCTGTACTTTGTAACTATATGAATCAGGCAGCCAGTTATAGGTTCTCCGTTTCCCACCATCCAAATTTTCTGGGATTTGGGGGCATGGCCCCCTGGCCCCCTCTGGCTATGCCACTGTTAGGTCACAAAAGATAGATTAATCACAGATTAATAATTTCCCAAATATTTATAATACACACATACATATATAATACATATATATATATATATAGCTGTATATAAATATATATTTATATTACACAGATGTATATATATATATATCAGAGATGGAGTGATTACAATACAAATGTACTTGAGTACGAGTATGATTACTTTGAACATGCATGAGTACGATTACTCAGAAAACAAATGTACTCGAGTACGATTACTTTACAATGTACTCAAGTACGAGTACGATTACATTAGAATGTAATCATGATTACTTTCATGATTACTTTAATGATGAATACTTTTCTAACAGTGCGCGGAGAAAACCCCCTCTGAACAAAACCCTTCTGTCACACTTCCTCACAAGATCCTAGCAGTGATTAGTAGTGTCTCTTCTGAGGGCAACATAGGCATTTTATTATGGACCACTTGGCTTAACATAACAGAAAACAATTTTGCCTTTACCTCTGTAGACAGGTTTACAGTTTGCACTTAATTAAACACAATAGTCAGGGATTTAGCAGCTAACTGCCCAGACCCAGTCAGGATTCTGGATACCTAGGAACCATGACCAGTCATTCACACCATACTGACAGAGCAAACAGTATAGGTGGGGCTGTATCATGGAGTCTAAGATTACAAAGCAAGATTTTAGGGAATGCTTATCTACTGCTGGGCTTCCCAGGTACTGTGGCAATATAACTTTGTACTACCAGCACTACAGTAAGCAGGAGGGTCAGGAGATGTGGCATTTATTAGATTACTAGTAATATTGCCATTTCTATCTGTCAAATATCATTTATATTTGCTTCATATAAAAAAAATTAATCTTGAGAAGTGATAGTGAGTACAATTACTTTGGTAATGTACTTGAATACGAATATGATTACTTTCTTTGTACTCGAGTACAAGTACAATTACTCAAAAAGTACTCGTACTCGAGAATGAATACGAATACAGAGTACGATGACTCCATCTCTGATATACATATACACCTTTATATATATATATATATACATTATGCAAATAATACACACACAAAAGGTTCCCACTGCAAAGAATACGCCAGTCAAACTGCCTGCCAAAGTAGGATTTCACAACAGAAGCAGGACAGATCAATATTATCATACACTAATATAAATATTATAGTTGAGTAAAAGAAAATAATTAGATTATAGGTAAGAATAAGATTTCACCATCACATTCACAGGCAGGATGGACGATTCTGCCTGTCTATGGCTATACCTAGTAGGGAGATCAGATGGATTTGCCATCCCTTCTGACAACATGGGGAGATAGGGGTCCATCTTTAGTGGCCGTAGTTTATTATCACGCAATATACCTGTTTGTTTATAATGTTTGGTGGTGTTTAAGAGCGGTTAATAATTTGTTTACTCTCGGTGTCAAAGTTTGGTTCTCTTTGTTTATTCCTGAGTCATATTGGATCATGCTGACAAGCCCCACCTTTCAAAATTATTTGTGAGATTATGTTCATCAGTATGGCCATTTAAAAAAATTACAAACAAAGAAGAAACATAAATGAACATTTGTGACTGTACAAATATGATAATCCGTCTTCTTCTATTGATCAGCCAACATACCAAATTATTGGTTTAAGGTCTATATATATATGTTTATGTGAACATATTTTGTGTTTAACCTAATGTAAGGGATTTATGTTAGTTAGTGGTGAAGAAATTTGTGGCGTGCTTCGATGCGAAATATGGTTTTGCGCCATTAAAAAATCATGACATTTGACCGATCTGTCATTCTCAGTTGTATTGTTGGAAATAGGCCTAATTAAGTATTGCTATGACTATGTATTGTCAATGTTGACTACAATTTACTTATATATTTATTTGTGTTATTTATATTGTTGCAGGTCCACTATGTTAATAAGATAAAGTTCATGTTATTTAGTGTGCTGCTGTTTTATGACGTGAATAAAATATCACTACTGCTATTCCTAATTAAAATTAATAATAATGCAATTACTTCTATAAATGTTACACATTACTAATAATTATTTATTTATTATTTATTTAAATGCTTGGCATGAATATACAATAATACCGACATAATGTGCCTGATGAATTATTGTAGTTATTGCATGCACTTTGAATTGTTTTATTTCAGAAATCTCGCACCTGAAAAAAATCACACATGAGTATGCATAATTACAAGCTTCGTTTGACTGAAGATGACACAGCAACATATCTACACTCTCTGAAGATACAGTCCCTGTGAACGTGACATGTACACTGCAGTTTTAATAGACAATAATACAACACTATTTTACGAACAAAACTGTATGTGTCAATTAACTGTGAAGATACAGAACCTATAACCTAAAGGCATCAATATATCACATGCATCATCTGCTTACACTAATTTATAATTTATTACACAATTTGTCTCGCTGAATGTGACACATAATACACATATCTACACATATCTACACTGAACAAAGTGAGGCGGAGTAATGTGAGCAGCTTCTTCATCTCGGACTTTATCCATGTGGAGGGTATCACAGAAAGTGGTCTTGCATTTGACACGAGATGTTGGAGTCGGTGATGTAACACTGTGAACAGTTTATAAACATTACTTCATCAAGTTCATGTTTAAATGCAGAATATTATGAAACGATAACAATGTATTACTGGCTACTACTGAGTCTGCAGCATTTGTCCAACCTGCAACATCACGGTCACCCATAAACAAGTGAAGTATGACAACTGTGCTTCATAGTCATGTATTGATCTGTTGAGTTTGTTATTTAGTTAATTATTAATTAAGTTATTATTTATGCTATAATGACATGAATTTATTGATGGTTGATCATAATGTTTCATGTGGTTCTAAACATTGCATAAATTATATTTAATTCATAATTATTTACTGCGGGCTTTCATCAAAACCTAGCCATTAGTCGAGTTAGCATGCCAACATTAACCAATATTAACTTATTATTAATTAAGTTAGTGTTAATGTGAAATTACTGGCTAATGTGTATTTACTAGGGATGGGACGATACATGTTTTTAATTTTCGGTTCGATTTTCGATATTTGACCCACGGTTCGATATATTCACGATACTTTTTCACAACCACGCCACCTATCACACAACATTTTTAATGAACAATTTTAAGTGCAGTACAGTGGAACCCCTCATTTAAGACTGCCCCCCAGATCAGAGTGGGGCAGTCTTAAAAGAGGGGTGGTCTCTCATGAGGACATCAACACTAGGGGGCGCTTACAACCACTAAGTAGTAAATACACAAAATAAAAAGGAGAAAATAATAAATGAGACAACATACACATTATTTTAAAAACTATATTTATTCTGTTTATTCTATGTGTGACACATTTCAGTATAAGTTTACTTTTGAATCGTTTTTTTTTTAATAATATCTGATAAAGAGTATCCGGTACTTTTGCAGTTTAGGCCCGCACCTCGAAAAAAACATCAAAATGTTCGCCTACGATGACCAAACTTCGCATGGTGTATCTACTACACCTGTACTACGCGTATACACTTGTCACGTGATCAAAAAATAATAATTAATGCCTGAAATCGATCAAAATGTGTACGTAAATAATGCACTTTCCTTGTCGAGTCACTACTGCCACAGTGAACTCCGTCAGGTGGCGCCGAGGAAAGCGCGTTATTTACGTACACATTTTGATCGATTTCAGGCATTAATTATTATTTTTGATCACGTGACAAGTGTATACGCGTAGTACAGGTGTAGTAGATACACCGTGGTCCATGCGAAGTTTGGTCATCGTAGGTGAACATTTTGATATTTTTTTCGAGGTGCGGGCCTAAACTGCAAAAGTACCGAGTATCCTCATTTTGAATTGTTTTTTAATAATATTTGATATAAATACTATTCTCAGTTAATTTATTTCAAATTCAGTCTGAGGGGCTAAAAGTGCTGCCACCTCACGGCGTCTGGGTAATCGCACCGCGGTCGCCATTTTGTTTTTCATTCCAGTGCCGCCAAACGATCTTTTACTTTCTGATCTAATCATGAAAACGACCTCCTACAGCCACGAAACCTCCTCTCTAATAACTCATATTACATATACATAATCTAGGTCATAAAATTAAATCATTTAAATTGCTGTGACGAATAATATTTACAAATCAAAATCTTGCTAAACTAAAGTCGACATCGCCGGCGACTGTTACGCGAAGGCCGTAGCCGCGTAGGCGTAGGCGTAGATTTCCGTGGTGTTATGTCAATATTTTATCGCGGTGTCGCTAAATCTGGATTCCGGTTTTATCCTAAACTAACCTAGTACTTAGCCTAAGTTTCTAAACTTTAATCATACGCAAGTTTCTGAACTTTAATCATACACAATATGGATAATACAGTAATCACAGAGTTACGCGTAACCATCGACGGTGCGGTGCCGGTGGCCATCAGTGGTGGCCATGACGTTCGCCATGTACGGAAACACCGATTAGGCGATGACGATGTGCCATTTATCAAAATCGAAAAAAACCGCGGTACGCAAACTGACGACGGTGCACCGAACCGTGAGCCTTAAAACCGCGAATACCGTGAACCGCGATTAATCGTCCCAACCCTAGTATTTACTACAGTAATTGATGTGGGAATGTCTTAATAATTGTGGACATTGCGGCCTTTTATTCATGTGTATGTCTATGCAAAGCATGGTTACTAATTATATTTTGATTTATTAATTAGTTTATTATTAATATTACTTAACTCTAATTTATAGTAAGCTGGTTCTACAGATTTCATGTTTATATAATATAAACATATTCATGGATATTGTGGTATTTTACCAAAAGGTTTCTATCTGTTGAGGTGGCCTGCTAATTATCGCCTATTAACTAATTAATTTATTTATTATTACATGACTAGTTAACATATATTTATTCTCATAAAATATCAATGTGGTTGTGCACACTGCATTATATGTATAAATATCTTCATATTTATGGACTATGCTGGTCTTGATTAGAATGTATTGGTCTGTTACTACTGTATACTACTTAA
This sequence comes from Oasisia sp. SBJ-2009, assembly GCA_964017155.1. Lineage (NCBI taxonomy): Eukaryota > Metazoa > Annelida > Polychaeta > Sabellida > Siboglinidae > Oasisia > Oasisia sp. SBJ-2009. Next base: position 47,507,282 of record OZ024856.1, read on the forward strand.
CTAATATTAACTGAATTAATTAGTGCCAAAAAACCATGTAGCCAATTTATTACTCCATTCAATGCATTTCAAAACACTGCATAAATTTTGCGCAATTTTTCCATCTTTAAATTGCAATAACTTCGGATCTAATAAAGATATCGTAATAAAATTAAAAGTTATGTGATCTGTAACTTATTACCTTTCATTTGAGCCTGTTTCCAACATCCTATGTCTATGATGATGTTAGATTTGTTGAAGTGCGTTTATAACTTTATTGTACCTTTATAGCTAACTCTATCGCTAACTTTCAGACGAGAGGCAGCACGCAATGATCTCATGTATCGTGAAAATAACACATGCATTCCCCTTGTCGGTGCCATAAATACAGTAAATCGGTGACAAGAATTGATAAACAAAATAACTTGACTGAAAACAACGAAATGTGCGCCAGTGGAACCGACTATGCGGCCGGATTCGGTTGTCCGGGTAGCGTTACGTTAGATATTGGTCGCCAGTGTGTAGCACTATACGCGTTGAGACCGCGCTGATAATATTATGCACATTGTCATTGTAAAAGTAACTCACACATTATAGACAAGTCGTTTATTTGCCTACACACCCTAGCGGTGAATGAACGTAGGCATACGATTACATTTTAATCAGCTGTTTTGGTCGATAAATGACAGGTAGGCGTAATAATTTTCATGTACATTTTTTTCAAGCGAGAAAACGACGTGACGTCTGACGACAGCACTTGAATATGAAAAAAAGTTTGTTTAATCAAGACATATTATATGTCTTGATTAAACAAACTTGTTTGACTAACGATTGCCAGGCTATAGATCTGGGCCCAGTTTCATGAAGCCGTGTAACTTTACGCACAATTACGCGGTCTACTGGTCGTAGCCATAGATATAAATAGAGGGATCGCCGACTCGTGACGTTGTCGCGCTTACATTTTTCCGATCGTTAAAACCTTTCCGATTGACGTTTCTGCGCATGCGCGTATCTAGGGGATAAACGTAAGCGCTACCTACGATGGTCGCGCTTACATTTTTCCGGTCGTTAAAAACGTTCCGATTGACGTTTCTGCGCATGCGCGCATCTAGAGGCGCGCGCGACCGCGCTAGCTAGCTACGCTGGTTGTTGCTCACGTGTATTTGGGAGTTTGAGCGTTATAGCACGGACTAATTGGACCAGTGACAGCGGATAACAAAGCGCTGTCACTGGTTACGATTGATTGTGCTAGGATTTACTGCTACATCTTTAGTAAATCAAAATATAGTAGTTATTGCTTCGTATACAAAGCTGTATTGTTTATTTATCCTTAATATTAATAGTAATTGGATGGATAAATAAATAGTTGCACCAAGTTTGGCATAACAAAGTTTTGTAATTTGTTGTGTGATAAGTGGCTTAAATATGCATTTAACGCGTACACAGGAGGACAATAATGACTTATACATTAACAATCTTTATATTATACTGACCAGTTTCCTCTAGTCTACGTTTAAATAATTACAGACTTTACTGAATTAACATGATATATATTTGTTACATTTATTAAAATAACATCATGATCATCGTCTTACCTTCAGGAGTAAATGTGAAAAGATAATGTTAGTTATGTTCAGTGATGTTTTGTTGAAATGAATCCATACTGATATTTTATTGTATTCTGAATTTACTTCTTGAATAAGCCTGTAGCAGTTGTGTGTAAGTGAAACATATTGATGTCCTCTATAAATAGCACATAATTTTATTGTTTTAATACTGGCCTTTAAGTATAATATGAACATAACTGGACCCAGTACAATTCTTTGTGGTATAACTCATGTGGCCGCCATTACCTCTGAACTGGATTGATTAAGCAAACACTGTTGCCTAGTTCATTGTTGAAGCACAGTAGACACACAATTAATCCTCATTCAATAACAATTTATTGTAAAAATAATCCAAAATCCAATCTTTCTTGCGTGGCTGTGGCTAAATTGAAATACATGCTGTATATAAAAATCAATGAATTCTTGGGATAAAAAATTAAAACATTCCTCTTAAAGCAAAATAATTGTACATAGATCGTCTGTATAAAATTTTCAAGATCACATCACATGACTAAAAATAAACATATATGCAACCAATCATGCATGCATATTTTTAAAACTGCAATATGCATTAAAGTGGTTAGATTTCACGATTCCACAAAAATGTATTGCCAATTTGTTTTAAAGTGTCTTATGTTATTTATTTACTGCTAAAATTGAAACTGTTTATTTACTTTTTGAAAAATACGCATGCATGATTGGTTGCATATAGGTTTATTTTTAGTCATTATGTGATGTGATCTTGAACATTTTATAATCTGAGACATTATATGAGCAGTGGCGTGCACCATCCAGCTGTAGCCAAGCATGACAATGTCCAGAGAAGGGTACACTCAGCAGCGCTGAAGCATACTTTAAAAAGTGTGTTCAAACAGGCTAAATTCGAGTCGACTCAGTCAGTGGCAGTGCTGACTCGACATCGTCAAACGTTCATCACAAATAATACTAATTATTATATTAAGTAACGTCATTTCCATCGGAATATAACTATTGGGTTGCATTAACTAAGTCGTTTATGTAGAGTAGAAATGATACAGCAATGATAGGAGTGAGCCCTGCACCAGTGCATGGTCGTGTGTGTTTTCAATATCTTTATTTCAGATTGTCATAGTACATACAGATGTCCACATAAACACTAAAAAAACAAGTGACTATAGAAAAATATAAAAGTATTGCACATGGTAAATAGAGAAAAAACATTGCACAATGGTACATTCCAGACTGGTACATTAAATCAAAAACTATTATGTATATACAACATTTTGATCCAATGTCGTCTTATCCTGGATTGCCATTTTATATCACTGTTGATAATTGCAATTACAAACTTATTATAAGAGCATCAAGTCTCCGCATGAATTTATATACACGGTTTCTAATTACAGCTTTACTATCTGGTACATGGTATTCTACAAACATGGTGGAGGCACTGCAATATTTAGGCTGATTCAGCAATAAGCAAAACACATTATTGTAAGCCACATGAAGATTATGTATACTTGCTACTGTGTAATTCCACCACAGCTGAGCAGTATACATGGGAGAGCAGAAAGTTCTAAGCAAAGTCAGCTTCACTTCAGTGGAACACATGTAAAATTTCCGCAATAGTATATTACCCCTAGCATATAGTTGTCGGCATTGGCGTAAGATATCTTTGTCATCATGTAATGTCTTAGAAATAAAGTGACCCAAATATTTCACATTATCCACTTCCTGGATTGTTTCACCATTTTTTAATCTTAAATGATGGAACATCAACATTGTTCATATCATTTTATTAGTTACTTTTAAATATTAACACAGCACTTTTCTTGGAGTTGTACTTGATATCATGATTTAACCCATAGAGTCCACATACCTGCATCAGTTCAGACAGTCTTGATACAGATGGGGACAGAATTACCAAGTCATCAGCATTTTTGAAATAATGCTGAAGTCAAACTTACTATTTTAAGTGGTGTAGAATGCTCTGGACTGTATATAATGAAGAGACTGCTGTCATTTCAGCGTTGATGATGAAATTGTTGTGTTGGAGGTTCTCTGCATGCATGACTAAGATGTAACACTCTTAACTGCATAGGCCAGGTAACTCAGCCATTCCTCCATTGTGGTCGCATGTATTGGTATGTCTCGGCAAGTTGATCATGTATTTTGAAAAGGGCTATATACTGTATATTGAGTGTACAGACGCGTTGCATTCAAATGTGCATGTATGTGCACACACATATGCGTGTATATACGTACATGCACGCATGCACGCGCGGGCACACACACACTCTGTCTGGTTTTGTCTAGTCATTATTTGCCTTGAGTAGTTGTGTCAGTCTTCATCCAACTGTGTTGAACCCAGTGAGTAAGGAGGCTCACCAAGTTGTCAAAGTTGTCAAAATTGTATATGTTCTCTCCTTTTTATCATAGGTATCACTGCTAATATGAAATATACCTTTTAGGCCATGTATTTTCTGCTTTATCAATGTGTGAAATAAAATATATGTCCTAATTACCATTTCAATGCCAGTTGTTATAAGCAATGTGCATATTGCCCATGGCCTAAGTAACTATCGTTGTCATTGACACAGTGTGGCGATACGTGTATTGTAGTCGCCGTTGATGAGACGTCACTTCAGAGGAAGAGCTCGTAAGATGGCGACACGTGTACTGTAGTCGCCGTTGATGTGACGTCACTTCAGAGGAAGAGCTCGTAAGATGGCGACACGTGTACTGTAGTCGCCGTTGATGTGACGTCACTTCAGCGGAAGAGCTCGTAAGATGGCGACACGTGTACTGTAGTCGCCGTTGATGTGACGTCACTTCAGAGGAAGAGCTCGTAAGATGGCGACACGTGTATTGTAGTCGCCGTTGATGAGACGTCACTTCAGAGGAAGAGCTCGTAAGATGGCGACACGTGTACTGTAGTCGCCGTTGATGTGACGTCACTTCAGAGGAAGAGCTCGTAAGATGGCGACACGTGTACTGTAGTCGCCGTTGATGAGACGTCACTTCAGAGGAAGAGCTCGTAAGATGGCGACACGTGTACTGTAGTCGCCGTTGATGATACGTCACTTCAGAGGAAGAGCTCGTAAGATGGCGACACGTGTACTGTAGTCGCCGTTGATGTGACGTCACTTCAGAGGAAGAGCTCGTAAGATGGCGACACGTGTACTGTAATCGCCGTTGATGTGACGTCACTTCAGAGGAAGGGATCGTAAGATGGCGACACGTGTACTGTAATCGCCGTTGATGAGACGTCACTTCAGACGAAGAGCTCGTAAGATGGCGACACGTGTACTGTAGTCGCCGTTGATGTGACGTCACTTCAGACGAAGAGCTCGTAAGATGGCGACACGTGTACTGTAGTCGCCGTTGATGTGACGTCACTTCAGAGGAAGAGCTCGTAAGATGGCGACACGTGTACTGTAGTCGCCGTTGATGTGACGTCACTTCAGAGGAAGAGCTCGTAAGATGGCGACACGTGTACTGTAGTCGCCGTTGATGAGACGTCACTTCCAGATGTGCCAGATGATACAAATTACCCGTATCCGATACGGATTTTGGTGGCTATACTCTATTTTGATACGGATTTTAACTAAATTGATGGAGACATTATTTTATACCACATTATGTCCTTGTACGCGTCACAAAGCTAAACAGCATAATGGAATAAACGTTTACTGTTAGTGACTAAGTAAATCGATTCGAAACGAACGAAAAAACCATCGATTAGTTTATTGTAGCGCGTAATAGATGGCGGGCTAGCCTCGGTTACCCGGGCTCCGTGAGGTGGCAGCACTTGTAACCGGCAGGGCGGCCTTACCCCAGATTAGCGTAGAGACGCTGATTAGTTCTCAGGCCGAATTTGAAATTGCTATCAGAGATTGCTGTATTATAAAAACTATTCAAAATTAAACTTATACTACCACAAAATAAATAGGAATACACATTTCCAGTTAGTCATATAAATAGGAATTACGTCAGGATTAAACAGTATCCGTGAGGTGGTAGCATCGTTTAGCACACACGGATAATATTCAAAAGCCGGCAAAGTCACCAGACTGTCTTCTCGGCGTAGTTACGCAGTCGACCGACAGTTGGTTAAGCGAGACTATGGCGTTCACGGTGGTGTTGAAGTTTTACTTTGTCAGACAAGTGCTTGAAATGCAGTACAACTTTGTCACAAAGTAACTAATTTGAGAGTTACTAATGCATGCTTACTACAATTGGTACATAGTACGTTGTGTGGGTGTTCCAAAAACAATATGATAGCGTAACAATGAGAGACATCTGTGATATTTGGCGTGACATGCTAGAAATTATAATTTCGTGTTTTACTTTAAGCAATGTATTTTTCATACAAAATATAATTATAATAACTTTATACGACGAAAACAAATCAAACCAAGAGTCACTAAGTTATGTCCTACTATTGGTTTTGCCTAAACGTGGCAATGCGCAATTGTAGAGCCCCACTACACAGACCTGGCATGGATAATAACACACTAGTTAATACCTACCCAAAGTTTGCTATATGGTCCTTTGTGGAAACCACACTTTAAATTAACGGGATGTCATGTTAACGTTATCCTTAATGCAATAAAGTTTCATATGTTTCGACCAAATAAACACAATGATTACAACAGCGTGTTAATCTTTTCTTTAACTTATTCAAATATTGCGAAATTTATTCAAACACAAATTAAAAAAAGTAACGAAGCTCAGCATTAAAGCGATGTTTATACATAGCCTTAGCCTGCTTAATTTTAACTATTTAGACAAATGTACTTTGAACAAATATTGTGATAGGACAATGCCATTGTGCGAGTTGAAGGAAATTTAAGATGCTTTCTCGACGACTTTCAATATAATAATAATAATAAAGCTTTATTGCCATATTCAACGTGTAAAAATTACATAATAAATTGGAATGTATTCTGGCGTTGACTTACATAGTGCCTAAATATACAGTAAAATAGAATACGGCAAACAAATATAAAATATAGATATAAAATATACATTGTACATGATATGTTCTTTAAAATAAAAAAATATACTATTTTAAAATAGTAAATAACTAAAGACAACATTAAAATAATAGATTATCTATTTAACAATAATTGTGGTGTAAATTAGTTAATAAAATAAATAAATAATAAAAAAATTCCTTTTAAAATAGACATACACTATAAGAGGACTAAAATATCATTTAAAATTATATTTACAGTTACAATTCAATTACAATTGAATGCGTCCAATTTGGTTTAAAAATATATATTTATACAATTATTAAGTTAAGCTAAAATTTCAGGAGAAGATAAGATTGTTGTTCAGCACCACCGATCCGCCACTGAGAATAGGTACACCCACACCCCACACGCGTACAGCTCAGCCACACCAACCAGCACCAGAAAAATAACAATTCCGCCAGAGAGGCGAAAACAGCCAAGTTTCCAGGGTCTTTACAGCTACGTTCTATATTTCATTCCTGATAAGGCTGCTACGGCACTCGGGTAAAAACTTTTTCTAAAGCGATTTGTTTTCGTACGGATGCATCTATAGCGTTTCCCTGACGGTAATAATTCGAACAGATGATGGGCGGGGTGAGTTTGGTCTGAGATAATTTTGCTCTTTTTTTGGATCTGTCTTTATATGTGGCTGTTAGAGAGGTGAGTTCACTACCGACAATTTTGGAAGCTGTTTTCACCACTCTGTCAAGCCTACCCCTCTGGCGCCGGCTGATGCCGCCGAACCATACACATATTGAGAATGTAAGAATACTCTCAATAGCAGAACGATAGTACTGAACAAGAATTTCTCTCCTCAGCCCGAACTTCTTTAGTTGGCGCAGGAAGAACAGTCTTTGTTGGGCCTTTTTGACGACAGCACCTGTGTTGTTTTCCCAAGCTAAGTCATTTGATATTATCGTGCCTAGACATTTAAAACAATCCACCCTTTCGATAGAGTCGCCGTTAACAATAATTGGAGCAAGTGGGTTTTTTCTCTTCCTAAAATCTACGATCATCTCTCTAGTTTTGGACGCATTCAGTTGTAGGTTGTTAGTGTAACACCACGACACCAGGCTGATAACTTCATGGCGGTATTCAGACTCTTCTGAGTCCGACACCAGCCCTATTAATGTGGTGTCATCTGCAAATTTTAACAATGGTACAGAAGAGTGATTTGAAACACAGTCATTTGTAAACAGAGAATATAGCAGTGGGGAGAGGACACATCCCTGAGGAGTCCCCGTGTTCATGATAATAGTGCTGGAAACTATACTGTTCATCTTAACAACCTGTATTCGCTGTAGTAAAAAGTCCAGAAGCCAGTAACACATTGATGGGTCAATTGACAGCAAATGAAGTTTGTCGTACAGCTGCTGAGGGTTGACCGTATTGAAAGCAGACATGTAGTCAATGAAGAGGATGCGCGCATAAGTGTTCGGGTAATTAATAATGTAATTCATGTTGTCAGCAATATCAGTTCTTCCAAATGTAACCATTACTTAGAACTTTATCAGTTGAGAACATGCTAAATGAGCTTCTTTTGAGTTTGACTTGCTCCGCGCAACATAATCGGCACATACCATGATGATGATCGTTCGACAGACAGCCACTCGTGCGCGGACAGCCAGTCTAGCCACGTACGCCCCACGACAGTCGCCCGATAAAGCATAAAGCGGCCCGCACACCGAGAAGACACGCTTGAGACGCGCTTGCGACGCGCTTGCGACGCGTTTTCGATGCGTCTTGACCGCGTCTTTAGCGAGTCTTGAGGTCTTGTCTTGAGCGAATCGTGAGCGAGTCTTTAGTTGATTTGCCCGCACACCGCGAAGACTCGCTCACGACGCACTAAAGACGTAACATTTGGCAAACATTGAAACAAAATAGTTTAACCTGTTTTATAGTTATGTATGATATATATATTATATATATATATATATATATATATATATATATATATATATATATATATATATATATATATATATATATATATACATGCAACATATCTTTGGGGGGCGTATATCTGCGTTATTTCATCATAAGACACGAACAATCTACACAACTTAAATATACGGCCCGAATTTTGGAGTCTTCGACGAAATATGAAAATAACGTCTTGCTAAATGCATGGAGTAACTGTAAAGAATATATGTTACAGATTTAGCTTGTAAATATCGTTTCACAGTAAAATTTGATAAGACTAGAAAAAAGGGCAAAACACCACTGGACCCATGATTACTGCCACAACAGTACGACACCGGCGTCTTATAATTTCAGGTTAGGAAGATTTATTGTACATTTTACACAAACGCTACCTGTCATATTTAATTCCTCCGCAATTTCCCGATATGCCCTTTCTTTTAAAACATTACTCAGATAGTTCTTATCGGCTACATCGTATAATAGTGGGAATAGTTGCCATGATATTATCAATCGAGCCTAGATTGTTTGATCGAAATAATCATAAAATATCTGCTTTGTTTTCCTATCTTTAGTTGCATAATAATTTATCACATAATGTGTACTACAAATTAATTAATTAATGTGATACCTGAAACATGGGCATATTACCTTTCGTGTGACACCCCACGTGCCCCGATTGAAGCAATTAAAAATGTATGTGACACCTGAAACGTGGGCATATTACCTTTCGTGTGACACCCTACGTGCCCCGATTGAAGCAATTAAAAAGTGTCAAGTTGGTTTACCTGCCCGTATTTTTAATGACACATCCAATATACATTGCAATAAATACCCGTTAGGTTTAAACCTACTTATCAGTTGGTGCAGCAAAAATAATGTGGAGCTCAATGTAAACAAAACAAAAGAAATTATTGAGGATTTTGGGAGAAAGAAACCTTCTCCCCTCTCGCATCTTTTGATCGATGTTGAAATCGTCAAACATTTTGGTTTTGGGTTTACAATCTCTAATGATTTTAAATGGGAATTAAAAATTGTCAAAAAGGGGCAGCAGCTTCTGTACTTTCTAAGAATGTTGAGATCGTTTGGTGTGACTACAATTATTATGCTGACAGAGCTGCAATCGAGTGTGGGTTGGGTCTATCACCGTGAATGAAAAGTTCAGATTGAACAGAGTTGTAAAAACTGCTTCCAGAATAATCGATAGAGAGCTACCCAATCTTTAATCATTGTATCAGTAGCGCTTGTGAGGAAGAGCCAGTCTCATCTCTCATGGTTCATCCCATCCTGCCCATGACCTATTTGATCCCTTCCATCAACTCGCCGGTTCAGATCCATAAAATCCAGCCGATTCCCCCCTAACCATACAAGCCCTGTCAAAACAGAAGTGTTTTTCTCCCATCTGTAGTACACACATATTCCACTTCCCAATGTGTTTAGTGTGTATACTTTATCATAATTGATTATATTATTTTATTCCACATATTATGTTTTACATTTTACAACGTTTTAATCGGACCTATTATATGTGATTGCTGTTATTTAGTTATTTTATTAAAAGTAGTATATTTTATTATAATCGTTTGGTGGATGCGAGTGTACATACTTATACGACGACCCAACATTACAACGCATTCCAATGTGTTATTGTAACTGCAATGAAAACACATACAATAAAGCTGATCTTATCTTTTATTTCGGGTTTTACAACCACACGTCAAGTGGAAATCTGAATATTCTAAATTGTCATCTTTTAAACGAACGTGATCACTTTCCAATAGCAGGGAGAACTTAAAAGCACTGGGCACATCTCCAATAAGGGGAAGTAGTGGGAACAGACGACATTCCATCAACTTTAACTGCTACTCTACCCTCGCCAACGAAGTAAATAATTTCGCTTCTAAAGGCGATTGATTTTCTTTCAACTTTCTCGCCCTTTGTCTCTATCCCTGTCTGTCTCCCTATGCTTCTTTGTCTGTCTCTCCCCCCCCGCGAAATCACCAAGCTTGTATATAATGTCGTCGTCTGTTGCAGAGTGCCAGGGTTGGGTTCAAATACGTATTTGTAATTGTATTTGAATACAGAAATGTGGTGTATTTGTATTGGTAATTTAATAAAAAAAATCACAAAAGGGCAATACAATCATTTGTATTTTATATATGGTCTGTATTTGAAAGGTTTTCGCAAATACAATCAAATACACGGGAACATTACCCAAAAAAATCAATCATTGCCTAACATAAATTGGCTCAGCAGTCAAGACAGAATGTCTCAACAGTGGGCAGGCAGCACTCAGAAAACTGGCCTACAGTGAAGCTGGTCAAACATTTGCATCAATGAATGGATGGGAAGCCAGTGAAGCTTATCTATAGCCTTAAAGGCAGGTATTCACTGGGAATGTGCTTCAAAGATCCCTGCTGTCACCTGCTGTGTAAACCTGGGCTAAGACAAAGGAACCCAGGTTTCCTCAAGTGCAGGGGAAGAGCTACCCACTAGTTGGTACAGTAGTACAGATAAGGACAATCTAGTAAAGCCGCCTGCCAATTAGTCTATCAATCAGTAAATCAAGACAAACACAAAATATTACAACCACTGTGATACACTTGAACTATAATGGAAACACAGATCACATATTTGAATCATATTGAATACAATTTCAAAAATGGCAATGTAAGTGAATCGTATTTGAATCAAAAATGGCAGAGTATTTATATTTGAATTGGAAATTTATATTTGTATTTTATTTGGCCGAGTTGTATTTGTATTTGCATTTGATCCCAACATGTGTATTTGGACTCAACTCTGGTGTCAACTGTCTGATATTAAGCGGTGTTGGTCTTACATGCGTGACGCTTGTCAATTAGCGTTCGAGGAAATGAACAGCATCAGGCTTCTATAATAGTGCACTTACGTTGATGACCTGCTGTGTGGCAGAGAAGCAGCGATGTGTGCTGCAACAAGCAGGGATAGTTTGTACTCGTCTATTGCGGCATACTGTTTGTGCAGCGGTCCTGTGCCTAAGCTCACGTCGTGCAGTTTAACCAAGGCTTGTTAGCAAGTACTTATCAATGCATCACCACAATACATTTTAAACAATCTAACTTGCTGTATATGCAAATGCCGATACTATTTCCAAGGAAAGAATTAAAATATAAAACGCAACATTCAAGTGCAAATGTTTTGGTTACACATTTGCAAACATATGCTTTCTACGCAGAGCATACAGAACGGACGGGATCAAAAGTTCATATGTCAGATAATGCTTAGGTAATCTCAGTATACCTTTTCAAAGAGCTCATTGAGAAAGTGGATTCACAAGTCATAAACTGGTTTGGTAATAAGCTGTGGATACCATACACAACTTAGCACGTTTCCCATTGACATAGGTATGTTGTTGTCTTGTGACAGTAAATCTACCACTAATATGTATTCAAACAATTACGCATGCATTTGATTCGCTTTTACTTATGCATAAGACAACACACATGTGTGGGTATATATAAATATAAACATTCTTTTCCCCTTTCCTCCCTCCCCGTGTTTTCCTTGTCAGTTCCTTCCATGCCATACTCTCTTGGGCAATGAGAGAATGACATGGAAATACAGATACCATTTCACGGAGACACTCAAGTGAGTATTCAAAACCATTTGCATTTGTTATTAAGCCTGTTGGAATCCGAACACGTTTCTCGAATAACGAGGGAAGCAATGATTCGATACAGCATCCGATTAAATCAATGATGCAAATACATTGATTTATTATCGGAACATCGAGTAACGTTTCTAAGTTAATATTCAAGCAGTTGATATGGAGATTTTTTTGATGTTTATTATCGATTGTCAGGCTTAGTGCCTTTATCGTTTCGTCATCGCATACCCAGGACATATAGGTACAGATAGAAATAATCCATAGACCAGCATAAGAAATCGAAACGCCTTGTTTGAAGGATGTGCTATGGAGCAATCGCGTAGCATGACGTCGGGATTCTTCATTGAGCGTTGGACTACAACAGGCCCCTGGATGGCTTCAGTAACGATTTTCTCTCATTTACTGTTCAGGCGCAACAGGTATGATAAAACTAACACCGTCTGGGAAGGACACCAATCACACCATGCATAGAGCGTCTCACATGTTGGAGATTTACATTAACCACAACTTCACTTGATATAAATAAAAAACATACATAGCCATTACACAAGGATGCAAAAAAAAAAACATGGAAGACACAACGAGCATTTGCAAAGAAATACCTAAGACATAATTAAACACACACTACAAACAGATATTTACATATCCACAAATACAAGTTATCAACAGACAGCTTGAAAGAAATTGTACATTATTTAAAGAAAAAGACAATATTCGCGTAAATAGGTAAAGATTAATAAAAAGATACAAAAAATAAATATACACGGATACACCCACGAATACGATCGACCAGTGATTCTTCAAGAGAACACACAAAAACCAAGTAAACCGGAGACACGACTCAAAACGACTACTTCACCTCATAGCAAGGTTCCTCTGCACAATACCACTAGTTCCCGATGCCTCAGTGCTAAAATACCACCTACAACCTCCAAAACTACAACCATTCTTCATGGAATGAGAGGCAGTACACTATCATGCCGTTTCCAAATCGTTTCCTGTAAGTGGCAAAGCAAATGGGCTGGCCATTTACCACCCACCTTTGAAACAAATATCACAAAACAGCTGTGGTTGTTTTTATATATCACTAATTGAATGAACAAAGAAAATTATCTGAGGAAGGGAATGGCCAGAGAAATCGGCCAGTAGATATTGATGTCTCGTGGGAAATAAATGTACAATTCTCGTTAACATATAATTACATATACTCCACTGTACGTTTTATTAATATACGATAGAATACAGTGTTTTATTATCTAAGACAACTCAAAGAGCAACAAATACACAGCATTTCAGCCGTTTGACTACGAACGGATCGGAACAAAAGCAAGTAAAGTAAGCTGTTAACGGATGAATTACAAACATAAGTCCAAATTGATGTAAATGCATACGAAGACAGTAATTTAATTCAAAATCTAATAATTATGCGGCAATGTAATATAATAATAACATAACGGCAATGTAATAATAAAAAATGCTAAGCATATAAGTAACACATTTCTACCAGAACGGATCGCCTTCAAAGTTAACGAATGAGTGTTTCCGCTGTAGCCACTTATTGAATTCACTTGTGACGTCATCTGATGGTGTGTTCGGAAGATCACGCAGACTATTTGTGTAGTGGCATAAACTATGGCGACTGCAGGCACCAAGACGCCAATTATTAATGCGAACACTAATCGCATCATAAAGATCCACCTTGGTGTCCAAATATGTCCCGGAAGTGGCGAGGATTCCACCAGTTAACCAAGTACAGGTTATTATAACGTAGCATCGGTTTCGTGTCAGAATTTGTTCACATCGGAGCGGTTTCGTTATAGCGATCATTTTGCGCACAGTTACCAGCACAGACTGTGCACCGAAGTGTAGTTGAACCAAACCGAATACACCTGTAAAACTCACGGGACGTACGGCAACATGTTACGGACGTTCGGCGTTGCATTCGAGCAGACGGCGGCGCTGATAGGCATCGCCGTACAGCCGTTGGCGAGATCAGACAGCGTCAGCGAGAAGACGAAGAGCGTCGTGCGATCTCCGCGCAGTTGAGGGTATTTGCCGATCACAGCGATCACGAGAATGTTCAGTGTTATGTTCATTGCCATCACGCCACTGATAAACAAAGGTTTGAAATCGTCGAAAATCGTTTGATTCATTTCACTTCAGAAATGGTTGTTCTTGACAACGACATGCCATCAACTCATTTGCGCCGATAATGTGACAGGGTAATGCTGCATTAGTAGGTATTTGGCTATGCACTCTAGTAATTAAGAAAGGTCACTCTATTTCCGGGTTACAGCAGGCAACTCTAACAAATGCAAACGCATTTGAATACGCATTTACATACTAAACGTTTGAAGGGGCATTCGAATGGCTGCGTGAAATTGTAAATGTATTTGCATTTAAACGCATACACCCATTTTGGAATCAAATACAACATACAAGAAACTGTTGTTGTTTTCTGTATCGCTAATTGTTAAATCAGAGGAACATTGACCAAAGATGATAACGACCAGCGAAGATGACCAGTAGATATTGGGGTATCGTTGGAAATAAATGTACAAGACTCCTTAAGGTGTTATTACTTATATTCTGCAGTAATTTGTTTTATTAATATACGGTAGAATGCCGTGTTTTATTACCTAACACACCTTAGCGGGCAACAATTATGCAACATTTCAGCCGTTTTACTACGAAAGTTTCGGAACAAAACCAAATAAAGTAAACTGTTTACGGATGAATTGCAAACAAAAATCCACATCGCTACAAAAGAAAACGAAGATGGCAACTTTTCTTCGAATTCTAATATAAATGCGATTAAATAAAAACCTAATGGCAATGTTAGAATTAAAAACGTTAAACATATAAGCAGTATATTTCTACCAGAACGAATCGCTTTCAAAGTCAACGAAGCCGTGTTTCCGCTGGAACCACTTATTGAGTTAACTTGTGACGTCATCTGATGATGTGTTCGCACGATCACGCACAATATTTTTGTAGTGGCATAAACTATGACGACTGCAGGTACCAAGAATCCAATTAATACTCCGAACACTAATTGCACCATGACGTCTGAAATAGCTGGCAAAGCAAATACACACGTACGAAGATCCAATTCGGTGACCAAATGTGTCCCGGAAATGGCAAACATTCCTCCAGTCAGGTTATTATAAAGTAGCACCGGTTTCGTGTCAGAAGTTGTTCATATCGAAGCGGTTTCGTTATAGCGATCATCTTGCACACAGTCACCCAGCACAGACTGTGCACTGAAGTGAAGCTGAACCAAACTGAACACACCTGTAACACTCTCGGGACGTACGGCAACATGTTACGGACGTTCGGCGTCGCATTCGAGCAGACGGCTGCACTGATGGGCATCGCCGTACAGCCGTTGGCGAGCTCACACAGCGTCAGCGAGAAGATGAAGAGCGTCATGTGATCTTCACGCAGTTGAGAGTATTTGGCGATCACAGCTATGACGAGACCGTTTAGTGTTATATTCATTACGATCACCGCACTGATGATAACAGGTTTGAAATCGTCGACAACCGTTTGATTCATATCGATGCAGCACAGGTTGTTGTTCTTGTTACAACTGCACGCCATCAGCTAATTTCCTCCAATATATAGCATGATGGACATTAGCCAGGTACATTTCCTCTAACGCTAATGGATAAACCCCACGTGATGTCCCGATTACAGCAACCTAAGTCTAACAACTGCATTTGAATGCGCATTTAGATACTTGTAAACACAAACCTGAAATTTAAATACGTGAAATTGTAATCGTATTTGATTTTAAATGCATATAGGCGAGCGGCAAATCCGCAAAAAGTGCATTATTTTAGGAGTTTAAATGGCCCCCCCCCCCCTACACACACCTGAATGTTATATCATTGGAAAGCCCTGCATCTCCCCGTCATAATTAGGCCTGTCGTAGAGTTGCCAAGTGGTGCAGTTAGCGGTAATTCAAGGTCAAACAAGGTCACCGTCAAACGTTCAATTTTAGAAACTGCGCTCTTCAGAAAACGTCTTGATATTTAATTGGCTGTATAGCTACTTTATTTAATGAACAAATGGTCATGCCATATATTTAAAAAAAGCACATTATCTCTGCTTTAAAACAGTATAAAGAATTTTGCTGTATCATGGAAACATAAAACTGACGACACGCTCGAACAAGGTCACCCACAAAATGTCAGATATTACAAAGTTGACAATGCAGCGAACATCAAAAAGTTATACTGTTTGCGCATCTACTTCAGGATTATGGAGATGTCATACATTGTGTGAAAGACCAATTTCACCCCGTCATAATGCGGTATGACATGACGCTGCGAGATGAAGCAGTGTGTGTGGAGCGGCGTTCAAAAGTAGTCACCGTAAATCTATGATTGTTGGAAATTGCGCCTTCACGCAAGCTAGTGTATGTCATTGTGTCATTCTGTGACTTTTTTTATATAGATTTTAAATAATTGTGTATTTTTCACTTATATTGACCCAAAAGGACTGAGAAAAAAACTGTTTCCACTTTTCCGTCCACTTTTTCGTGGGAAAATTCAAGATGGCCGCCACCGGTCACCAAAAGTCTTATAATCGCTATATCTTTGGCAATAAACGGTATAGAAACTTGAACTCGGAATCGTTTTACATGTTTTGAAGTATGATGAATCCAATGTAACCATTATTTTGATGAACATAAAATGAAGTTATACCAGCATTATAGGTTTTAAAATAACCATTAAACGTTAGATCCAAAATTCGTCTGCAAGATGACTCTCCTCTTCACTCTAGCCCTCTTTGTCCAGAATGTTGGTGCATGTATATTCAGCTGTTTCACACTTGCACAGTTGTTTGCACATGTGCCATCTTAACTGCATCAGGTAGGGTAGGAAACAGGACATGTTCATAGCCACATAGCACCAGGTCTGACGGATACATTCCAACCCCAAAGCCACCAAGGGCGCTGATCAAATCGTCGGAAACTTTCAGGAACATCTAGAAGTATGTAGGTTTTCGCTTTCCCTGTGTTCTGCGTCCATTGATGTCTGCTCCAATAAGTGTATGAAACTCTGGTAGAGCTGCTTGTCTTGTTAGGACGCATGGCATCGTAGATAGGCTTGAGTTTGACAGGGCGTCACTTAGCTCCTGTACCCATCATCAAAACGCTCTCTGCACTGAGTTCTGGAACTCCGCGCAACGTCAACAAAAGTGCATCTGTATCACTGAAATGAATGTGTACACTGATACCTAGATCACCCAGTGCTACAACTGCATACAGTGTTATCAATGTATCTGCACGCCTTTGTATCCTTTCTATTCAGGAATGACTTTAGATCTGGGTGGGTGTGTTATCATCGACCTTATTGCCCGGGTCAGAAGATATGCTATGCCAGCTGTTCTTTGTTGCCTCATGTGATCTTTCAACGAATTGGTGCTGTAATCATCAAAGTGTAAATATGCCGCGCAGTAGCCGAAAGGTTTGCTGTTAATTGCGCGAATAACAAATGCTGAAAGGCCTTGACAGTTATCAATGTGACCTTTGTTAACACTAAATTCATGCACATCGATAATGATGATAGGTGACTCTCCGGATGCTGTGCCTTGGTGAGGTATGTTCTATCATTTATCGTAGGTTGTCTCTGGTACACTGTCATTGCTGTCGCATGAAACAAATTCTTACCCTCAGTTGTGTCTACCTGAGCATCAGTGTTATCAACAAAAAAGCGACGCTTTTTGGCCGATGAAGACCTGAGTGCACATAGTTCCCAGCGTGTTCCCCCATGTTCTGCTGCACTCCGTCGGCAGTTTGAGTTACGCATTGTATGACTCTTTGTATGGAATGCCAACTTCAGACATTGAGAGGACTTCTGGAGGTGTCTGGCTTCTCCACTGGTTGCAGCACTGCCAATCATTGAGGGAGCCTGAATCTCACCCAGATGTACTCATCAACCTATCTACTGGGCTACACAGGATGTACAAAATTCGCTCCTGAACACTGTATGTGCTGGAGAGAAAAGGTTGCAGAGATTTGTGCATGGCACACTTGAATCAGGTTAATCATGCAGCTTCTACAGCCCCATCAAAAAGTCAGGGATGAAAACATTTGCTGACATAACAAGTTCTAGTGTGGCAAGGGAGGTGTTGTGACAGCAGCTATTAGTCCGGAGATTGTGTTCCGCAGAGCCCTGTCGTTGGCGGGGTGCAGAGATGACGTTTCTATGGTCACCGTTCTCGGCCATTGTTCATGCTGATGATACAATGCGGAAAACTAACAAAGCGGAACTGGGTCATCAACTGGAAGCTCAAGTCGAGAGAGTGTCTGAACTTCCGCAAAGCACCACTTCAATCATGGTGTATATTTGGGATGCCATGGCTGTTATTCAAATGATGAGGGGGGGTACCATTTCAATTCATTTGATGCATTAGCCTTGGCATACTTCAAACAACTTCTGATAGGATTTCAAAAAGCTGACACGGTTGTGGAAGTGTTTGATAGATATGATGACGACAACTCTGTGAAAAACTGCGGAACTACACACAGAAGTATACATGTACTGGTGGACAAACAATGTCATCATCGATTTGTCAATATTCAAAATTGCACCAGACAATAATCATTATACAATTGCAATGTACTCCACGCAACATCATAATGTGACTGTAAAGCGACCTTTTTGGCTTTTTTTTTGGCAAATTATTTATTCACCACGAAGGATTGTATATTTGTAAGTCGGTTTGGTGCGGCGACTACAAACATTCTACCCACCTATAATGCACTGTCATCCTCATGATCATCACGTAGAATGTCTAGGTCGCTAACTGAATGTGGATTTTAAAAGTTTTCATTGCCATGACATGTGCACAGCTCTGTGCAACACAAACTGTTCTGACTGCATGCACAGTTGTTTGTGCAGCGAATTATACTTATGCATGAGCAGATGAGACCAAATGTTTGGCTTGGTCACATGTGACGACATCCACACTTTCGTTTGCCTTGCAAGTTCCTCAAAACTTGCTTTACATGGGGGAAGTTTCGCCAACGACGTGTTTTCCTTGTTGACCAGCTTTAATCATAAACGGTTGAGGTTGGAGTGAGCATTCTTCTCTGAGTCATGAAATGGTCTACCTACCCCTTTTGCATCACAACGTTGAAAACTGTTTTATTCCCATTTCCAAACAAGGAGAAATCTGAGTCATATCCTGTTAGTGAGTGCATGGCAGGACCTACGTTGCAGAAATGCGTACCGACAGCCCCGGGTCCTAACAAGACAAGCAGCTCTACCAGGGTTTCATACACTTATTGGAGCAGACATCAATGGACACGGAACACAGGGAAAGCTAAAACCTACATACTTCAAGATGTTCCTGAAAGTGTCCGACGATGTGATCAACATTCGGGACAAAGAGGGCCAGAGTGAAGAGGAGAGTCATCTTGCAGACGAATTTTGGATATAACGTTTAATGGCTATTTTAACACCTATATTGCTGGTACAACTTCATTTTATTTTCATCAAAATAATGGTTGCATTGGATACATCATACTTCAAGACATATAATACGATTCCGAGTTCAAGTTTCTATACCGTTTATTGCCAAAGGTATAGCGATTATAAGACTTTTGGTGACAGGTGGCGGCCATCTTGAATTTTCCCACGAAAAAGTGGACGGAAAAAATGGAAAAAGTTTTGTCAGTCCTTTTACGTCAATATAAGTGAAAAAAACACAATCATTTAAAATCTATATGAAATGTTACTGGACATATATTTGCTACATAACTGCGCATAATATATATATATATATTACGGTCATTTTAACGCTTTTATGGCTGGCATAGCTTTATTTTACTTTTTTTCATAAAAATAATAGTTGCATTGGATTCCACATACTTCAAAACATATAAAACGATTCCGAGTTCAAGTTTCTATGCCAAAGATATAGCGATTATAAGACTTTTGGTGACCGGTGGCGGCCATCTTGAATTTCCCCACGAAAAAGTGGACGGAAAAGTGGAAACAGTTTTTTTTCAGTCCTTTTGGGTCAATATAAGTGAAAAATACACAATGATTTAAAATCTATATAAAAAAAGTAACAGAATGACACAATGACATACACTAGCTTGCGTGATGGCGCAATTTCCAACAATCATAGATTTACGGTGACTACTTTTGAACGCCGCTCCACACACACTGCTTCATCTCGCAGCGTCATGTCATACCGCATTATGACGGGGTGAAATTGTTCTTTCACACAGTGTATGACATCTCCATAATCCTGAAGTAGATGCGCAAACAGTATAACATTTTTATGTTCGCTGCATTGTCAACTTTTTAATATCTGACATTTTGTGGGTGACCTTGTTCGAGCGTGTCGTCAGTTTTATGTTTCCATGATACAGCAAAATTCTTTATACTGTTTTAAAGCAGAGATAATGTGCTTTTTAAAAATGTATGGCATGACCATTTTTTCATGAAATAAAGTAGCTATACAGCCAATTAAATATCAAGACGTTTTCTGAAGCGCGCAGTTTCTAAAATTGAACGTTTGACAGTGACCTTGTTTAACCTTGAATTACCGCTAACTGCACCACTTGGCAACTCTACGACAGGCCTAATAATAACGGGGAGATGCAGGGCTTTCTAATGATATAACATTTAGGTGTGCATGTGTAGGGGGGCCATTTAAATCGGTCTGTTTGGTGGTTTTGCCGCTCGCCTAATAGGCCATGCCGAAACATTTGCATTTTCATTTGAATGTAACACAAAACGATTTGATATGGGAAAGTGTTGTGTAGTGAGCAGGTTATTGGATTACTGTCTTATCTGTGAAACTGTGATTCCACTTTCAGAGACAGTCGTTTCAAAACTTACTATAGGCTAATGTTGCTATTTTCAACCAACCATCATTAAGAGGTTTGATATTGACGTGGTCAACAATATATTTCCCCCTTATCTTTTCGATTCTTATGTCAGTTTTGTTATTCCTCCAATACATTAGTTTTGTAGATGATTTAGATGTTTTACTCCAAACGTGCACCTCAGCATCCTCATCTAACTCCTCTCTAATTTTGCTATTTGTCCATTCGGCGTTGCACACATCTCTGCCGCGTACAGCATTCCTGACTTGATTACTGTTTTAATGATTTTTCCCTTCAACTTCACTGGAATACTCCTGTCGCATAGCACTCCATTGGATTTCTCCTGATATGTACAATCTGCACTTGTTGGTATTGTTTACCTCTAGTTAATTTATCAGATAATAAAGATAAGTTCTTATATAGCGCAGTATCCAATCCTCAGGACTGCTCAAAGCGCTTTTACATTTTACTTCCCTGGCAGACCTGTTCAATCAATCACCGTATCAACGTCTCTGGGAAGCTTCAAACCATATGCTACACTTAATGTGCGAAGACTGCTTGTACGCACATCCACCACTGTCTATAGCCAGATACTCATTTATACAGCTGGGTAAACTGGATCAATGTAGAGTGAAATAAATGCCCTAGGTCTTACTACTGCAGCACAGGATTCGAACCCGGGTCCTCTTAGTCGATAGCCCGAAGCTCTAACCCTGAGCTCTACTTACATTAATAGAGATGTATTCAAGTATGATCTCCAAAATCAACAGTGTAAAGCCCCAGTTCACTGGATTTGAACAGAAACAGTTGGGAATTGGGAGGAGACCGAAGCATTCATTTAATGTATTACGAGCACCTTAAAGAATGTGATATTGAAGTAGTTTTTGAATGTATTAAAGCAAAGTATTAGTACTTGTGTTATTTTCCAAATGCACTCCACAAAAAAAAATTAAGTACAGTAATATTCATATGTACAAACGTACATGCAATAGTACACATTATAACTACTTTAATACAATCCTGCAGCGTATATGTTCGTTCGGAGATGATGCTCTATGAAAGCTAGCGTTTATATTATTGGTGGTATTTACTAAGCCTTTTTACGCTATTCCGTAGATCGCATTTTTTTTAATGAATTACACGTCACCATACTAGATTAAAAAGTAGAGTCAATTGTTTTGTAGCATACCTGAAAGCATGTTCACCACTTTACTACTCGCGTGAATAGGCAAACATTAATAAAAGCGCACATAAAAATAAACACACACCCATGAATACCAGGGGTTCTTTCAGCAAACACACACACACAAAAACTCAAGTAAACGGCAGACACGCATCGAAACGACTGCTTCACCTCGTATCGAGGTTCTCTAAAAAATACTACTACTTCCAGAAGCCTCAATGCTAAAATACGACCAACAACCTCCAAACCTACAACCATCCTTCCTGGAATGAGAAGCAGTCATTACACCATTATGTAGTTTCGAAATTGTTTCCAATAAGTGTTAAAGGACAACGGTTGGCCATTTATCACCCAAATGTCACAACACAGCTGACGTTGTTTTATGTATCATTAATTGACTGTACAGAGAAAATTACCGGAGGAAGGGAATGGCCAGAGAGAGTGGTCAGTAGATATGGATGTATGAAAAAACAATGTACAAGAATCGCTAACGGGTAACTACATATTCTCCGCAGTACGTTTCATGAATGTACGGTAGAATACAATGCTTATTATCTAAGACAACTCAGAGAGCAACAATTAGAAAGCATTTCAGCCGTTTTGCGACGAACGGATCGGAACAAAACCAAATAAAGTAAGCTGTTAACGGATGAATTACAAACAAAAATACAATTCGCCGCAAAAGGAAACGAAGATGGCAACTTGTCTTGGAATTCAACTATTAGTGCGATTATATAAAATCCTAATGGCAATGTTAGAATTACAAATGCTAAACATATAAGCAGTATATTTCTACCAGAACGGATCGTCTTCAAAGTCAACGAAGACGTGTTTCCGCTTGAGCCACTTATTGAGTTAATTTGTGACGTCATCTGATGATGTGTTCGCACGATCACGCATACTATTTTTGCAGTGGCATAAACTATACCGAATGCAGGCACCAAGACGCCAATTGTTACTCCGAGCACTAGTTGCATCACGACATCAGAATTAGCTGGCACAGCAAACATACACGTACGAAGATTCAATTCGGTGACTAAATGTGTCCCGGCAATGACAAACATTCCTCCAGTCAGCCAAATACAGGTTATTATCAGGTAGCACCGGTTTCGTGTCAGAAGTTGTTCATATCGGAACGGTTTCGTTATAGCAATCATTTTGCACACAGTCACCCAGCACAGACTGTGCACTGAAATAAAGCTGAACCACACGGAACACACCTGTAACACTCTCGGGATGTACGGCAACACGCTAAGGACGTTCGGCGTCGCATTCGAGCAGACGGCGGCGCTGATGGGCATCGTCGTACAGCCATTGGCGAGATCAGACAGCGTCAGCGAGACGATGAAGAGCGTCGTGCGATCTTCGCGCAGTTGAGGGTATTTGGCGATCACAGCGAGCAGGAGACCGTTCAGTGTTATATTCATTACGATCACCGCACTGATGATGACAGGTTTGAAATCGTCGAAAACCGTTTGATTCATATCGATGCAGCACAGGTTGTTGTTCTTGTTACAACTGCACGCCATCAGCTAATTTCCTCCAATATATAGCATGATAGACATTAGCCAGGTACATTTCCTCTAACGCTAATGGAGAAACTCCACGTGATGTCCCGATTACAGCAACCTAAGTCTAACAACTGCATTTGAATGCGCATTTAAATACTTGTAAACACAAACCTGAAATTTAAATACGTGAAATTGTAATCGTATTTGCTTCTAAATATATAAGCTATGCCGTAACATTTGCATATTCATTTATTGTAATCCACAAATATTTGATATGGGAATGTGCTGTGTAGTGAGCAGGGAATAGGATTACTGTCTTATCTGTGTAATTGTGATTCCACTTTCACATAAAGTCCTTTCAACACTTACTATAGACTAAAACTGCTATTTATCAACCAACCATCTTTAAGAGGTTTGATATTGACGTGAGCAACAATATATTTCTCTGTTATCTTTTCGATTCTTGTAATATATGAGTTTTAGATCTGATCTTGCTTTGTTACTCCACCCGTGCACCTCAGCATCCTCTTCTAGTTCCTCTTATCTCAAACTATGTTATTTGTCCATTCGGAGTTGCACACATCTCTGCCTCGTACAGCTTTCCTGGTTTGATTACTGTTTAATAATCTTCCCCTTGAATTTCTCTGGAATACTCCTGTCGCAAAGCACTCCATTGCATTTCTTCTGATATCAACAACCTGCACTTGATGGTAGTATTTACCTCTAGTTAATTGATCAGGTGCACCCTTAAAGAAATATATTCAAGTATGATCTCCAAAATCAGCATACGCACTGGATTTGTACAGAAACATTTGGAATTGGGAGACGACCGAATCATTCATTTATTATTATTACATAGTCACAAATCAAAAATACTTTAAAGTACGTGAAATTGAAGTACTTTTTTAATATATTAATGCAAAGTAAGTACTTAAGTTATTTTCCAAATGTACTCCACTACAAGTACAATTACGGAAAGTAATATTCTTATGCACAATCCTATATGCAATGATACAAATTATAACTACTTTTGTACAATCCTGCAGCCTGGTAGTCCGCTCGGAGCTCATGTTCTATGAGAGCTAAGGTATGATATTTATGATATTACTAACAATTTTGACGCTATGCCGTACATCGCGTTTTTCGTAATTTCTTATTAATTGGTTTCCAGTGCTACCATAATAAAAGACAATGAAATACAAATCTAATGGCAAAGTTATAATCAAACATTTCACACATTGCACCTTGTTTGGTGTGGCTGTCGAACGCGTGTTTTTTATTATTTACTTAGGAATATTTTCAAGTAATTAATTTTAAAGGTGTCACTTTAAAACATCGACTGCTTTCGACGTTCGATTATG
>OZ024856.1:47537345-47597345 GCA_964017155.1 Oasisia sp. SBJ-2009
CTTTGGACTACAACAAAGATTCATCCAAGCTGGTCATCACCTCAGCTGCGGGCCACACCAGGAGCAACAAGGATGTGGGCCCCTTTCCAGATAACAACCACGAGGAAGCAGATACCTTGATGATATGCTTAGGAGTGTCTGCAACAGAGCGAAACTCAAGGGATGCAGAAATGACATTCTTTTCTCCTGATACTGATGTCCTCGTCTTGACCATAGCCAGTTGTGACTTGTTGCCAAAGAACACCTCAATGGTTTCTGGTGTTCAGCAGATCAAGCCATTATGGACAGCACTGGGGCCGGAGAAAGCAAAGGCCTTACCAGCATTCCATGCATTCTCAGGGGGCAGACAACATTGGAAGGTTTGCACGAATAGGCAAGGCAACCTGGCTGGATCAAGCTGTTCCTGGAGTCTGACGGTGATGTCATCAGGGCCCTGTGCATGCTTTGTGATGACAAGGATATGACGGACGACTTCCTGGAATCAACCTTGGCCACGTTTGTGTGCACTGCACACTGTCCAAAGGGCCTCCAGATCTCAAGCATTCATGTACGTCGGCACCTATTTTGCAAATACGTGGCAGAAAGTGAGAAGCTACCACCCACCTACCATGGGTGCCCTCAAGCAGCACATTTTGAGGACGCATGTGCAAGCTTGAGTCTGGGGCCAGGCTGCCCATCCCAAGCAGGTTCCGTTGGACCCACTGCTGAATGGCTATCACAAGGATCACGATAATGGCCAGCTCAACCCAACCACCACTGATGTGCCACCAGCACCGAAGGCTATAATTGAGATGGTCAGGTGTCAGTGCAAGGGGAACTGCACATCTAATCGCTGCTCGTGCAAGTCAAATAACCTACCATGCACAGATATCTGCATGTGCAACACACATTGTGAAAACGACGAAGACACATACTACGAGAATCGTGATTCAGATGATGACAGTGATGACTAATGTCATTTGCTTGATATATCTTAATGTCTAGAACCAGAGGGACTATTCATTGCTCTAATGTGACGATCCTTTGCATATTATAATTAGACTACTGCGATTAAACATTTGTTTCTATCAGGTACACAAGAAGTACATTTTGGTCATTTTTTGAGTAAACATTATAATTTATACTGTCTTGCATTAAATGTCGCGCATTGTAAGTTGTCGCTTTAGATTCCTTGTCTCTGAAAATGTATATTTAGACACAAAAATCGAAAGCCTAAGATGCATAGAAGCCGAGATATTGCAAAATGTGAGCCAAAAATAGTCGCCATATTAGAAATCCAAGAAAAAATGTAAACATTACTTTTTAGGTTCAGTCGGTCCTAAACTTGCCAAAAATGTATAGTTTTGCAAATCTCCAAAAACTGTGAACGAAATTACACAAGGAACTGGACTATTACTTTCTTACTTTTTTTACTTCTAAATTTTGCGTTACTTTAATCTACCACCAATTTTAAAATTAGTCTCGACCCCTGATTGTGTAGTCGTTGTTTGCTTTGCGCTCGCCGCTCGAGGCGACATCATGGCATCAATCGTGTTTCACGCTAATCTATTATATAACTGCCGCTTGGTTTCCTTCCGAAACGTCCCAGCGGGTGTTAAAACCCATGAAGGGTCTGTTTGATTAAAGTCAATTAAAGAGTAAATGTGGGGCAAGGCATTGTTTTTTTGTGCAAGTATCAATGGTCAGCCGCATTTCCGCACTGCCAGTCCTGGCTTCGCACATCCGTGTTTCCGTAAGACCGGCGCGTCGATCATGCCGCGTGTCAATGGCTTAAAAATTGCTATCGAGATTCAATGACACTTTTGTTTAGAAATCGGATAAATAGGTTGCATCTCACTAGAAAAGATCAGTATAATGCTAGGTTGAAATGTCATGATGAATTGCGTCACAAATATTAGGCGTAACACTTAGCCATGCAAAACATGCTACTGATGCATAAACTTATGAATTCATCAACCGTGTATAAAATGGGGAATCGTAGTCGTTTCGGCGTGGTAAATGCGCGTTATAAATCGGTATTTTAACGATAACTGAAAGACGAAGGAAGTTGTGCCAATAATGAGCGTATTGATTTTAGTTTTGAATCTTTATGCGCGTTCAGCGACTGAGAGCCAGGTTATTATTATATATCTCATATTATCGTTCATCTCCATACATCGTGGTCTGTTGGTGCATATTTTTTTCAAAACTGTACAATTTCGTGAATTTTTGTTTGTTCAACACTCAACAGTGTGTAACACTGTTTCTTGAACCTCGCATAGGCTGCGCGGTCGACGCGCTGTACCCTCCTGTTCTACGATGTTTGTGGTGCAGTAGCTGCATTGGTCTTCTTTGAAATGCCGTTGGTAATAGATACAGAATGGCATCGTAGTAAATATGAACGCTACATTTAAATATCAAAACACCTTAAATTTAGTAATTATCTTAAGCTAAGATAATTATATCTATCACAAAAGACAAACATCAACAGCATAAGTGAACTGGTGGCATCAGAAGATCTTATATAAGTGTATACATATATATATATATATATATATATATATATATATATATATATATATATATATATATATATATATATATATATATATATACACATATATGATGATGAAAATATTATATATATATCAGGGTTGAAAAAGTCATGATTTTTTATAATCGGATTTAGTTCATTTAAATCGGATTTTTTTTTATTGATTTGATTTTAAAATAAACTTGGAGGTTCTTAATTGAAAACTTGCTTCTTATTAAACACAAGATTTGGAAGCTTCACTGCATTCTGAAATGAAATACCTTGACCATACATTTGGCTTTACACCCAGCCGTTCCTGGCACCACAGTCTTTTCAAAATAAAACCAGTCTTTTTTCTTCCAGACATTGTGAATAAATACGAAGAAATGGTAGAACTCGTACAATAAAGCAGTGATCAAACAGACAGTTAATGCTGATCTGCAGCTTTGATTAGGCTCTGCCCCTGGCCTGTGTCTAATGCAATTCCTGATGATCTCAGACTCAGCCTGACACCCAGGTTGCCTTATCTGCTTATTTTCCATATATATCCATGGCACTGTTGTGGGCTACAATTGCCTACTGACCCTGGTTGCCTTTGTTCATCAATACCCCCTCCCATACTCTCCAGCTGGGGAGATGTTTCAACTGGGGAGCACTCCTACTCCACACCAGCTGTAATCTCCTTATATTGTGTAACAGTTGCCTATAGAGCCCTTTTTATGATGCCAGTCTTCCTATTCATTCGAATTGATCTCCCTTGACCAATCACTTGTTATGGGTGTGGGGTTATATACTGAGACCTATAGATGCAAGAGGCATACAAAGCATTCAACCCAGCAAAGCAGATTCATATAAATCAAAAACAGATTTATAAAAATCAAAAATCAATGTTTGTTTGGATTTTTGGGAGTCATTTAAATCATGATTATATATATATATATATATATATATATATATATATATATATATATATATATATATATATATATATAATATAGGATGATGAAGAAAATATTATATACGTAATATTATATATATAAATATTATATTGCCACTGACCGAATACTTTTGTACTTTTACTTAAGTAGTTTTGTGGAGCGGTACATTTACATAAGTAGTTTTTTCGGGGGTACTTTTACTTTTACTGAAGTATTTTTTGGGGGAGATTACTTTTACTTTTACTTAGTTACTTTTCTGGAGTATTTGTTACAGCACTGCCATTTGCATATCCAAAGCAACACGTATGTTTCCCTGTAAATACGTTCCTCAGTACAAATGATGCATGACCTCGTTTATAGCACTGATGAAGTTATTTGCCAACTGGTCCATGAATATGACGACATCATTTGTATTTAGTACTGGTGAAATTCATGTTCCACGTTCAACGAATGTCTTTACAGGTAGAGGTACATCTTTACTTGGAAACGAAACTTTGTGGTCTTAAAAAAAAGAACTACGGTAAGAAATATTAAGCAAGCACATCGTTTGTCGTTCTGGTAAACTTATATTTAATTTTGCATGTTGTTTTGTAACAAGAATACAAATTTCGGATGCTAATAATGTGTCGCTGTTGTGGCATCTTCATCAAAGCATGTTCATCCACGGGTGTTAGCTTACTAATTTGCGTGATTAAATGGCAGCGAAAATCCGAAACCACCAAGCTTATACAGATTGCCTTCATCTGTTGCAGATAGCCCGTGCCAAATATTTGACATCATGCCATGTTGGTCTGACATGCGTGACGCTTATCAATTAGCGTTCGAGGAAATGAATTGTATCGGGTTATAGTAATGGTGCACTTACGTTGAAGACCTGCTGTTGGCAGAGAAGCAGCGATGTGTGCTGCAACAAGCAGGGATAGTTTGTACTCGTCTATTGCGGCATACTGTTTGTGCAGCGGTCCCGTGCCTCAGCTCACGTAGAGTTTAATCAAGGCTTTTTAGCACGTGCATATCAATGCATCACCGTAATACATTTACAAAATTTAACTTGCTTTAAACGCAAATGCCAATGTTTTTTTCCCCAGGAAAGCATTAAAATGTAAAATGCAAAACTGTTGGGGTAACATTTAAGTGCAAACGTTTTGCTTACAAATTTCCAAACACATAACAGCTTTCTATACAGTGTATTTAGAAAGGATTGTATCATAAGTTCATATGTTAGACAATGCCTAGGTAATTTTCTCATCTCAGAATATGATTTCAAAGAGCCCGTTGAGAAAGTGGATTCACAAGTCATAAACTGATTTCGTAATAAGCTGCGGACACAACACACAAACTAGAACGTTTCCCATTGACAGAGGCATATTGTTGTCTTGTGACAGTAAATCTAACAATAATAATTATTAGAACAATTACGCATGCATTTGACTTATTTTTATTGTGCTTAAGACAACAAACATATGTGTGGGTAGCATTCAGATTTAAACATTATTTCCCCTTTCCTTCACACAATAAGCATTTTCAAAGAAATATCTCAGACATAATTAACCACACACAATAAACAATTATTTAGTTATCTACAAAGACAAGTTATCAACAGACAGCTTGAAAGAATGTGTACATTATGTAAACAAAAACACAATAAAACAAACAGCAAAACCGTAAACTGCCATACATGCCCATATAATTGTAAACAAACATCCAACAATGTTCAACCATAAACGCATCCTAATGTAACCACATATTTACTACTTTACTATTCGCGTGAAAAAGCAAACATTAATAAAAACACACATCAAAATAAACATACACCCACGAATACGATCGACCTGTAAGTCTTCTTCAAGGGAACACAATAAAAACCAACAAACGGGAGAAACGCCTCAAACCGACTACTTCCCCTCGTATCAAGGTTCTATACAAAATAGTACTACTCCCTACAGTGCTAAATTGCCAACTACAACCTCCAATCCTACAACCACCCTTCCTGTAATGCGAAGCAGTGTGTACACCATCAAGACGTTACCAACATTGTAATTGTTTCCAGTAAGTTGCAAAACACAAAGGTTAGCCATTTATCACCCAAATGTCACAAACAGCTTTTGTTGTTTTTATGTACCACTAATTGAGTTAAACAGAGACGATTTTCGGAGACGGGAATGGACAAAGAAAGTGGCCAGTAGATATTGATGTCGCGTGGGAAATAAATGTATAAAACTCGTTAACCTATAATTACATATACTCCGTAGTACGTTTTATGAATGTAGTGTAGAATAAAGTGTTTTATTATCTAAGACAACTCAGAGAGCAACAATTATGCAGCTTTTCAACGGTTTTACGGATGAATTACAAACAAAAATCCAATTCGTCACGAAAGGAAACGAAGATGGCAGCTTGTCTTGGAATTCTAGTATAAGTGCGATTAAATAAAAACCTAATGGCAATGTTAGAATTAAAAATGCTAAACATATAAGAAATACATTTTTACCATAACGGAGCGCCTTCAAAGTAAACGAAGACGTGTTTCCGTTTGAGCCATTTATTGAGTTAACTTGTGACGTCATCTGATGATGTGTTCGCACGATCACGCATACTATTTTTGTAGTGGCATAAACGATTGCGATTGCAGGCACCAAGAACCCAATTATTACTCCGAGCACTAACAGCATCATGACATCTGAAACAGCTGGCATAGCAAGCATACACGTACGAAGATCCAATTCGGTGACCAAATGTATTCCGTAATATACAAACATTCCACCAGTCACCCAAATGCATGGTATTATAAAGTCGCACCGGTTTCGTGTCAGAAGTTGTTCATATCGAGATGGTTTCGTTATAGCTATCATTTTGCACACGGTCACCCAGCACTGACTGTGCACTGAATTGTAGCTGCACCAAACCGAACACACCTGTAACACTCTCGGGACGTACGACAACATGTTACGGACGTTCGGCGTCGCATTCGAGCAGACGGCGGCGCTGATGGGCATCGTCGTACAGCCGTTGGCGAGATCAGACAGAGCGTCGTGCGATCTTCGCGCAGTTCAGAGTATTTGGCGATTACAGCGGTTTGCACTATTCGAAACTCGTTTGATTCATATCGATGCAACACAGATTGTTGTTCTTGTTACAACTGCATGACATCCGCTCATTTCCTCCATTACATAATATATATATACATAATATAACCAGATACATTTCTTCGAACGTTAATGGAGAAACGCCACGTGATGTCCGGATTACCAACAAGTGTAGATGCAGTTGAATACACATTTAAATATTTGAAAATAAGCAAAATACATGACATATAAATACGTGAAATTGTAATTGTGTTTGCTTTTAAATACATAGGCCATGCCGTAACATTTTCGTTCCCGTTCCCGTTCCCGTTCCCGTTCCCGTTCCCGTTCCCGTTCCCGTTCCCGTTCCCGTTCCCGTTCCCGTTCCCGTTCCCGTTCCCGTTCCCGTTCCCGTTCCCGTTCCCGTTCCCGTTCCCGTTCCCGTTCCCGTTCCCGTTCCCGTTCCCGTTCCCGTTCCCGTTCCCGTTCCCGTTCCCGTTCCCGTTCCCGTTCCCGTTCCCGTTCCCGTTCCCGTTCCCGTTCCCGTTCCCGTTCCCGTTCCCGTTCCCGTTCCCGTTCCCGTTCCCGTTCCCGTTCCCGTTCCCGTTCCCGTTCCCGTTCCCGTTCCCGTTCCCGTTCCCGTTCCCGTTCCCGTTCCCGTTCCCGTTCCCGTTCCCGTTCCCGTTCCCGTTCCCGTTCCCGTTCCCGTTCCCGTTCCCGTTCCCGTTCCCGTTCCCGTTCCCGTTCCCGTTCCCGTTCCCGTTCCCGTTCCCGTTCCCGTTCCCGTTCCCGTTCCCGTTCCCGTTCCCGTTCCCGTTCCCGTTTCCGTTTCCGTTTCCATTTCCATTCAGTCCATTCGGCGTTGCACACATCTCTGCCGCGTGCAGCATTTCTTGCGTATTTACTGTTTTAATGATCTTCCCCTTCAAGTTCACTGGAATACTCTTGTCGCAAAGCACTCCACTGCATTTCTTCTGATATCAACAACCTTGATACTTGGTACTTGATGGTATTATTTACCTCTAGTAGTTAATTGATCAGGTAAAAACGTAAGTTCTTATATAGCGCTGAATCCAATCCTCAGTACTGCTCAAAGCGCTTTTAAACTTTACTTCCCTGGCAGACCTGTTCAATCAAACACAGTCTCAACTTCTCTGGGAAGCATCCAGCCATATGCTACAAGTAATGGGCGAAGGCTGCTTGTACGCACATCCACCACTGTCTATAGCCAGGTACTCATTTATACAGCTGAGTAAACTGGAGCAATGTAGTCGAGAGCCCGAATCTCTACCGCTGAACCATTGCGCTCTACTTACACTCATAGAGATGTATTCAAATATGATCTACAAAATCAACATGGTAAAGCCCCATGCACATAATTTGAACAGAAACAGTTGGGGACCGAATCATTCAGTTAATGTATTACATAATCATAAATAAAAGAGTACCTTAAAGTACCTGATATTGAAGTAATTTTTGAATGTATTATAGCAAAGTATAAGTACTTATGTTATTTTCTAAATGCACTCCATAGAGAGTACAATTAATTAAAGTAATATTCATATGTGGAAACATACATGCAATGGTACAAATTATAACCACTTTAGTACAACCCTGCAACATAGATGTTCGTTCGGAGCTGGTGCTCTACGAAAGCTAAGGTTCACAGTATTGATGGTATTTACAAAACCTTTTTAAGCTGTTCCGTAGATCGTGTTTTTTGTAATTTCTGATGAATTACACGTGACCATACTATATTAAAAAAATTATATCAATTTGTTTTGTAGCATACCTAAGAGCATGTTCAACACTTTACTACTCGCGTGAATAGGCAAACATTAATAAAACCACACATAAAAATAAACATACACCCAGAAATACCAGTGGTTCATTAAGCGAACACACACACAAAATCAAGCCAACGGGAGACACGCCTTAAAACGACTGGTTCACCTCGTATCGAGGTTCTCTACAAAATACTGCTAGTTCCAGAAGCCTCAATGTTAAAATACCACCTACTACCTTCACACCTACAACCATCCTTCCTGGAATGAGAAGCAGTGTGTACACCATCAAGTCGTTTCCAAATTGTTTCCAGTAATTGTCAAAGCACAACGGTTGACCATTTATGACCCAAATCCAACCAACACAGCGGACGTTGTTTATTGATTGAACATAGACAATTATAGGTGGAAGGGAATGGCCAGAGAAAGTGGCCAGTAGATAATGATGTCTTGTATGAAAAATAAATGTACAAGACACGTAACGTACAACTACACATACACCGGAGTACATTTCATGAATGTTTTGTTATCTAAGACAACTCAGAGAGCAACAATTATATAGCATTTCAGCCGTTTTCCGACGAACGGATCGAAACAAAACCAAATAAAGAAAGCTGTTCACAGATGAATTACAAACAAAAATCCAATTCGCCACGAAAGGAAACGAAGATGGTAACTTATATTGGAATTCGAGTATAAGTGCGATTAGGTTAAACATTACTGGCAATGTTAGAATTAAAAATGCTAAACATAAAAGCAGTATATTTTTACCAGAACGGATCGTCTTCAAAGTCAACGAAGACGTGTTTCCGCTTGAGCCACTTATTGAGTTAATTTGTGACGTCATCTGATGATGTGTTCGCACGATCACGCATACTATTTTTGTAGTGGCATAAACTATGGCGACTGCAGGCACCAAGACGCCAATTATTAATGCGAACACTAATTGCATCATAACAGTCATAACATCTGAAGCAGCTGGCACAGCAAACATACACATACGAAGATCCAATTCTGTGACCAAATGTGTCCCGGCAATGACAGACATTCCTCCAGTCAGCCAAATACAGGCTATTATAAGGTAACACCGGTTTCGTGTCAGAAGTTGTTCATATCGGAACGGTTTCGTTATAGCGATCATTTTGCATACAGTCACCCAGCACAGACTGTGCATTGAATTGAAATTGAACCAAACCGAACACACCTGTAACACTCTCGGGACGTACGGCAACATGTTACGGACGTTTGGCGTCGCATTCGAGCAGACGGCGGCGCTGATGGGCATCGCCGTACAGCCGTTGGCGAGATCAGACAGCGTCAGCGAGACGATGAAGAGCGTCGTGCGATCTTCGCGCAGTTGAGGGTATTTGGCGATGACAGCGAGCACGAGACCGTTCAGTGTTATATTCATTACGATCACCGCACTGATGATAACAGGTTTGAAATCGTCGAAAACCGTTTGATTCATATCGATGCAGGACAGATTGTTGTACTTGTTACAACTGCTTGCCATCAGCTCATTTGCTCCAATATATAGCCTGATACACTATATAGCCAGATCCGTTTCCTCTAACGCCAATGGACAAACATCACGTGATGTCCGGATTACAGCGGGCTAGCTCTAACAAATGCATTCGAATGCGCATTTAAATACTTGAAAATAAACAAACCTGAAATTTAAGTACGTGACATTTTAATCGTATTTGCTTTAAAATATATAGGCCATGCCGTAACATTTACATATTCGTTTGAATATAATCCACAAACATTTGTCACATTGCACCTTCTTTGGTGTGACTATCGAAGGCGTGCAGTTTATTATTTACTTCAGTATATATTCATGTAATTAATGATAAAGGTGTCTCTTTGAAATCACGACTGTTTTCAACGTTCGATTATAAATCACCAAATCGATGAAATGAAATTGATGGGCTTGATTATCGATTTGTTGTCAAAGCTTTTCTAAATATGTTTTGTGTGATAATTGCCTTGAGATAGTTGGTGGTTTAGAATATTGATCCCATACCCAACAACAACTAATTATTTTAATAGCTTGATTACCGGCTGTAAGCTGTAGGATTACATAGTGGAACGTATTTAACATTTAGCAACGTGTTTAATTGTGTCGATACATTTGTTTTGAATAACTCGTCTTTCTTTTAACCGTGAAACGCAGCTAATTTGCTGAACTGTTTGCTGAAGTACTTCATGTGTACAATCGACAGCGTGTTAATGTTAGCACGTTGATGGGTAGAAATGAAGCAGTTCATCTCGACAGAATCGAGCTACTGGCAAATTAAACGGTATTCGCGTTGGTTAACAACGTCGAAAGAACTGTGTGATATGACGGGTTAATTGCATGTATCGTGTTTGAGTAGTCACAATGATTCATGTAATACAAAACATCGAAAACGTATGTGGTGCCACAGGTCTACCGAATGATAACAATAATAATAATAATAATAATATATTTATTTGGTATAGCGCCACATCCATAATCGTTCGTGGCGCTTCACAACATATTACTGTTTAAAATACATAAAAGATATATGTATACAATAAGACAAATACTAATATTTTAATTAAATGTAACAAATATATAATTATGTAAAGGTATATAAATAAATAAAATTAATACTGCATTAAATAACTTAGCACTTTTAAATACATAAATTAATAAATTACGTACTAGTCATAACATATCTATTAATCAGTCTTGTGACGGTATATATATATATATATATATATATATATATATATAATAATAATAATTATTATTATTAGTAATAAATAGTTTAGTATATGATAACACTGTTTTAAACAATTACGCAACAATAATGCCAATAAATAAGTGTATAATTATGTATTAATAATAGCACAATATAATCTAGTAAAAAGTAAAGTAATAATATTCATGTCGAATTATAGTAATATGCAATACGAAAGAAATGTGACATCAGCAGACGCTTGAAACTGATGAGATTTTCACATGTCTGTGTAACCGTTGGTAAATTGTTCCATATTGACGCAGTAGCGGACATCTAACGGAAATCCACTTAGAATGGGAAGTGTGTGTGTGTGTGTGTGTGTGTGTGTGTGTGTGTGTGTGTGTGTGTGTGTATGTGTGTGTGTGTGTGTGTGTGTGTGTGTGTGTGTGTGTGTGTGTGTGTGTGTGTGTGTGTGTGTGGTTGTGTGTGTGTGCGTTCATGCATGCGAGCGCCCATGCGTGCGTGTGTGAGTGAGTGTTTTATTCAATCATATATAAGGGCAATATAAACAACATCTGAATTCAAGTCCATGTATATCGTTTTGCGTAAGGCTTATCATCCACAATAGCAAACGCGAAAATAAATATATATATATATATATATATATATATATATATATATATATATATATATATGTATATAAATATATGTATATATATATATACATATAGATATATATATATATATATATATATATATATATGTATATATATATATACATATATATATATATATATATATATATATATATATATTATATATATATATATATATATATACCCAACTCGCTTAAAATGAATAAAACATGACAACCAAATTCACTGACCAATGTAACTGGTAATTCAACAAAACAATTGACATAAGGCGTCAAAGTGAGAACATAGAGAGAAATGACACATTATTAAAGAGCCCAAAGCCCCTACATAACATCAGCCTATTGCCGACCACCATGTTCCTCACTCTACTCTCCCAGACATCATGACAAATATTATGACAAAAGGCAATATGTACGTCCAGTCACTTACTCTGATGAAACAATAATTAAACATCCCGACCTTAATATAGATGATGTGGCGTTGGCGTTCACCCAGTAACTACTTCACAACACGTGACTTTGCGTATTAAAATTAACCATAGGAAGTGGCATTTTCCCAGTGCAAAATGTAAAGAAAAACGTAAAGAAAATGTTTCTCAGCTCGTGTCTTACCCTGGCATACACGAATGCACTAGACACGATGCACAACCAAAGAAACAACAGGAGAAGGTCCACATTTGCGAAAAGCAACTTGGTAAAAATAATCATGAGAGCTGAGAAAGCTGATAAGAAAAAATGTGTGAAATGAGTGTGGAGGTTGGAATGAAGGAAGTTCTAAAATTAAATTGGTGAACAGTATATGTGCAGGTCATGTGGAAAAAATGCAGATGAAAAATTGGTAAAGAGAGCAGACGCCCAGAAAGTGAAAAGGAAATGAAGTCAAGGTAGACCGAAATTACGATGGAGATTGCATTAAAAGTGACCTCGAAAGTGTGGGAGGAGAATTGAATAATGATAGATAGAAGGAATTGGAGACCGCTGGCAACGAACGTAGTAAGATAAAAGGGAGAAGAAGAAAAAAGACAACGGAAAAGGAAATCATGGTCAATTCACCCCTGACGACAGTGATGCAAAGAAACGAATAACAACAAAATGCAATTTGACCCTAGTATTGTAACCAGGCAACTATTATTTTAAATCTTTAAAAGCCATTAGCCATTATGCACATTGAGAATGATGACATTGTTATTGCTCTGTCAACTCTGATGTCAGCGACAGAAGTCGACAGGACATAACTTAATCCCATTTAAATTACGAAATCGTGACTTATTTTTGCAAAAGGATAAGACTGGGAAAGAAAATCTTACATAGTCATTCTGAAACCCATTTTGACTCTATTACTCAAGCAGCCAGTCATTGGTCCTCCGTTCCACACCATCTTAATTTTATTCCGAGACTGGAGGGCCATGGTCCCCATTGGTCCCCCTATGGCTACGCCACTGATTGCTATTGACGTCACACAGAAAAATAAAAAGCCAGCACCTAACAGTACACAAGAGGGAATCTCTTCAAAGAAGAAAGGGACATCATAAATAGATGGAAATAATATCATTTCGGATTTTACACACACCATTCAAACGGAAATCTAAATATTCTAAATTGTCCTCGTATAAAAGAATATTATAACTTTCCAATATTACAGAGAACTTAGAATCACTGACTACTTCTCCAAAAAAGGGGAAGTAGTGGGAACAGACGACATTACATCAACCTTAGTAAACACTGCTAATCTACCCTCGCCAATTAAGTAAATGATATCGTTTCTAAAAGCGATTTATTTTCTGTCAACTCTCTCGTCCTCTGTTTCTATGCCTTCTGTCTCATTATGTCTCCCTCTCTCTATCCGTCTCGCTCTCTTTCTCCCTCCCTCCTCTCTCTCTCTCTCTCTCTCTGTCGCCCTGACTTGGATGTGTTACATTTACGTCTTTGCAACGTAGCGTTCATACATGGTGTATCCTGCCGTGCGTGCGACACATTTCTTTTTCTGAACACAAACTTTCACTTTGCATACCCAAGTCAACACCTTTATATACCTGTAAAGACGTTCGTCAGTACTAATGATGCAAGACGTCTTTTATAGCACTGATGAAGTTTTTTGCGAACTGGCACATGAACACTTCGACATCATTTGTATTCAGCACTTATAAAATTTGTGTTCCATGTTCGAAGAATGTCTTTACAGCTGAAGGAACATCTTTATTTGGAAACTTTGCGGTCTGAAAAAACAACTACGGTAAGTAATGTTAAGTAAGCACATTGTTTGTGGTTTAGTTAAACTTACATTTAATGTTGCATGTTGTTTTGGAACAAGAATGCGAATTTTTGATGCTAATAATGTGTCGCTGTCGTGTAATCTACATCAAAGCATGTTCATCACATCGTAAGTTTCACGGATATCAGCTTACTAATTATGAATGATTAAATGGCAGTGAAAACGCGAAACCACCAACCTTGTATAGAGTGCCTTCATCTGTTGCAGATTGCAGGTGTCAAATGTATGACATCATGTCATGTTGGTCTGACATGCGTGATGCTTGTCAATTAGCGTACGAGGAAATAAACAGCATCAAGCTACTATAATAGTGCACTTACGTTGATGACCTGCTGTTGGCAGAAAAGCAGCGATTTGTGCTGAAACAACCAGGTATAGTTTGTACTCGTCTATTGCGGCATACTATTTGTTCAGCAGTCCCGTGCTTCTTCTCACATCGTGCAGTTTAATCAAGGCTTGTTAGCAAGTGCTTATCAACGCATCACCACAATAAATGTTATACAATCTAACTTGGTCTAAATGCAAATTCCGATGTTGTTTCCCAGGAAAGCATTACAATTAAAAACGCCAAACACTTTGGGTAACATTCAAGTGCAAATGTATTGGTTACTTTGCAGTGCATGCAGAAGGAATTGGATCACAATTTCATATGTCAAAAAATGCCTAGGTAATTTTCTCACCTCAGAATATGATTTCAAAGAGCCAGTTGAAAAGTGGATTCACAAGTCATAAACTGATTTCGTATTAAGCTGCGGACACCACACACAAACTAGAGCGTTTCCCATTGACATAGGCATATTGTTGTCTTGTGACAGTCTGAACTTGAGTTTTTAAGTTAGCATTCAAGCTGTTGATATTGAGACATCGTCTCTCTTTGATGTTTCATCGATTGTCACGCTTAGTGTCTTTTTCGTTTCGCCATTGAATACCCTGGACATATAGATGTGGATGGAAATATCCCAACGACCACCGTAAGGAAATGTAACACCTTGTTTGAAAGATGAGCTATGTATCAGTCGCCTAGCATAACGTCGGGATTCCTCATTAAGCGTTGGACTACAACAGGCCCCTGGATGACTTCAGTAATGATTATCTCATCATCGTTTACGCGCAACAGTTATGACAAAGCTGACAGCGTCTGGGAAGGACACCATGCATAAACGTATTCCACCTTCATGATAAGTCTACACTTGGCACCGCACCACCAGCTGCTTTTAAAAGCTTCTGACATTTCCTCGCATTTGCGGTTTATATTAACCACAACCTCAGTTAATATAAATAATAAACATATCTAGCCATTACACAAGGACGTATACAAAAATAAACATGGAAGACACAATATGCATATTTAGGTATCTACAAAGACAAGTTATCAACAGACAGCTTGAAAGAATTTGTCATTATGTAAATTAAAACACAACAAAACACACAGACGCAGTCGTAAACTGCTATACATGCCAATATAAACGTAAGCAAACACCCGACAATGTTCAACCATAAACGCGTCTTATTGTAACCACATTTTCACCACTTTACTATTTGCTTGAATAGCAAACATTAATAAAAAAAGACATAAATTAAACATACAACCACGAATACGATTGACCAGTGATTCTTTAAGAGAACGCATAAAAAACAAGAAAACCGGAGCCACGCCTCAAAACGACTACTTCACCTGATATCGAGGTTCTGTATAAAGTACTACTTGTTCTCGAAGACTCAGTGCTAAAATGACACCTACAACCTCCAAACCTACAACCATCCTTCTTGGAATGAGTAGCAGTTGGTACACCATCATGCCGTTTCCAAATTGTTTCCAGTAAGTGGCAAAGCACAAAGGTTGGCCATTTATCACCCAAATGTCACAACACAGCTGACGTTGTTCTTAGAGAGAGAGAGAGAGAGAGAGAGAGAGAGAGATAGAGAGAGAGATAGAGAGAGAGAGAGAGAGAGAGAGAGAGAGAGAGAGAGAGAGAGAGAGAGAGAGAGAGATAGAGAGAAGATTATCGGAGGAAGGGAATGGCCAAAGAAAGTGACCGGTAGATCTTAATGTGATCATGGAAAATTGTTGTACAAGATTCGTTACCGAATAATTATATATACCCCACAGTAAGCTTTGTGAATGTACGATATCATACACTGTTTTGTTATCTAAGACAACTCAGAGAGCAACAATTATAAAATATTTCAGCCGTTTTACTACGAACAGTTCGAAACAAAAGCAAGTAAAGTAAGCTCTTAACGGACGAATTACAAACATAACTCCAAATTGATGTAAGGTCATATGAAGACGGTAATTTCTTTTTGAAATATAATGTTAATGCGGTAAAATAAAACA
Source organism: Oasisia sp. SBJ-2009 (assembly GCA_964017155.1). Classification (NCBI taxonomy): domain Eukaryota; kingdom Metazoa; phylum Annelida; class Polychaeta; order Sabellida; family Siboglinidae; genus Oasisia; species Oasisia sp. SBJ-2009. The sequence goes on from OZ024856.1 coordinate 47,553,618, forward strand.
TAATGGCAATGTAATAATCAAAAATGCTAAGCATATAAGTAACACATTTCTACCAGAACGAATCGCCTTCAAAGTTAACGAATGAGTGTTTCCGCTGTAGCTACTTATCGCATTCACTTGTGACGTCATCTCATGGTGTGTTCGGAAGATCAGGCAGAATATTTTGTAGTGGCATAGACTATGGCGACTGCAGGCACCATCAACGCAAGTATTGTTCCGAATATTAAATGCATCATGACATCAGTGGCAAAGCACAAAGGTTGACCATTTATTACTCAAATGTTACAAAACAGCGGACGTTGATTTATGTATCACTAATTGACTGAGCAGAGACAATAATCGGAGGAAGGGAATGGTCAGTGAATGTGGCCAGTAGATATTGATGTCTCGTATGACAAGACTCGTTAACGTATAACTACATATACTCCGCTGTAAGTTTCATGAAAGTACGGTAGAATACAGAGTTTTATTATCTAAGAAAACTCAGAGAGCAACAATTATACAGCATTTCAGCCGTTTTACTACGAACGGATCGAAACAAAACCAAATAAAGAAAACTGTTAACGGATGAATTACAAACAAAAATCCAATTCGCTACGAAAGGAAACGAAGATGGTAACTTGTCTTGGAATTCTAGTATAAAAGCGATTAAATTAAAACCTATTGGCAATGTTAGAATTAAAAATGCTAAACATATAAGCAGTACATTTTTACCAGAACGGATCGTCTTCAAAGTCAACGAAGACGTGTTTCCGCTTGATCCACTTATTGAGTTAATTTGTGACGTCATCTGATGATGTGTTCGCACGATCACGCATAGTATTTTTGTAGTGGCATAAACTGTGGCGACTGCGGGTACCAAGACGCCAATTATTAATGCGAACACTAATTGCATCATAGCACCTGAAACAGCTGGCATAGCAAACATACACGTACGAAGATCCAATTCTGTGATTAAATATGTCCCGGCAGTGACAAACATTCCTCCAGTCAGCCAAATACAGGCTATTATCAGGTAGCACCGGTTTCGTGTCAGAAGTTGTTCATATCGGAACGGTTTCGTTATAGCGATCATTTTGCACACAGTCACCCAGCACAGACAGTGCACTGAATTGAAGTTGAACCAAACCGAACACACATGTAACACTCTCGGGACGTACGGCAACATGTTACGGATGTTCGGCGTCGCATTCGAGCAGACGGCGGCGCTGATGGGCATCGCCGTACAGCCGTTGGCGAGATCAGACAGCGTCAGCGAGAAGACGAAGAGCGTCGTGCGATCTTCGCGCAGTTTAGGGTATTTGGCGATGACAGCGAGCACGAGACCGTTCAGTGTTATATTCATTACGATCACTGCACTGATGATAACAGGTTTGAAATCGTCGAAAACCGTTTGATTCATATCGATGCAGCACAGGGTGTTGTTCTTGGTACAACTGCATGGCATCAGCTAATTAGCTCCAATATATAACCTGATACACTATGTAGCCAAATACGTTTCCTGTACCACGTGATATCACGATTACAGCAGGCTAGCTCTAACAAATGTATTCGAATATGCATTTAAATACTTGAAAATAAAAAACACCTGAATTTTAAATACGTGAAATTGTAATTGTATATGCGTTTAAATATATAGGACATGCCGTAACATTTGCATAGTCATTTGAATGTACTGAATTTATTTATCCACAAATATTTGACATGGGAAAGTGCTGTGTAGTGATCAGGTTATGGAGTTACTGTCTTTTCTGTATAATTGTGAGTCCACTTTCAGATACCGTCCTTTCAAAACGTACTATAGATTAAAGTTTCATTAAGTCTAGGGTTTAACGTGGATGAATCAACAATATATTTTTCTGTTATCTTTTCGATACTTATATCAGTCTTGTTATTCCTGTAATATATTAGTTTGGGATCTGATCTTGCTTTGTTACTTCACACGTGCACCTCAGCATCCTCATCTAATGCCTCTCTAATTTTGCCATTTGTTCATTCTGCGTTGCACACATATCTGCTGTGTACAGCATTCCTGGCTTGATTACTGTTTAATAATCTTCCCTTTCAACTTCACTGGAATACACCGGTCGCAAAGCACTACATTGCATTTCTTTTGATATTAACAACCTACACTTGATGGTATTATTTACCTCTAGTTAATTTATCAGGTAAAAATGGTAAGTTCTTATATAGCGCAGTATCCATTCATCGGGACTGCTCAAAGCGTTTTTACACTTTACTTCCCTGGCAGACCTGCTCAATCAAACACCGTCTCAACTTCTTTTTGTAGCATCCAGCCATATGCTACAATTAATGCACGAAGACTGCTCGTATGCACATCCACCTCTGTCTATAACCAGGTACTCATTTATGAATAAACTGGAGCAGTGTAAAGTGAAACAATTCCCCAAAGTTTTATCACCGCAGCACGGGATTCGAACCCTGAGCCATTGCGTTCTGATTACCTTCATAAAGACATATTCAAATCAAAATCAACATTGCAAAGGTCCTATTCATTAGATTTGTACAGAAAGAGATGGGAATTGGGAGGGGACCGAATCATTCATTTAATGTATTACATAATTACAATTCAAAAGTACCTGAAAGTACAATGCCGTTAACAGACATGATAAGAGGTTTGCACTGCCGGACGTGGGGTTTTTCGAGGAAGAAAAAGCGAGGATGTGTCTTATGTCTAGCTTTTCGTAATTGTTTATCTTGCCATAGTTGATTACAAACCATTGTTAGTTCGTGATGTATCATAAATTACGGAAAATGTTGATGATATAAAACTGTTTCAAAACCTATACAAACAAACAAACAAACTAACTAACTAACTAACAAACAATCAAACAACCAAACATGCATACATACATAACAAATACACACGCACACGCACGCGCACAAACATACGCACACACACACATATATAAATATATGTAAAACATAGGCACAACATCGACGTTGGGGAGACACTGAACAAAATCTTCTTGGAATAGATCGTATCAAACACGAATGACTATGGCCACGATACCTTTGAGACATGTATGCACATTTATACATTTATACATCTATACATAATAGATGTCTAAAGCGGTAAAATAAATATTTATAAATAATCGTTGGTTTATCTTCCTGGAATATTTGGCGGAGGTTTTGTGAGGCAGAAATATCTGGTTCCGGCTTAACAAAATTTTACTGACCGCCATTATAACGTACATGTATACTAATAAATGGTGACACGTCCACACGCGTATACATGCAAGCAGATGTTAAATGTTTCATTTGAAAAATAACTGCACGAGTTTCACACGAATGAGACCAGTCACCTGGTTGTCATGATCCTCTCGAATATGCCACCACCAATCATTTCCGTAACATATTTCTTATCAGAAATGTTATAAAATGCTACTTATGAAGTATTCAAGAACCTATGCATCGTAGAGGTAAGTTCTTAAAGGGGAACAAAAGGGAAAAGTGACAGGCTATTCATGTAAAAGATTTAATACAAACCAACCATTTCAAACGGTTATCACATTTTAAACATCAGTGGATTCCTGGTAATATGATTTCAAAGTGGAAAAGTTTACTGAAACCAGCGTCCATGAAAGCGCTGATGCGTCTGGCCTGACCAATCAGCGGAGCAGAAGTCACATGTCCGATGACGTATTTATGCGGTGCTTTCCAGATTACTATAATATATATGTTATGAGCAGGGCTGCCTACTTGACAAAATATTTTTCTATAATTATGGGGGGGGGGGGCGTGACAGCGGTGTTGGTGGTCGGGGGGGGGGGGCAACCCTTACATTAAAGAGCCATAATTTTACCCTTGGTCATTTGTGACGTTATCTCCTGTTCCTAGTCAACTAGTGCTGATATGAAGGTATCATAGCAGTGTGGAATTGAAGCATCGAGAAATTAAATTCTTCGATTAATTAAGTGAAATATAATACCACTGTACAAAACAATAATTAGGCCTCATTTAGAATATTGCATACAAGCATGGAGGCCATATCGCAAAATGATACCAAAACCAAGGGATATCAGATATTATGAAATGCGTCTAAAAGAATGCGGTTTAACAACGCAAGAAACGAGGTTGAGATGAAATCAGATATAAGTGGTTAAAATATTGAACGGGTATGAAATATTTACAGAAATATTTGTTTCTCGGTTAAGGAAGAGAGAAGGACTAGAGGATATGGAGTTGCATTAGCAAAGAAGCCGTGTAGACTATATATTAGAAAATTGCCATGTTCACAAAGCAAACTGCAAAGGAATTAAACAGATTATCAGCTGATTATGTATGTGCTAGTAGTGTTAATATATTTAAAAATAAAATTGACATATATCTCAGATGGCGAGAGTCCACCTGTCATCTAGAGTTGATTATCTATGTGGCAATCTTGTAAAATCTGGCAGAACTGGGAGTAGATCACTGAGCAATCCTCTTTAGTCGGAAGACATGAGTATTAGTGGCTAAATTGCCCATACAAATTGTCCTGAGTAGTTGCCAATATATACGGAAATATACTTATAGGTACCCAATCAGCACATCCACTATTACTACTACAGGCAGTACCACCCCTCTCTTATATCCACTCCGCCCTACAGTAATTAATCAGGCCTTTCTCAGTGACAGCCCATTCCCTGGTTGTAACTAAATCTCGTATGCGGCAGAAAAACAGCGCGTAATGTTTTTATATAAGTCAGTTCAATCAGTTCACTTTGCGCGCGTGCTGGTTGGTTTTGTGCATAGACGTAGAAGCATGGACCGCCAACTTCAAATCTCGCGCCTCTAGCTTGCGTCGCGCATGCGCGAGCATTTTCAGTGCCTGTTTGCTTCACGGTGATCTCGGACTTTCGCGATCTCGGACTAAGTGATCTCGGACTGTTTCGGTGATCTCGGCCAGTGTGCGGCAGTGATCTCAGCCTGTGGGGAAGTGATCTCGGCCTATGCAACAGTGATCTCGGCCTGTATAGGGAGTGATGCGCACCATACCCTCACCAATATAATGAAGTGATATGATGGTACAGCATATGTATCATGTTACAAAAATATGCAATGCATAAAGAATCTGTGACGATCAGTCGTTATTTCGTTTCGTTCTTCATGTTGCAAAAATATGCAATGCAAAGCAATAAAGAAGTTGTAACGATCAGTCGTTATTTCGTTCTTATTTATTGACTATTGATAAATCTCCAGGTGTTATCATTGAACTTATTGAGCCTGCAATGCAATAAAAATGTTATAACGATCCGCCAAGTTTTGAGCAAGGAACCAATCTGTTTGAGTGGATTCTGTTTGATAGTTTTCTTCTAAGAACCAGGTTTTACGTAGTTTAATTTTTGGCATTATAACAACACAACTGAGTTATTAATGCAATATACATTAATTAAAAAGGTAGAATGCGTGGTAATTTAATTGTTTCGCAATAGTCCTTTTCTTATTGTTTATATTTAATTTGTGTCCGTAGGGAAGGTGCGAACGTAATCGACTTCCAATTGTTGCTGAGCTATATTGAGCACATATTTTCGTTTGTCTTTGATTTATGGGCTGTGTGAACGTGTTTTGAGGCCCATAAATCAAAGTTTGTCTTTGATTTATGGGCTGTGTGAACGTGTTTTGAGGCACGCCATAGTAATAAAAAAATAAAAAAATAAAAAGTAAACTTCCGTTTCGATCTTTTCCGGGGCTTCGTTGAAGGGAAAGGCTAAAAGCCCTAGTTTTCGAGAACATGACGTCACCAATTTATGTGTAGTTCTATATTTACATGCCGCGCATGAATATAATCTGATAAGCGCGCCGGTAACGGGTTATGGAACGGAAACAATGCGAAGGAGAAGGAAGCAATTTCTTGCCAGAACTGTGTTAGTAAATGACTAAATAATCGTAATGGCACTTTCGATAGTGAGTATGGGCTATTGTGGACGATGGTAATGCCGGCCTATTGACGTTGACTTTATCATGGGCGAATATCTGGTATTCTCCAGTCCCGTTCAGCCTCCAGTGGCTACACGGTGATCTCGGCCATTCGCGATCTCGGCCTGAGTGATATCGGCCTGAGTAATCTCGGCCTGTTTCGGTGAACTCGGCCAGTGATCTCGATCGGCATATGCGACAGTGATCTCGGCCTATAATTTTGTAGCCAGTGATCTTGGCCCGTACAGGGGTGATGCTCACCAATATAATGAAGTGATATGATGGTACAGCATATGATCGTATATCATGTTGCAAAAATATGCAATACAATAAAGAAGCTGTGACGATCAGTCTTGATTTTGTTCTTATTTCTTGCCTATTGATAAATCCCCAAGTGTTATCATTGAATGTATTGAATCTGCAATGTAATACAAATGTTGCGATGATCCGCCGCGATCTCATTTTTATATGTTGCTTATTCATGATTCCCACGTTTTGAGCATTGAACCTGTTTGAATGGATTATGCTTTTATAGTATTCTTCTAGGATTCCAGTTTTACGTTGTTTTATTTTTGGAATTATAACTACGAAACCGAGTTATTAATGCAATACATACTAATAAAAAGGATAGAATTCATGGTAATGTAATTGTTTCGCAATAGTCCTTTTCTTATTATTTATATTAATTTTGATTTGTGTCCGTTGGGAAGGTGCGAACGTAATCGACTTGCAATTGTTGCTTAGCTATATTAAACACATCTTTTCGTTTGTCTTTGATTTATGGGCTGTGTGAACGTGTTTTGAGGCACGCCATAGTAATAAAAAAATAAAAAAATAAAAAGTAAAGGCAGTTCTTATATAGCGCAATATCCAGTCCTCAGGACCGCTCAAAGCGCTTTACACTTTACTTCCCTGACAGACCTGTTCACTCAGACACCATCTCGGCTTCTCTGGGAAGCATCCAGCCATATGTTACAATTAATGCGCGAAGGCTGCTCGTACAAATATCCACCACTGTCTATAGCCAGGTACTCATTTATTCAGCTGAGTGAACTGGAGCAATGTAGAGTGAAAAAACTTGCCCAAGGTTTTAACGCCGCAGCCAGGATTCGAACCCAGGCTCTCGTAGTCGAGAGTCCGAAGCTCTACCCCTAAGCCACTGCGCTCTACTCGCCACTCGGCTGTCTACTCGTGCATTACGTTATTGAGCATATTCCTCATTAATTCATGCTTTTTCTTTGATTTGTTAAGACCCATGGAAAAAACGTGGAAAGAAATATTTGATTTGCGAATGCATTAAAAGAGATCGCACACGCATGAGCACACACACACATAAACACACACCACATACACAAACACCACATGCACACACCACACACCATATGCACACACCACACATATACACCACATGCATACATAATCGCACACCACATACACACACAACAAACGAAATACTTTTTTCTCGAATTTTGGGACTATTAGCGTTTTTCCAAAGGAAAGGCTAAAAGCACGAGTATTTATACATACATGCATACATACATACATACGTATGTACGCACGTACGTACGTACATGTATGTATGTATACATGTATGTAATCCACCCACCCTCCTTCCCCAACTACTCCAGCTTAGACAGCCTACTGTTTGGATTGGTGGATTCTGGGACCCACATGAATTTCGCTTAGATAGTTAATTATTGGCATTCCCCATCGACAGCTATGTATGATTAATCTTTGCTTATAAGGGGAATTGCCTTTTGCTATCTAGGTTGACGACAATGCCCATTGTATTGTCTTTACTATATTTACATTATAACTACTACTGTACTACATGTTATTAAACGGCATTGCTAATTTTCACATACATTCAGTGACTCTCTTTCGCTACATAAACATAGCAATGCGCAGCAGATTCCAATACACATCATATCCTATACAGCTCTATTGATTAGGCAAGGAGCTGGTAGGTAAAATATTTGTTTTCCCAAAGGAAGGCTAACATTTAAGCACGAGTGTTTCTACATACATAGCTGTCGATGGGGAATGCCAATAATTAACTATCTAAGCGAAATTCATGTGGGTCCCAGAAACCACCAATCTAAACAGTAGGCTGTCTGAGCTATATATATATATATATATATATATATATATATATATATATATATATATATATATATATATATATATATATATATATATATATGTTGTATATACATAATAGTTTTTGATTGAAAGTACCATTGTGCAAAGTTGTGCAATACTTTTATATTTTTCTAGTCACTTATAATTTTTTCATGTTTATGTGGACATCTGTATGACAGTCTGAAATAAACATATTGAATTGAATATATATATATATATATATATATATATATATATATATATATATATATATATATATATAATTATATGTAATGTGTGTGTGTGTGTGTGTATGCGTACGTGCGTGCGTATGTATATACGTATATAATTGGGTCTGAATGTTCGGGCCCGGATTTTGCCGTTTTCGCCTATGAATATTTCTGTGATTATTAAGCTGATATTTCCACCGATGATAATTAAATTGTTGTTCCTAGTACACACTGTGAAGACATTTCTTTTACCGCATGCAATCTATTTCACTTGTGAACTGGTCACGAAAACTCGGGCTTTTAGCGTTTCCTACTAGAAAATGATAAAAGCCCGAGTTTTCGTGACCAGTGACACACGGGAAACGGCCGCACAGTATAATGTGACTATTATGTTTATCGTGTATAATGCAGAAATCTTAAAACTACTTCTTGATTACATCAATAAGCTTGTGACACACACACACTTTCTTTAATTACATGTTCTCTTGGGAACTATATCCCACCGTGGTGCTACACAGCGCCATGGGAGTGCTAAATATAGCATAACGCGGTACACATGTTTGCGGTTGACGTCATGTTCTCGAAAACTAGGGCTTTTAGACACACCCCTTCGTTGAAGTTGTCTTCGCAATGTTGCAGAGAATGGTGAATTGCCAGGTAAAACCGAACGTTTTGTTACGTTTATCAGCAGTAAGCATAAAGTTAATGTTGTTATACTGTGATTGAGTGTGAAGGTATATTTAAGCACTGTATTTATAGGTCCAGGTGCCGTTAATCGGCCGTCCTGTCCTGGTAATCTCAAAATCTGACAGCTGTCAGTAGGGAGGTCAGACCGATTTGCCGCCCCTTCTGACAACATGGGGAGACAGGGGTCCGGGTTTAGTCGCCGTAATTTATTATCACGCAACATACCAGTTCTTGTATAATGTTTCTTATGTTGTTATAATGTTAGTCTATGATTCTGCGCCGATAACTGATTTTTTGGCGGTGTTTAAAAGGTGTTAATGATTTTTTCCCTCTCGGTGTCGTATTTCGGTTTTCATTGTTTACGTCCGCGGCCATATTGGATGACGTCGACAGGCCTCATCTTCAAAAATTGTTTGCGAGATTATGGTAATGAGTACGGCCATTTTGAAAAGTTGTAATTAAAGAAGAAAGATAAATGAACGTGATCGTATAAATATCATGATAATCCGTCGATAAAAAGTTGTAGTAATTAGTCAGTTAAAATGGCCTATGTTTAACGATGTTTTGTGACTATTTATTTTGGTTGCTTCAACTTGCTTCATACGCAGAAGTGTAAAGAATTGTGTGGACGATAATATGATTACAGTGATGGCTTACTAATTGATAGCGCATTTTGCCACAAAGTTCGTTTATGGAGCCCCTGTCTCAAAAGACATCGCCATTTCGCCTTATTCCCCGTGCGCGCGATGCATTGTGGTATGCAAAGCACTCTGATATCGACGTGATCGATAGCGGGTGTTTTTGATTAATACTATTATAAATAGTTAGCAAGTGTCTTATGCTTGCACATGTAACTGTTTAAACTAATTAAGTAGTGCCATGTTTAATGTAGCTAATTTACATTAGTTTGTTTATTGGTTTACATTAGTTTGTTTATTGTATTATTTCCCTTTTTTACCATACTATTCATACTTTTGTGTGTTGGTTAGGCTACATTAAATATACAATTTTTTATTAAAATGGATAATTTATCATTAATGTTTATAAAATTATATTATACGTGACTTTTGTATGTCGTTACTGGGGTATTCTTTGATGACAGTTTTACATGAATTATTATTTAGTTTTGAGAATATATGTAATTTGTACAACCTATTGTTGAAAAATTATGATACTTTATATATATATATATATATATATATATATATATATATATATATATATATATATATATATACATATTAATACGACCATCCAGCGACACCGACTATCCAACGACAATTTGAAATTTCATTTGATATATATTATAAATGCATCAAGGCATTTTATATTGAACTTGTTAGCTATATTTGAAATGTAAAATTTATTTGTGTCACTTAGGTGAGTTTAGGACACTTTTTGTATCATTCCGGTGTCGCTCGATAGTCACGCGTCAAAGTGTATGCAAAATACCGACCATGCAGCGACTCCCGCTATATCACTAAATGCGACTATAGAGCGACATTGATTTCATTGGCTACCTTAACTTCTGCGTAATTTCTTGAATGTCTAATAATAGCTAGGAAAGCATTAATTTAGTGTTTACGCCAATAAAGATAAATGGTTGATAAAACATGTAATACTGATGCTCAGTAAGACTGCATTTTGGCACAATATTATGTGAATGTGAAGCGCATGCGCATTATTCTACAGGCGGCCATGTTTGTAGTTGTGTTGTATACAACATAAGAATAAAACTATTTCGTCTACTTCATCCAAAATGTAAATTATGTTGCCTCATCATGCTTGACGTTGTACCCAGTATTGGTAATAGTTGTATGTGGAAGCGGTAATATAATTGTATTGATATTTGGATACGCCCTTCGTTTTTTACTGTCGGGTCTGTCACTTAGTCCATGGGCCGGACCTTGAAATGTTACGAATTTGTATCACCTGCGCGGGCAAAATCTAATGCCTAGTAATGGTGTTTCAATAGCTAAATGTGTATAGAAAATAAACGTAATGCGATAGACTTTTGCAAGAGTAACGTTTTAATAAATATGATGAGGCGAGGACATAATATTATGTAGTCTTATCTGCCTAAAATGTTTTCGTGAACAGAAAATTATAGGACGTATGTGCGTGTGCGGTATATAAGCATTACTGACTAAGTTGATGGCGGTGTCATGCTGTCTAGAACATTTTTATTCAATTCAAACGACAGGCTTATATTACATCGTTAATGATGCATATATAGAAAATATGTCACCATATTCAGCAATGCCAAGCATTTTTTGGGTATAGATTTAACCAGAGAACACTAATAAACGGTTTCAAGTTTTCATATATACGTAAAGTTTTGAAAATATACAGTGGCCTTGAATCATAGTGCCCGTTTATTCCTCCTTGAGAGTCAAAGCAAACAACAGCAAGATTTTGTAACGGGGAAAGTCAAAGTTTGAAACCCAGCTTGTATGAAGCCTCCTAGCTAAAACAGCATAGTCTCGTAAAGCGCAAAGTCAAACTAAAAACTCAGTTTGTCGGCTGTGCAAGCATGGCTTTGTATGGACTAACGTATACCGGCAAAGTTCTATATTATAGATTATACATTGTTTGTCATCTTGGTTATTTTAGTCTATGAACAATGATCAATTAAGCTTTATTTCTTTAACGGACCTAATGATACACAACATGGAAAAATGTGACGTCAGCACGATATAGCCTATTACACATTGACGAAGCGATGAATGATATAATAAGTTTGATTATATTAAATAATTATATAATAATCATCATATACTATCTCACATCAAAGTTTCCTATTATATTTGTGGTAAGCAACTGAAGTATCTAAATATGTATTTAAGTAGACTACATAATATTATACGCACCGATGCACGAAATACGTCTGCACAGCGGGTGGGGCATGACCGCACAGGCCTGTGTGAACATGCCCCAAACATCCAACACGTGAATAATTCTGAATTGCGCGAAAATGCTACTTATGAAAGTATCCTTTACTTCACATATCATAAAACATTAAAATGCAATTTGGAATTATGAAAGAAAATGTATATGCACGTCTTACAATTAAAGTAATACACATAACAGCATATGAGTAAAATTACATCAGTGTTTACGAAAATAACATTTTATATCATAAAATTTTATTTATTCACTTATTAAAAAAATATGCAAACGGTTGATTTGGGGGTTAGACGATGCCGCTTAGCATGATTCCACTAACCAGATGTTACGCGATGCGCAAATAATAGGGTGTGCGGACATGCCTCAGTGTACGGATATGCCCCTACTTCCCCTACACCAATAGAAAGGAAGACATAGATTGTCTTGTGTTGCTAAGAAATATGTCATTAAAATGTACACATTATTTCTGACCAACATTTCTATGAATGTCTACTTATCGTGAAATAGACATCACTGAACATTGCAGTTTTGCCCAGCTATATACTGCACATATTAAATACAATAATGTGTGATTAAAAAAGGCACTACCCCGTGCATATGAACATAACGTTGACACTTAAAAAATCAAACAGTATTTGTTTGTTTTCAACTGTACATCTCACTTCAACAAGTTGATCATCGTAAGTATGCTCTGGTGCGGTCAAAGCGATGTGCTTACCACGAAATACATTGAAACCAAACAAAATTTCATGTTCGATTGTCATAATACTCTTTTATCCCACAGCTGCCATTAATAATTAGGAATTTAAGTATGCTTGGCGTTGATAGATATGTAAGTGCAAACGACGCGTTCTTCTGTGGAGAGTCTTCACAGTCACTAGCCTGAAATATATTTACAAGAAGTGTAAACTAGCATATGCATGAATGGATTAATACTACAGAAAGGTCATCCTACAGGAAATTTACACAAGAGGTTTTTTTTTGCAAATCGCAATGCTTTCCTAATTATTTGCTGTTCTTTTCGCTGTTCATTGAACAACTTCGTTTTCACTATTCCACAGTAAGTCCGTGCTCCCGCATGAAATCGAGTACTACCGGTTTTCCTAAAACATACATGTAATTATACCATAATAATTACGTAATTAGTTGCCAAACTTCGCAAGAGTCCGCATTAAAGTCATCACAGTTTTGCGCACTTCGTCGCTCTTGTCGACTTAGTACGATCTTTCTGCCAGAGAAGCCTGCCCACCTGATGGTTCGTTTTGTTCGTTATAGTCGATTTTTCTGCAGATCATGAATTTTATATTCATTACGCGTTTCCGTAAACGTATTTTCCGTCCACACTAATGTTTTGCTAAATGCGTCCTCTGGGGAGTCGTCAACGCCCCTAGATGTCTAAATGTCTTGTCGCCGACACACTTGATGGCATCTACAGCACAAAATATTGCTTCGTAAGACGAAATATGTTCAAAGAACGTTGCTTCGAGTGAAACGTTTGAATTTTGTGAATGACGACTGCATTTGAAAGCAGAAAATGTATACTTCAACTACACAGACGTTTACAGTGATACCCCATGCTAAAGAATCATTTCGGCGACCGTCGTCTCTGACGATTGCTGGTGTTCGCCATTGCCATCACAGAAATGTGGCATGTCTGCGACTGAATTTGAAAGCTGAAAATAATGTACTTCAAAATACACGTTTATTGCGACGTCCCTTTTCATAGCAAAAATTCACTCATGGAATAACAATATGTGTTTACAAAAGTGGTGATTAATTTACCTACGTCCCGCGGCTGACATGGTGTGACCGGAGACTCCTCGACGCTGTCTCTGACGACTGCTGTAGCCCAGCCGATACGTGACCAAAACATGGCCGAATTGTGCGTTTTATGATACAATTTGGCACACACTTAGATTTCATCATTACAAAAATATTTTGATATAGGGCCATCTCAGATTTCGCCCTTGAAGGCGTTGGCGGCCATTTTGCTAGATGGCAGCCGTAGACCTATTTTCTTATATCTTAGCAACTGCTTCAAAGGTGGCTCCTCGACTGCGACCAGCATGATCTTAGAGGAGTCTCCTGACCGTATATTGTATTACTGTATTACAAATTATTATATACTATTACCATATTTATTGTTGTCGTTATATTTGTATTGATTCTGAGTTGTTTTGCCATGGATATAGTGTATGTAGTTGGTTGAAATACTGGTCGAATAAAAAACATCATTCATTCATTCATTCATTCAAGTAAATAAATCTTTCGATATCAAATATAGGTTTTCGGGGACCGCCATTTCAAATGTATTACTGTTTACCTTCTCAGACATTCACATCTTCCATTTTTAAAGATGGCGGCCGCCAAGACTAATGATCCTATATCTCATGACCTACGCCACCTAGAGCAGTAATTGTATTGTCAAAATATAGCTATGTGGACAGCCGATTTAAGCATTGTGAAATATTTTGCACATCACCTTCGTTGACCTTCTTAGGAACTAAACCACATGGAAAGATAACGTTGGTGTCAACAGTAAGGTGTTATGTGCTGATATTATAAATATGTTATTTATTTATCGTGTCGGACATTCATATTAGCTTTTTTTCAAGATGGGAACTAATTAAAACGAATTCTGGCGTTATATTTCTAATGCCGACTAATGCCAATAATTATGATAGTTGATACACATATAATACATATTAAACAAGTTTAGCTGCTGTTCATGTGGCTGCGAGGATGTCACGTGAAAAATAGAGGAAACCGCCCTTCTTTTTGAATATTTGTTCTGTTAAATGATATAAATGCCGAGTGTATTAACAATGACACGTACAAATGCGTAGACTATATATAGTGCAGGTAATCCGTAGAGTTATGACATCCTTCGGTTTCAAAAGAGTTGTTGCATGTCTAAGATAATCAACCTGTCATGGTTAGATGATGGTGTAGGCATTGAGGCAATTTTTCCGGCAGAACAAAGCAAAATGGCATGACTCTTGTAAATTGCAATTCAACCAGACAACATGTTTCGACCGGATTTTGCAGACATTTTCTTATTTACGATCCAAGTGTTCCAGCCATACACAGGGGTCGAAATAGCGGGTGTCCGGCAGTCCGAGGACTGCCAGAAATTCGGTCGGACTGCCGAAGATGGCGTCAGCGGCAGTCCGACGGACACCCGCCAAATTCGGGAATATTTTTACATTTTTCTATTCACAATGTCGATCTTCGACAACGGCAACGACCCCTATTGGCATACATGTTGTCTCCCGCATTCGGCGGGAGACTGCCGCAAATACAGATAATTTCCCCGATCTTCCGCGCGGGAGAAACAATCTCTTTCATCGTAACGTAAGTGAACAAATTTGCGGGAGCGTCCGGCTTCTTCCAGTTTTCAGTCCACCCATAACAAACAAATTGTACGTAATTTAGCTTACTGAGTGCGGATAATTGGTTTATTTCTGACAGGGGCATTGTCTCAAATGTTTTTCAGAGTCACCTCACAATGAATAGCACTGCCATTTAACTAATTGCAATCGAGTCTGAGACTGAGCTAACGCTCACAGACACCGCCGGGCGCTCGCCGGCGCAGACAACGATTTGAACAATGACCTGAATTGGAATTATTTAAATCACGCCTTACTGTGATGACTGAACATTAAAAACAGTCTAATAAATATCTAAGTACAAGGCCTACACCTTGCATGGGCAAGGCTGACATTGTTTATCAGCTTTATAGAATCGCCGCAAGCCGCTTCGATACCGTATTATCGCCCACTGTGTACGTCCCGTCTTGTAGACCAAAGTGAAATCCGTTTACATCTTTACAAATAATGTCCATCCATACATCTACACTACATGTGCATGTTTGTAAATGCATGTACTTTTGCTAAGCGCTTTATTATTTGAGTACATTTGACATGTAAATGGAAAAAACATCGTTAACAGAAGAAAGCATGGTTATTTAAATGGACTCCATGTTTAAATATCTCCATTCGTGTCTACGTTACCAAGGCTCAGTCCAGCTCATAAAATAATGAATTCCATATTCAAGTTTTACATGTAAAGATTATGTTAGTTGTGTAATAAAATATTATGTAAATGCTGATGCTTTTCATGCAAGGGATTCTTTGCAACCTATGAAACATCAGAAGCTGAACAAATATGCCTATGTTAGGCCTGTACCTAGAACACAAGAAGTAAATTACTGAACATTATAATATTTATTGTTCTATAACCAAGCCTTATTTTTAATTCACGAGGGCCAAACAGCAACACATAATTTTTTATGAGATTAGCGGGGAATTTATTATATTTGTGGTATTATGACTAGTGGTAATAAAACCGTTATGTTAATATTGAATATCAGCCTGGATGTAGGCAGTGATAGCGAGAGTGACAGTGGTGACAGTTATCTGGCGACAGCTCTTGCCAGATTGGGAGAGTGAGATGAACGAGCTTGTTGATGTACATATGTTTTTGGTGTTTATGTATATATAATTATGTTTCCGGTGTAGGTGTATATAATCATGTTTCTGGTGTTGGTGTATATATGTTGTTGGTGCGGGGGGGTATGAATGTGTTTGATGTTCGCCTTTTGTATTAAATTTGTTCGATTTTAAAATATTATGTTTGTCGTGTTATTTTGCTTAATTTTTTTGGGGCCATTTTCAGGACAGCCAGATATCTCTCAGGACTGCCAGATTTCTCAACTAGGCAGTCCTGCTGACTGCCAGATATTTTGGAGTTATTTCCTGCATACATCACATCACAACTGCAACATGTGAGCAGACTAGTTGTGTGGGGTGAAGATCTCGCAGATAGCTTGAAGGCTGAAGCACGAACAAGGAGAGGGATATGTATCCGCCGCTGCGTTTCCCTGCATTGACAACAACAAGATGGAGGTTTTTTTTTCATTTTTGCCAGCTAATGCAGCAACCACTGCCACTGACAAACTAGTCGTCAGCACATATCACACTGATGTGCCCCGAGACATATATGGCCGTGCTCCATGCACTCACGAAGAAGCAGACACACGAATCCTACTCCACCTGGAAGCACGGAAGATGCTGTGAAACAACGGTATGACAAGATACCCATTCGCACAGTTGACACGGATGTGGTAGTTCTTGCAGTGACATCATCCCGGGGACTCACTATAACCGAACTATGGATTGCATTTGATGCTCGGAAGAACTTCTGATATTTACCGGCCCACGAAATGGCCATGGCAACGCACTGTGTCTGGACTGTTGCGTTACTTTGCAACTGTTTCATGCCTTCACTGGTTGTTACATGGTGTCATGTTTTGGAAGCAGCGGCAAACCGACTGCATGGGACATGTTGAGTGCCTATAGCAGTGCTACTTTTCAAAACACCAACTATAAGAACATATAGCCAACATCTGTCACTAGTAGATTACACAAAGGGTAAACAGCAAGATCTATTGTTAATTATGTTCAATGAGCCTGAAGGAAGCAGTGCCCAGTCAAAAGGCACTCTCTTTAACACAGTCTCTGGTAGATCTGGTGCAATGGTACAGAATTTCTATTGTCGATTAAACCAGTTTCTACCATCTCAGCAGAAATACTTTTTTGATTATAAAACACCATACACTGTCAGAATCTTACTTTTGTTGTGAAATGACCAGTTTTATAGAATACAGCGTTCTGCAAATGCTTTTATGTGTATGTCAAATGTTGAGAATTATCCCTCTGCGTGCAAACAGTTTTTATTTGCAAATAATAACATGTTGTCATACTGCCTTAGTAATGTTAATGTCCATTGTTTTGTACTTGTTACTGGTGATATGCAGTATGTATCCAGCTCATATTCTTGTTGACCCACTTTACTATAAGGGTTGTTAGCAGTCAATGTCACCAGTAGGCAGTAGATTACATCACTGCTAGCAGCAAGGTCTGTGATTAATTAAGGTCAATGACCCAGGGGAAACATGGAGGGTTGGGCATGGCCATTGTGTACTTTCAAGAGAGTTGCTTCTGTGGTGTGGAATCAGTTATAAGCTGATTACAACATACTGGATAAGACACGTACTTGTGCTAACATATTCTCCTCAAAATTTATCTGAGTTGCTTCCACTTTTTTTAAAGTATTGTTTTAATAAAGCAGTGTAAAAGTTGGAAACATGGGCATATTTGAAATCACTATACTATAATAATGCTTAAATTACAATACTAGTAATTGTTTTAATAAAGTAGTGCTTTTAGCCGTATAGTATATTTAACCGCTGGAAAATCAACTTCAGCTATGGCTTGGGAAGACAGCAAGTGTAAGACTGATTAATATGTTAGTCATTGAAATGATAAGAGAATGAGTACCAAAAAAACTGTTCTGTGTAAAGATAGATTTATATAAATCCACATATGGAGTTGACTATTAAAGTTATAAGAGACCTTAAAATTGTTGATGTATTAATCAGACTTCAGCTTTGGGAATAGACCCATTCTGACTGGAGTAAACAGCATCCTTTGAGTTAAATTATGACGTGATGAGTACACCAGTCAGGCATGTTGTAATGGCAGTGAGAAGTACTGAGCACAATGTTTGGTGATTATGGCCAACCAGGAATGTTTTGTGCAATAATTGCAACACAGCAGGATTCGAACCTGCACAAACCACACAAACATTGTACTGTTTTACTTTTTAGTATGCCTTAAATATATATCATATAAGTTAGGATGTATTTGTGATCTAGTTTACTTTCTTACTGACACACGTTTGACTGTGTAGGTTCTTTACTAAAAGGATACCCAGCATACTAGTAGATTACACAAAGGGTAAACAGCAAGATCTATTGTTAATTACGTTCAATGAGTCTGAAGGAAGCAGTGCCCAGTCAAAAGGCACTCTTTGACACAGTCTCTGGTAGATCTGGTGCAATGGTACAGAATTTCTATTGTCGATTAAGCCAGTTTCTACCATCTCAGCAGAAATACCTTTTTGATTATAAAACACCATACACTGTCAGAATCTTCTTTTTGCTGTGAAAAGACCAGTTTTATTGAATACAGCATCCTGCAAATGCTTTTATGTATGTCAAATGTTGACAATTATCCCTCTGCGTGCCAACAGTTTTAATTATTGCAAGACATGAAATACCTGTACTAATGTGTTTCTAAGATTGTGTTTTATAGTAAGTTATACTACCTTGAACCATACATAAATACTAAATAAAAACAATTTAAACGCCATGCAAACACAATTAATGTATAAACAAAATAGTAGTTATGTCTAAGATTTTTGCACAATAGTAACATGCTGTCATACTGCCTTAGTAATGTTAATGTCCATTGTTTTGTACTTGTTACTGGTGATATGCAGTATGTATCCAGCTCATATTCTTGTTGACCCACTTTACTATAAGGGTTGTTAGCAGTCAATGTCACCAGTAGGCAGTAGATTACATCACTGCTAGCAGCAAGGTCTGTGATTAATTAAGGTCAATGACCCAGGGGAAACCTGGAGGGTTGGGCATGGCCATTGTGTACTTTCAAGAGAGCTGCTTCTGTGGTGTGGAATCAGTTATAAGCTGGTTACAACATACTGGATAAGACACTTGTGCTAACATATTCTCCTCAAAATGTATCTGAGTTGCTTCCACTTTTTTTAAAGTATTGTTTTAATAAAGCAGTGTAAAAGTTGGAAACATGGGCATATATGAAATTACTATACTATAATAATGCTTAAATTACAATATTAGTAATTGTCTTAATAAAGTAGTGCTTTTAGCAGTATAGTATATTTAACCGCTGGAAAATCAACTTAAGCTATGGCTTGGGAAGACAGCAAGTGTAAGACTGATTAATATGTTAGTCACTGAAATGATAAGAGAATGAGTACCAAAAAAACCTTTCTGTGTAAAGATAGATTTATATAAATCCACATATTGACTATTAAAGTTATAAGATACCTTAAAATTGTTAATGTATTAATCAGACTTCGCTTTGGGAATAGACCCATTCTGAATGGAGTAAACAGCATCCTTTGAGTTAAATTATGACGTGATGAGTACACCAGTCAGGCATGTTGTAATGGCAGTGAGAAGTAGTGTGCACAATGTTTGGTGATTATGGCCAACCAGGAATGTTTTGTGCAATAATTGCAACACAGCGGGATTCGAACCTGCACAAACCACACAAACATTGTACTGTTTTAGTTTTTAGTATGCCTTAAATATACATCATATAGGTTAGGATGTATTTGTGATCTAGTTTACTTTCTTACTGACACACGTTTGACTGTGTAGGTTCTTTACTAAAAGGATACCCAGCATACTAGTAGATTACACAAAGGGTAAACAGCAAGATCTATTGTTAATTACGTTCAATGAGCCTGAAGGAAGCAGTGCCCAGTCAAAAGGCACTCTTTGACACAGTCTCTGGTAGATATGGTGCAATGGTACAGAATTTCTATTGTCGATTAAGCCAGTTTCTACCATCTCAGCAGAAATACCTTTTTGATTATAAAACACCATACACTGTCAGAATCTTCTTTTTGTTGTGAAAAGACCAGTTTTATTGAATACAACGTCCTGCAAATGCTTTTATGTATGTCAAATGTTGAGAATTATCCCTCTGCGTGCCAACAGTTTTAATTATTGCAAGACATGAAACACCTGTACTTATGTGCTTCTAAAGATTGTGTTTTATAGTAAGTTATACTACCTTGAATAAATACTAAATAAAAACAATTTAAACGCCATGCAAACACAATTAATGTATAAACAAAATAGTAGTTATGTCTACGATTTTTGCACAATAGTAACATGTTGTCATACTGCCTTAGTAGTGTTGTTGGCAGTCAATGTCACCAGTAGATTACATCACTGCTAGCAGCAAGGTCTGTGATTAATTAAGGTCAATGACCCAGGGAAAACCTGGAGGGTTGGGTATGGCCATCATGTACTATCAAGGGATACCAGTTTTGAGAGCTGCTTCTCTGGTGTGGAATCAGTTATAAGCTGATTACAACACACTGGATAAGACATTTGTGCTAACACATTCTCCTCAAAATGTATCTGATTTGCTTCTACTTCTTTTAAAAGTATTGTTTTAATAAAGCTGTGTAAAAGTTGGAAACATGGACATATGATAAGAGAATGAGTAACAAAAGAACTGTTCTGTGTAAAGATAGATTTATACAAATCCACATATATGGAGTTCACTATTAAAATTATAATGAAAAGACCTCTAACATTGTTGATCATACATCGCTTTAGGAATAGACCCATTCCGAACGGAATAAACAGCATCCTTCGAGTTAAATTATGACTATTTTATTATATAGATTACGCTGTATTTGTGATCTAGTTTGCTTTCTTACTGACACAGTTTTGACTGTGTGGTTTCTTTACTATAAGGATAGCCAACATCTGTCACTAGTAGATTACACCCCTGGCAACAGCAAGGTCTGTTGGTAATTAAGGTCAATGACCCAGGAGGAAGCAGTGCCCACTGCTTGACACACAGTCTCTGGTACACCAGGTTCAATTATGATGGCACAGAGTTTCTATTATGATTTAGATACTGGTTTCTACTGATTGTCTCAGTAGAAATGCCTTTCTGATAGTAACATTTCAAAACCTCATTTTTTGTGAAAATTCAAGTTTTATGTCATCGATAGTATTTTACATCAAATCATTCAAATTTGCAATACAGTAGTATTGTAACCTGCATTATTTATTTACATTTGCAGCTTTCTGTGTAATCTACATGACTGAAGAATGCAGTGTCTGAGTCAGGGCTAACTGATCTATTTCGCAATTGAACGACACTGTTTATACATTATTCTGTACAGTGTAACATTGGATGTTGTGTACTATCTTAGAAAGTGAGACAGATGTCACCAATATGCTATGCAAACTAAACTGGTTAACTTTCAAGAAGAGTAGAAACCGGCAACAAGACTTTCAATCTTCTGTAAGATATCTACTTTTCTTTTTGTCATTCTATGATCATGTTGATTACGTATACAAGAGAGCCCAACAATGACATAGCCTTCTGAGAAATCTGAACAGTGTTGGTGTTAGCCAGCCAGAGATGGAGTGATTACAATATAAGTGTACTTGAGTACGATTAAGTTGAACATGCATGAGTATGAGTACGAGTACTCTGAAAACAAATGTACTCGAGTATGATTACTTTAGAATGTACTCAAGTACGAGTATATCAGAATGCCTGATGATTACATTGAATGTAGTCATGATTACTTTCATGATTACTTTAATGAATATCCTGTTTCTAACATAAAGGCAATTTTCATGGAATCCCTAGATCCAGTAAGGATTCTGGATATAGGAACCATGACCAGTCATTCACACCATACTGACAGAGTAAACAGTACAGGTGGGGCTGTGTCATGGCTTCTAAAGTAAGATGTTAGGGGATGCTTATCTCCTCCAGGGCTTCCCAGGGACTGTCAAGATATAACTTTGTACTATCAGTACTACAGTAAGCAGGAGGGTCAGGAGATGTGGCTTCTCTGGGGAGAGAAGGTATTAATTAGGCACATCTGACTGAATATTTATTTAACTGAAATGCTCAACAGTAATAGAAAATTAATAGCTCAATTATTATTACATTTATTATATTACTTCTAATATTGCCATTTCTATCTGTCTAATATATTTGCTTGCAACTGGTCATATGAAAATATAATCATGAGAAGTAATCGTATGATTACTTTGGTAATGTACTCAAGTACGAGTACGACTACTTTGCTTTGTACTCTGGTACAAATTACTCAAAAAGTACTCGTACTCGAGTACGAGTACATATAGTATGATTACTCCCATTTCTATAGCCAGCACATTCTCCAACTTGCATACAGGTGTTTACATTTGTTAACGTTATTACATGGTATGGCAATGCCAGTGGAAAGAATAAAATAAAGCTTGCCCGTGTTTTCAGCACAGCTAGCAAGTTGAATGGCAATGAACAGAAACACCCTTCAGGTAAAATGGATGTTTTTAATCCGTTTTAAACCTTCTTTCAAAACCATTATAATATTTAATGTCATACCTTTTGGCAATACTTACCACTTTCACTTACTGAAAAGACACTCCTAATTTAAAACTTGAGACATTATTTCACATAGTATATAAGATTATTACTGAAAACAACAGGACAGGTGATATAGACTAGAATACATGTAATTAATGGTAACAATTGAATTGGGAAAGCATCAAGAAAATTTGCTAGAGTGTAAGTCCGTAACATTGCAGAGGACTACAATTAATGTAGGTATAATGTCAATAATACAAAACTATCGTGCATTTCCATTGGGTATGTCTTTATGAAATCAAAATAAGAAATCATAAACGAAGGCGTTGTGCATCCCGGCGTTATCGCCAAGTTCAAGTTGTGGGCGATATTACAACACTGTTACATTTCACATATTAAAGTTTATAATAATTATGTCTCATGTAAGATAGTGTTCACTGTTTATGTAAAAGAAAAACGGTTATTTTACGTACAGCTAAACTGGTATTATAATGTGGCTCACAACTTAAGAACTGTGAGTGTGAAGTCAGTGATTTGAGTGAAGTTAGTAAGTCACTAAGTGCAAATGAAATGAAAGTCAGAAAGATCATGCTGACTGCGATTTATTGCGTCCACTTACTTCCAATCGCATTAGTGTATGTCACTGCAAAGATGAACCTTGTTGTGTAATAATGTTGCTATGAATGTTAACATATCCATGCTTGAGCTTGGGCCAAGGATTTGATCAATGGGTATTTCGTATCAATTTTTCAAAACACATGCACAGATGCTCGGCTGACCCGGCCATGTTGACACAGCGATTGCGGGAAAATTCCAGTAGGTGGCACCACCAACTGGTAGATTATTACTAGTGCAAATGATACACATATACAGGTTAAATATATATATGTTGTTGTTTGCACGTATTTCATGCTAAAAAATGCAGTATATACGGCCGTATCCCACATAATTATACTGTCGAAATTTCGTAAAGAACATATATGAAAAGAAAAAAGTTATTGACGTTTTATGATGTCGCTGCGTAGTCGGATTTAGTCAAATAGACTAAAAATGTATATTGGTGATTTCACCCGTTTAACGAACACAACACTTTTCATATTATCACTAAGACCTCACCTAGCATACCACAATATGTTGATATACATAGAGTTGAAAAATCTGACGATACCAAGGAACGATTGAGCAATGACTATCGAGCGACACATTCCGTGTCGCTCGATAACCAAGTGTCGCTGCATAGTCGGTCAATTGTCGCTCCATGGTCGCATTCATAGAATATATATATATATATATATATATATATATATATATATATATATATATATATATATATATACATATATATATATATTAATTGAATTTAAAATAGGTATGTATTGCCCTTTATCATAGTTTACACAAAAATCAGTATAATAAAAAGATATCTTCTTGTGATTTAGGTATAAAATAAAATAGGAGAATATTCAGAAAAAAATAAAACAATTTTAAAATAAAATTGCAGTTTCATTAATATTTAATCTATGTAATTGAAGGCAGCACCATTTCATTTTAATTAATTACTATTATCAGAAGAAAAAATGAATGTAATTCTAAAGATTTATTGGCAAGATTAAATCTGTCAGAAAATTGGCGGAATTTTTTTTAATTTGAAATTTCATAAAATTGCAGTTTCCTTAATATTTCATCTACATACATGAAGCAAGCACAGTTCAATTAGTGATTATGACCAGGGGAAAATAGAAAAAAATAAATGTGTGTGGTTTATAAGCAAAATTACACATTATTAGCAAACCGTCAGAAAATGTCATGAAATCTCTAACTTTAAACACCTGTAGTTTGCTTAATATTTCACATAAATACATGAAACAACTACCGTTGTACTTCTTATAGTAACTACTATCAGGGAACATTTTTTGTTTATTTTTTGTTTCGTAAGAAAAATTTGGTCCGACCACCCTACTGTCAGCCTGTCTGAATCAGTGCATTTGTAATTTGATTGATTCACCCGGCATGCCTATTTTAATTTGTGAAAGATTTGACAACCATTAGTGTGCAATGATCTGACTTCTCAGTCTTCTGTTTGTATTGACTTTCTCGTGTACGTACGTAGCCATAAAACGCCTTTGGCGTCGACGACTTCGGGCGGCGTTGTAATTTGATAGGGTTCCTGTGACCTGTTCAACCTTTAATTTAATGTACTCGTAACTCGTATCAGGGTTGGCACGTTTTTCCCACCCTGGTAAATACCGGGCGGTAATTACCGTCCTGGGAAAAACCTCAAATAGTGGTAAATACCAGACTACCTGGGAAAAACTCTTAAAGGGATGAAATTTGAACCATTTTTGCAATACAAGTTGTTGTACCATCACCATAATGATACATGTGTAATTATACATCAGTACTGTATTTACCTTCACTCTTATTACCTCTGCAATTATACAATGATGTAATGCAATTTATTACTATTATAATTATATTCAAAATGAAATTTCTTGTCATCTGAATTTTTTTATAACAATCATACTATACACCCATTAAAATATAACAATAATATCTACAACTATATAATTGTTGTGGTTCAATAAAGTTCAAGTACTCATTACACACAAGGTTAAATTCGTAGGTGAAATTCATTGAGGTTATGATGATTGACATATTCTAAACACACCTTTCTGTTTATATTTTATCCCAATTATGACATTTATTAAACACATACATAATATAAAACCATTTTATAGTGGAGATTTTTAGATGGGCATTCTTTCAATAGATATTGAATGGATTAAATGTGTGCCTGCGCCATGGGCATATTTCCCGGTAAATACCACTTTTCCTGGTAATTACTGGTAATTACCCGGTTATTCCCACTGCCCTGTCTTTAACTAGTTTTTCCCAGAAATGTGTCAACCCTGACTCGTATAGATAACTACCCGGTATTATTAGACATCTGAGTATTGATAATTGAGGAAACTTGAAATGGTTAATTGGTTATGCAGGGGCCAGAGGGTTGTAACCAAAGGCAAAGGCAGGTATGTGAGGCTGTGTTTTACTTTTATGCCTACTAGTATATTGTATGTGTCGATAAAGTTTTGATTTGACATTCTGTTGCAGTTTTAGAACTACTGGTAGTACTGTAGTCTAATGACGGGAGGAAATACCTGTTGTATCGTTGGCTGCACTACATCTCAAGCCAGATGTCGAGGGCTGTCATTTCATCGTTTGCCGAGAAAAGGTAAATTGAATACTTCTCATTTGGTAAAAATGCATCGACATTATATATATTATCATCAACTATGGTTTGTATTACTATTACACTCCAAAAGATACAGATGGTGAAACAGACAACAGTGTGATCAATGTTTCTGTATTCCACAATGTTGAATCCTCCTTTTGCCCCAAAATACACCAATATGCTATGAAACAATTCCATAAAGGTGTGTGATAAATTATGTATATGATGTTAATTTGTTTACTTTTGTTGATGATAAAACATTTAACCAAATTCATCGTATGGACTCGTTATGTTTATTTTGTCATATGTATCTGATGTATCAGATTCCACACTCATTTACTTTGGTCATTATACCAGTAGCGAGTAGCATATTGCTATGTGCCTATGTCATTATCAGTTTTCATAATTTTGGTTTTCTAAATTGCAGACAAACCAGATGACTGGCGGGCGAAAATGATTGTGAAAATTTCACGCTCGGACAAGCGATTCAATCCTGATAAATCACACATCTGTTCTCGACATTTTGAAGACAGTTGCTTCAGAACTGGTAAGTATTTTGTTTGGGTGGGGGGAAGGATCATGATCTGACAGAGCTGCCTTAATGTATGTGAGTAGTTATTAAGCAGTCCCTTTATGGTTGTGCTGCTTTTCAAAGTTGTTGGAATGCCTCCAAGGCCTTTAAGTCTAGCTCAATATGTTCAATTTGGATTGAGCCAAACTGGAAACAATATTAATGCAATTACTAGTACCATACTTGATACTTTAGTCGCCAGTATCCGGTCAGCCATCTACTTTAGCATGTTTAGTAGATATATTATTAACATTGATAGCACATATAGCACAATATTAAGAATATTGCTATAAACAATATTCTTAGCACAAAGTGGACGCAGACAGTTGATAGACGGGAGTCTACCCACAAAGTACATGCCTAAAAGATCGATTGAAACGCCAAAGCCTAAACCTAGAAAAAAGCCTGTTGAGTGATAATTAAGAGCAATTAAGCACTGTTATTTTTTGTTTTGTTTTTATGTGAAGTTTTATTTGCATGTTATATTTAAGCAAAGTTGAGCTCTAAAGCATTTATAGTACCAAGTTGTGATCATGTGATACTAACAATATTTAACCCTTACCCATCACTATAAGAAATATATAAATGTAGATGTCAGTCGGGGGGGGGGGGGGGGGGGAGAAAGTCAAATAAAACAAATTTGTTTCTCAGTCTGTCTTTAATATGTTACCGGCTCTGTGTTTCAGCATGCGTGGGCATACAATTTTTACTACTAATAATAATAATCACCAGTTTCTATAAAAGTGCTTTATCTACTATCTGACAATCATGACAATTGGGAAATAGAAAAAAGCCTGTTAAGTGATAATTAAGAGCAATTAAGCACTGGTATTTTTAGTTTTTTATGTGAAGTTTTATTTGCATGTTATATTTAAGCAAAGTTGAGCTCTAAAGCATTTATAGTACCAAGTTGTGATCATGTGATACTAACAATATTTAACCCTTACCCGTCACTCTAAGAAATGTATAAATGTAGACGTCAGTCGGGGGGGGGGGGCCGGGGGGGCAGTCAAATAAAACAAATTGTTTTCTCAGTCTCTCTTTAATATGTAACCAGCTCTGTGTTTCAGCATGCGTGGGCATACATTTTTTACTGCTAATAATAATAATCACCAGTTTCTATAAAAGTGCTTTACCTACTATCTGACAATCATGACAATTGGGAAATTAAATTTACATTTTTATTCTGCCAAGGTGCAGTGTTTCCATCAACCATGTTTAGAATTTGGCTTGCCTTAACACTATGGAATTTTTTACAAAAGTTAATATTTAATCATGATAAATAAACAGTGAACACTGAACAGAATGTTTATTTATAATTTTTATGGATTGTCTATTAAAGGTTGAACGTGAGCTGCCTGCATTGGAGGTCTTGCAACGAGATGTTGAGGAGCCTGCCCCTCTGCCGCCCTGCCCAGGGATCGTGGTTTCTACGTCTATGGTTTTGTGTATTCCTCGATCCGACGACGCTCCCGCCTGCCAGGTCGCACTGTCAAATGCACGTGGAGTGTGTTTACTTCTAGCAACCAATCGCAACGCAGATAGCATTGCGAGCAGTGCCCTAAATAAATTATATCCGGAAAGGCGAAGTCGCAGCCGGGTACGGCCTACTTGAGGTCTAAAGGGTTAAGTTTCGGCAGTTCTTATCTCCGTAATACAAGAGCAGTTTCCGTACTACCGTAATTTGATGTCAATGTCCGTAATGATCACGTAAAATCCGTAGTACAGGCAAGATCACTTACAATGTAAGTTACATTACTGGATGTGTGTTGTAATACAGTGGACGTGGACTAGAATGACCAAACTGTTAGCCGTAATACCAGTTATTGAATGACGTTGAAGCGTTTCAAGTTTATCGACGGTTGCACTGCGGCAAACTGGCTAAACATGACCAAGCGGGGACATCAGCATCGTTAACCGTGTTAGAGATCAAACCGGATCTGCGCCAATGGAGTTTTCGTGTCTATGCACTAATGCTGACTCGTTGAGCAACAAGATGGGTACACTGACAGAGTTAGTAAACAACTCCAACCCAATGATTGTTGGCATCACCGAAGTTAACCCTAAGTGCCCACCACCGATGCAAACTGACCGACTGGAGATCGATGGTTACAAATTGTTTCCAAAGTGTAGCGGTGGGCGAGGCGTGTGCATATACGTCAAAAGCTCTCTAAACGCGGAACTGTGTAATTTCGATGAGAACATACCGTTTGTAGAGAGTGTGTGGGCCGAGATAAAGCTGCGAGACGGCACGAAGCTACTCATAGGGTGCATATACAGGAGTCCGCGCAGTTTGAGACCCAACAACGATGCTCTGTGCAGCCTGATAAAGAAAACAGACGACTATTGGCCGAACGTCCTTATTATGGGGGACTTCAACTATGGCAAACTTACGTGGCTAGAAGGCACACATAACATGATCACCCGGGGAAAGGCAGCTCATGATGCTTTCTGGACGACTACCAAAGAGGCTTCTCTCTGGCAGCATGTTGACAAGCCCACAAGAAAATCTTCCGCACGGCTGTCCTCGAGTGTACTCGACCTGTTGTTTACAGGCGAACGTGACCAGGTCTCCGATCTGGACGTAGGTCCAAATGGATTGGATAAGAGTGACCACTTTCTTATCCGTTTTAAATTCAAGGCAGTGAATAGGACAAGGTCCTTGGCGGCGACAGTACTGCTGGGAGAGGCAGAGGAAGAGACAGATAGAGAGACTGACGCAACGAAAACGAGAGAGACCGCGGAAGAGATCGAAGGAGAGACTGACGTAAAGACAAAGAGAGAAACATGGAGAGAGACAGAAGGAATGATTGACCAAACGATAGAGAGAGAGATTCATGGAGAGACCGATGCAGAGATTGACCTAACAAAAGAGAGAGAAACAGGGGAAGAGAACGAAGGAGTGACTGACATAGACGTAGGTGGAGAGATAGGGGATGAAACAGTAGGAGTGACTGATCTAACGATCGAGGAAGAGACACATGGAGAGACCGATGCAGAGATTGACCTAACAAAAGAGAGAGAAACAGGGGAAGAGAACGAAGGAGTGACTGACATAGACGTAGGTGGAGAGATAGGGGATGAAACAATAGGAGTGACTGATCTAACGATCGAGGAAGAGACACATGGAGAGACAGGTGGAGAGATTGACATAACGACAGAGGGAGAGATTGACCAAACACTAGACGGACAGACACATGGAGAGACAGGTGGAGATATTTACCTAACAAAAGAGAGACAGACAGGGGGTGAGACAGAAGGGGTGACTGACCTAACGACAGAGGGAGAGACATATGGAGAGACAAATGGAGAGATTGGCGTAACGACAAAGAGAGAGACGAGGGAAGAGATCGAAGGAGAGACTGACATAAAGATAAAGAGAGAAACATGGGGAGAGACAGAAGGAAATATCGACCTAACGATAGAGGGAGAGACACGTGGAGAGACAGGCGGAGAGATTGACCAAACGATAGAGGGAGAGACATGGGGAGAGACTGAAGGAATGATTGATCTAACGACAGAGGGAGAGACAGATGGAGAGATTGACCAAACGATAGAGGGAGAGACATGGGGAGAGACTGAAGGAATGATTGACCTAACGACAGAGGGAGAGACACATGGAGAGACAGGCGGAGAGATTGAACTAACGACAGAGGGAGAGACATGGGGAGAGACAAAAGGAATGATTGACGTAACGATAAAGGGAGAGAGAGGGGGAGAGATTGACGTAACGATAAATGGAGCGACGTATGCGCCACCACAGAAACAGCGGCGACTGGCTTCTTCCATCATTGTTGACATTGCTGTGGATAGCAGTACGAGTGGAATACGAAGTCGTGCAACTCACTCATCGAGCACCGACTGGCCATAGAGCATGAATACATTGAGCAATGTGTAAGCCGACGCCAGCCGGTTAGGTCGCTGCGCTCCAGCGAACAAGGCGACGATTCGGACGAACCTAAATATGTTTTAAGAGTACTCAACTGTTAGTTTAATAACCAATGCGTATATCGGTCTTCTTGTCATAGTTCTGCAAAGTGGGACGTTATCCGGTTTGTTCTCACGACTACATGGGAAGATTGATACGATCGAACAAACAACATATTCACACTATTCACGGGTGCTCTAGTTAGGCGCAGAGGTGTCAGAACGAGGCTGCCTGGGAAACCGTGAACATAGCCGGGAGACACTGTTGTTCATATATTTGCTCGGGATATGATGTTCAGGAAAAACATTTATTGGATTATTGTCATACTCCGAGACGTAGGCCATCATTTCAAGGTAATGTCCATACACACATATTTTCAGCATCGTCATCGGTCTCAATGTTTCACTCTAGTCGTTTACCTACTCGTACTAGTGTAACGTGTGTAGTTGACTACTATATGTATGTGTGTTTTGTAGTAATAACACAACTGCCAGTAAGGCTCTGCTGCGCTAAAGACAATACTACACACATCACCCAACAAACCATTACGCCAGTTACTATGCAAAGACACTGCCTGCCACTGCCACTGCACATTATTATCCAGACCGCCCAACAGTGATCGCGGCAAACGCGTCTTCTGAGGGGATCGGCGCAGTGCTACTGCAAATCCAAGATGATGGCAGACGTCGTCCAGTCTGCTACACATCCCGATCGCTCACGGAGACGGAGAAACGCTATGCTATCATAGAGAAAGAAGCTCTCGCAGCAACCTGGATTTGCGAGAAGCTCAGAGAGTATGTGATGGGGCTAAGCTTCACTCTCGGAACTGATCACAAAGCTCTCGCCCCTGTTCTGAAAACAACAGAGCTAGCGAAAATGCCACCTCGAATCCAACGGTTTCGGATGAGACTGATGCGATACAGATCGAGGAGATGGTTTCAGTATGCCACACCTGTATAAATGTGCGGCCAGAGCCAAATGAGAATTTGATGTCAGCTTCTTTCCCTCTTGTCTGTGGGAGACAGTCGGAGTAGATCTCTTTGATCTCTTTGGGGTGATTAGGCGCAACTGATCGGCGCTGGTCACAATGGAGAGTCGTCAACAAGTTCATCGCGACGACCCGACTCCTACATCGACCACTCCTGATGAAGCAGAAGATCCTCCGGCAACCCCGAGCCAAAGCACTACACCACCATCGTCACCACGACCGACAACAGCAATCTCCTGGCGTAACACTCACGAGGTGGGACGTGTGGTAAATCCAAGTCGGTTGGATTTGTAGTAGTGTAGTAGACTCGTGGACAAATACTGTGGTAAAGACAGTATTTTGGGGTGATGTGCTTGGAACCTCTGCCCCATAGTAGTTTAGTTCTATATCATTTCTCCCATCACGAAAATGGAGGTATAGTAACAGAACAAATGCCAGTTAAGGGGTTGATACACATACGATAGACTCGTACGAGTGCATGACACACGTAGTCGTGGCGAAACAATCGGGTCGGGAGAGTTGTGTGAGAGACGTCATGAGGTGAAGGCCATTACAGATGCACACGTTCGGCGCATTTCATGCTCTCATGAAGGAAAATAAAATGGAGGACTCCAGAACATTTGCAAACGTTGTCCGGATGGATGCACAGCAATTTCAATATCTTCTTCGCCATTAATCGTCCACAAAGACACAACAATGCGCGACGCAATACCACCTGCTGAGCGCCTTGTGTAACTCTTCGCTTTTTAACGACAAGTACGTTACATAATTTATTATGTGAACGTCATGTTGACGTTTCAATGATTTGATTGCTTGTGTATAATGTATGGCTTTGCTTCAGCTATTATCGTTTATTTTATAAGCATTAGCTGGACATGTGCAATCTACAGAGAGCAGCAACCATCTGCAGATTGCGCTGGACCTGGTGGCCAAGCGAATATTGGTGCACGTTGCTAAACTTCAGACATAGCTTACTCACAGGTTTGTTATCATAGATTACCTACCTACCAAGGTATGTTATACTGAAATGAAATGCGGTGAGAACGAAATATTGTCTTGTCGGTATATTGGTCAATACCCCTGGTGGAGTCAAACGGTCAGAAATGCGGTTAGAACAAATGTTTTTTATGTAGGTGATGTATAAATTAATTGTAATTAACATAAAATGGTTGATTTAGCATTTTTAACCACTTAAAATGTTTATATAAAATAGCAGATATACCACTAGGCCCATATCAGTAATTTGTCGTAAATGCATTATTTATTACTCATAAAAGTAAATCCCTACTTGGTAACAACCTAACCTACAAACAAGCAATGTGGGGCAGTTTGTCACACGACAGATTCTTTTTTTGTAGATAAGAATATACTAATTACCAGGCTACCTGTCAATAAAGAAATGTACAGTATTGTACACTGATGATATTCTGTGTATACATTTGTTTGGTAAATAAAAGGTAAATAAATGGCATTGTCGTGTCTTACATGCAACACCTGTTACATGTACATGCAAGCATGGGAGTGAATAGTTAATAATACTATTAATGGTTATTGGCTTAATTTAAAACGTGGTTGTCTGTTCCTTGATTAGCTAGTTTAGATAATTATCATCACTATGTTTGCTAAAATAAGTTGCAAATTGTATCAGTATGATCAGCAGTATATATTTATGGTCTTGTTAACAATTTGAATATTTCTTCCACACAACAATGAAATTGTGAACTTGTTTACACAAGTTTGGCTAACTGAACTGCAATTGACATTCAAGCAACATTATGATTATAGTAAGTGTCGTTCACACCTCACTTTGCTTTACTAGAATCCTAATTCCGAGAAAAGCAACTAACCGGATGGTGATAGGTTTTATGCTGAAAATTAATAATCAAGTAATGCAGTGATTGATTTACTATAAACTCTACGGAAGAATAATAATTTATCATGAATGTTTGCAACACGAATCCAGGTCACATACATACTTGAAAACCAATCAACCACACAAACATCTGTTCCAGAATGTGACCCGTCCCAAAATAGTGCATGGTATGAACCTAATTTTGAACGTATATAAATACATGTCAACAAAATCCACTGAACACTTAGTCCACTCTGGATTCCTCCAATCCTGATAAATATAACCACTGCAATACTTGTGACTAGTAATGTTAGTTCACATACATTTTTTACAAGAGCAAATTATTATTTCATGTGTGATGATAATATGTCCTACAGGTAATAGTTACCAATCTCTTGAGTATCAGTACAGAATTGGTCGTACTACCATTGGAAAGGTAATCCCACATACATGTTCAGCAATCTATCTTGCACTGAAGGACAAATACATAAGGGTGTAGAGTTGGGCAGTTTATGAAGTCATGAATTCAGTTAATACTAAATAATATATATAATTACAGTACATAAATAATTTAGTCATAAGGTGTTAAAACATTAATTAAATATATGAAAATGCCAGATAAAACATTATGGTCGGTGGCCCATAATATAAGAAAAACATTCCCTTTTGATGTATAACAACCCATGGAAGGAAGCTGTGTGACCGTGACAATGTTTTGTACATGAACTTATATTTTCTTGCATCTATGAACACAATATCAAACAATTTAGACCACACTATTAGACAGTGGATTTCACCATAACTATAATTAATCTAAATATAATGTTAAGTTAAAAGGAACAACTGTGAAATCCAAATTCTGGCTTGAACAATATCATACTATTATAGACAAAAACAACACTGTTGTATTATTTTATTTATGTGATATAATCTCGTCAGCATACATTTCAAATGAGCGGCAACACACAAATAAGCGTTTACACCAATATCAATCCTTCGGTTAGAACCAGTGATATGTAGTCTTCATGCAAGATATACATTATTTGCATCATAATCTCGT
Source organism: Oasisia sp. SBJ-2009 (assembly GCA_964017155.1). NCBI lineage: Eukaryota > Metazoa > Annelida > Polychaeta > Sabellida > Siboglinidae > Oasisia > Oasisia sp. SBJ-2009. The sequence goes on from OZ024856.1 coordinate 47,588,143, forward strand.
TCATGCATCATTGTAGCCTTTTTCTTAAAACAAAAGGGCAGATCGACTGACAGTCGGTTAAGCAATGCTACAACGGCGACTACAGTACACGTGTCGCCATCTTACGAGCTCTTCCTCTGAAGTGACGTATCATCAACGGCGACTACAGTACACGTGTCGCCATCTTACGAACTCTTCCTCTGAAGTGACGTCACATCAACGGCGACTACAGTACACATGTCGCCATCTTACGAGCTCTTCCTCTGAAGTGACGTCTCATCAACGGCCACTACAATACACGTGTCGCCATCTTACGAGGTCTTCCTCTGAAGAGACGTCTCATCAACGGCCACTACAATACACGTGTCGCCATCTTACGAGCTCTTCCTCTGAAGTGACGTCTCATCAACGGCCACTACAATACACGTGTCGCCATCTTACGAGCTCTTCTTCTGAAGTGACGTCTCATCAACGGCGACTACAATACACGTGTCGCCATCTTACGAACTCTTCCTCTGAAGTGACGTCACATCAACGGCGACTACAGTACACATGTCGCCATCTTACGAGCTCTTCCTCTGAAGTGACGTCTCATCAACGGCCACTACAATACACGTGTCGCCATCTTACGAGGTCTTCCTCTGAAGAGACGTCTCATCAACGGCCACTACAATACACGTGTCGCCATCTTACGAGCTCTTCCTCTGAAGTGACGTCTCATCAACGGCCACTACAATACACGTGTCGCCATCTTACGAGCTCTTCTTCTGAAGTGACGTCTCATCAACGGCGACTACAATACATGTGTCGCCATCTTACGAGCTCTTCCTCTGAAGTGACGTCTCATCAACGGCGACTACAATACATGTGTCGCCATCTTACGAGCTCTTCCTCTGAAGTGACGTCTCATCAACGGCCACTACAATACACGTGTCGCCATCTTACGAGCTCTTCCTCTGAAGTGACGTCTCATCAACGGCGACTACAATACACGTGTCGCCATCTTACGAGCTCTTCCTCTGAAGTGACGTCTCATCAACGGCGAGTACAGTACACATGTCGCCATCTTACGAGCTCTTTCTCTGAAGTGACGTCTCATCAACGGCGACTACAGTACACGTGTCGCCATCTTACGAGCTCTTCCTCTGAAGTGACGTCTCATCAACGGTGACTACATCACACATGTCGCCATCCTTGACCAACATTTTAATGTATGCTCACTTAGCTAAGCAGTATATACTGAATTCGTCTCTGTCAGGCTTTCGACCTAGTTACGCAACAACCACAGTTCCGCTAGATGTCTCTGACTACCTATATACATCCTCTTGCACCAGGGGTCGCTGCAGCTGATTACGTAAGTACCAACCCTTTCCCAAACCCTGGCACATCTCTATCGAAAATTCGCACACTGGATAATGGTTTAAACTAGGTCTGGTGAGCATTATGTAGCACCTTTTCATCCAACCATGATGCAGTGTTTATAATGAGAACTGGTCGTTATCTTGAGAATTTCACCAGTCGTGTATCCGTCTTCAAATTGAAGCGGGTATTTGCGCTGTTCCCACGGCTGACGCAGTGGCGACTGGCGAAGTCAGTTGGTAACATTTATAGATCACTCCCACGGTTTTTGGAGACGATCAGCCAGTACAGAAGCGCAGCGCAACGACCCCTGACTTGCCTAGATGCCTATGTCCAAAGCCAGCAAGGTAAAGTCACAGGTTCCGTATTCTTGGACTTAGAGACAGCCATTGATGCGGCAGACACCACATTCTGCTACAGTAACTTTCTGCCATTGCTATCCAGGACACTGGGTTATGTTGGTTTACGAATTTGCTAACCGAACACACTACAAGTAAAAATCAATGAAGCAGCAACCGTTGTGTTTGCAATCAATTTGTGTGTGGCCCAGGGTTCAGTTTTAGAACTGGATTCAGTATCACAATCCTTTGTCTCCAGGAAATGTTCACAAAATATGCAGATACAACTGACGGCGAAGTTAGATGCTGTTAGCCAGTAGCACAATGCCAATAGACTCTGAATATAAAGAAAGCTAAAACCATGCTCTTCGTATTAGAATATACTGCAGTAGCAGCAGTACCGATTGGAACCCATACATGAAGAAAGGGGCAAACCAACTAGAAACTCTTCAGCGCTGGTGAGATTGATCTAAGCAACTACCGCCTGAGAGGAAGCGTGTCCGCAACGATCAGCCACCTCCACTGGGACTCTTTTGAGGAAAGAAAACAACTCTCTTGCCTCCTCTTCGATTACAGAATACAAGAACAAACAGATTGCCATGCCAATGGTAATTCGTAAATCGTTACCAATGCTTTACATTGCTTGAAAAGCCGATCTTTCTATGGTGGCACTGTGAGTATGGTCACGTCCAGTGTGCGTTTCGTCCTCAGTAGTTCTTTTACATCCCAAGCTCAGACGGGACTAACATTAACGTGATTCTCCGATTCACGAAAGGTACATATACTCTTTAATGTGTGAGCCAGGTTTACACATCAAATACAACATTCTTGCCGCGTTCGTGGATTGAACCCGGGGAGCCGGCGTGATAAGCAGATGCGCTAACCACTACGCTATCCGCACCTCTTTAACCCCTACAGCTAATAACGTTTTCTATTTATTGTAACGTCGATGTCTACCAAGAAACGTGTATGAACAATTCCGCACAAAAACACGGGAAAGTGTCGATTTAACAGGCGTTTGAAAACGGTTACGCGTAGCGAACAACAGATTTTTGGTGTGGCGCGAAAAAGATGTCGAGTTCGCTGCGTTCACGTGACCAGTGCTGCCAACTTCGCGGTTTTCCCGCGGAATTGGGCTTGTTGCAGACCTGTTCCGCGGGTGAAAATCAGCAGTTGCGGGTTACGTTTTTTGGGCTTCTTTTTATGCACATGCTGCTATTGTTGGACTAGTTCCAAAACTAGTGATTTTTACCTCATGTATTACATTCAGAGCCGTCGTATTCTATGTCTCATAATAAATACTGCGAACTATAGTATACCCATTGAAGATTCCTAATGTTTTGTAATATAGACGCAATGCCCACTCCAGTCAGGGCCATTCAGTTGTCCACAAATAAGGGTAATAATCATTATCGTGCCTCAGGTGTCGCTGCTGCTGATTACGTCAATATACAATTGTTGTCCTGGAGTGAGGGTGACACCAGGAATTGCAACACCCGAGGAAGTGTTGTTGCCCGAGGGCGAAGCCCGAGGGCAACAACACTTCCGAGGGTGTTGCAATCCTGGTGTCACCCGAACGGAGAAACAATAATTGTTTTGTTATACCAAACTGTCATTAAGTAACAGCAACACGTAAATTATGGTACCAGTACCACCAGTTTAATATTTGTAAACTTCAACAGTTTCCACTCAGAACATGGAATTCTAATGTTAAAAGGACTTATCTAGTGCAACTTTTCAAAGAGCCTCTTATCACATAAATATAACCAGAATACATGGGAACTGCAACATTAAATTTACAATAAAATTGTACAATTTAAATTTACCACATCATATGGTAGCCAATCTCTTGACGTGTGATTAAATCCACAGTTGTACTTATACAGTACGCCTCTCTTGACGTGTGATTAAATCAACAGTACCGGTAGTACATGTACTAGCAGTCATAATGGCAATGTGCTTCCACAGTACTATGCACCGAGAGTCCTAAAAATTATGCTGTCACAGTGTCCTAGCACATTACGGTTGTCCAAGACTACACATTCATGTTTCCGCTGATATTGAACGTGCAGTTCATATACTGAGGACAGGGCCTTGTGACAGAACTTCGTGTGACAGAGTGACGCTGGTTCTTGTCGCTTGTTTCGTCGACAAGCTATCTTTCTTCTTCAATAGAAGATCTATATCTTCATCGCCGATGTCGGCAAATCGCCGTTTTCTTGTGGGATCGTCGCTTTCAACGTCCGCCATGTTGACCCACTTGACAGTTCTGATACGCAGGGCCGCCCAGCGAGTGGGCCGATGTAACGACCGCAGCGCCGCCGCTGCGGTGAACAATTGGGATATTGTGCCCCTCTCAGGCTATTGTGCACCTCTCGGCCTATTGTGCCCCTCTCGGCTCATTCATCAGTGTATTACGGTGATTTGCGTCATTCGCGCTTACCATTGAGTGTATTACAGTGAGGTATAACAATACCACTTGTTCTCTTCCTAGCGCTACGTGTAGTAAATTAATATAGCGCAACGACCCGTTGGTTGCGAGGATAGGCGCATAATCCAAATTTACTCTTAAATGCTGCTCAGTTTCAGCCAGCGAGCAGCTGTAGCTTATTCGTATAGTCTAGTAGAGCAGGCATGAATTAAGTGATGAAGGCGAAGAGATAAAACGCAATAGATAGACCTCGGTACTATTTTTATATTGCCATATAGCTCATAATTGTCTTGATAATAATAAGAATGTTTACTTTCCTCCAACACAACCATACATGTTACTGCATAACATTCTTGTTATGTTAAAAAGGATTATCCCGACAATAAATCTAATGATTGTATACCACTGTACACAAAATAGAAAACAGATTACATAATTTCCCATTAAATGCAGCACAAACATTATTAATGTATAAACTTGTAAAACAATCATGCATTCACTAATTGCCACTTGGATATTTTCGTAATCCAGTTATTATTCTATTATAATTGCCAAATTTCAAAAATTGTTACATATATGAGAGCAAAGACCATTAACTAACACAGTTATGCGCCGCGACTGTATAGGCAGTGTAGAGCATAATATATATAGAAGGCCATTTATGTGGTGAATTATGTGGCATTATGATGTACAATGTCTAAACAAGCAATTATATTCTATAGTTCGCTGTAGAACAGTAGGTGGCGCTCAACTACAATTAGTCTCGCTTAACCGACTGTCGGTCGGCTGCGGAACTACGCCGAGAAGTTAGTCTGGTTACTTAGTCGGCGTTTGTTTGTTTATCCGCCACCTCACGGACACTGATTAATCCTGCCGTAATTTCTATTTGATAAACAACTGCAAATTTGTTTATTTTGTGTTAATATAAGTTTAATTTTTAATAGTTTTTATAATAAAGCATTATTTGATTAAAAAAAGGTATCCTTATTTAATGTGTATGCTATCCGTGTGGGGCTAGACAATGCTACCACCTCACGGATACTGGTTACTCCTGCCGTAGTTCTTATTTTATAAACAACTGTAAATTTATTTTTTTACTTATTTTTGTGTTAATATAAGTTCAATGTTGAATACCTTTCATATCGTATCATTATATTGTAATAAAAGTATGTCGTTATTAACATTTTTATTTCCTAGTTGGCCTGAGAGCCAATCAGCGTCTCTATCATATTCTGGGGTAAGGCCGCGGGTCGAAAATGCGGACCCACTCTTTCCCCAGGCGGAGTTGAGGGGCTTAAAAGTGCTGCCACCTCAGGGAGCCTGGGTAACCGAGGCTACTCACAATTAGGTAAATACTTTGTGCGTGGTGTACTCAAAATGCATTTCCCTCTTTACTAATAAAGTTTATTTCAGACAAGATATATATATACATAAAATACAATTAAAAAAAATAGAAAGGTACAATACATATAATACAATCAAAGCAATGATGAGATCAACGTAAAAATATAAGTGTAAAATATAAAAAATGATGTCTAAATATATGAGGAAATGAATTAAATAAGTTGTAAAAATATATATTAAAAAAAATTATTAAAAATAATACTAATGACATGTGTACAATAACGACCTCCAGTATGAGTACATATGGCTCTTAAAATGAATATCGGTATGAAGGTAATTAATAAAAAGGATATTATCTTACTGATGAAGACGACATAAAAGACTGAATATTGATGAACGAATGCGTTCATTGAAGGATTTAATGTAGTTGGTGGCAAACATAAAACTTGCACTACATCTTGAGGGTAAGTTGAGTAAAATTCTGAGGCTATTATTGTATGCGACAGTAATGCTTTTGAGGCTATATTTTTTTAATTTGCACCAAAGACTAGAAGTATACATAGCAGCACAGTATGTAAGTAAGTAAGTAAAAGCTTTCTTTCTTGATGGTAACCATGTCACGTGGTATATCGTGATTTTCAATGGGCCATCAAATGCTTGAAATAAGATAATTTTGGTGGCAATATTACAAAGACACAATTTTCGAGGCGAGCTAATACATTGGCTTGGGCATAAAGGCATCTTTTTTGTCTGGCAATGTCGTCATCATCAGATAGGTTAGTGTTGATTATATGACCAAGATATTTACATTTCGTAGTATAAGGTAATGGATGGTTATCGAGATGGATACAATGAAAATGTTTCCTGTCCTGGGGTTTGTTGTCAATAACCATGCAAAAGGACTTCTTGGCATTATAAGTAATATTGAACAATTCGCCATACTTGGCACAACAATCAATAAGTTTTCTCAAACCAGCAACACTGGGAGAAAAATACAGAGGTCATCAGCATACATCAAGTGGTTGATTAAGGTGCCAGCATAAAGACAACCAATATGTAATTTGTTTAGATTAACGCTTAAGTCGTCCATGTACACATTGAAAAGATGGGGGGAAAGGATTCCACCCTGTTTAACACCATTGGAAACAGTAAAACAGCTGGAAAATCCCTGACACCATCTGATGGTAAATTGTTGGGTACCGTACCAGTGGTATATGATGCGTACAATAAACGCTGGACAGCCACGATCAATTAATTTACCAAATAGCTTGCTGTGGTTAACTTTGTCGAAGGCTTTGGAGGCATCCAACTTAGTAACATACATAGAAGACCCATTAGCAATATAGTTTCGAAAAAGTTCTTTTAAAAGAAATATGAGCATCTCAGTAGAGTGATGCTTTTAAAATCCAAATTGATTGTCACATGTAATGAGAAATGGGATAGCCCTGGATAATATTAATGATTCAAATAGTTTGCTAGCTACTGTGGCAAGGGCAATGGGCCTATAAATATTATTGTCTGACAAATCACCAGATGAGCACACATACACACACATGAACGACACACGCACCCAAACACATGCACCCACACCCACACACCACACACCCACACACACGCGCCCACACACGTACACATACAAACACGCACCACACACGCACCCATACACACAAACACAAGCCAACACACGCACACGCACACGCACACGCACACGCACACGCACACGCACACGCACACGCACACGCACACGCACACGCACACACCCACACACACGCACACGCACACGCACCCACACACGCACACATACACACACATGCACCACACACGCAACCCCACACATGCGCCACACACGCAAATACACACAAGCACGCACCCACACACACGCACCCACCCACACACGCTATTATACGCACACTATTTCTCTCTCTCTCTCTCTCTCGCACACACACACGCACCCATACACACACACACACACACACACACACACACACACACACACACACACACACACACACACACACGTACACACACGAGACTGGAATAAAACATGTATTTATCTTATCCATAGCTCCTGCACGAAAGACTGACGGCCGAGGACGTATGAGATGGGAAACGATGATCGCCACCGATACCCCAGTCCGGAAAATGCTCGAAAACAGACAGGCCGCTAGAGCAGCGCGAGCTACAGGATGCAGTAGTAAGCGAAAACTGCCACTCACGAAAGGCAAAGGCAAAGCTCTCGTCAAGAAAACAAAATCAGTGGAATGGTTCTGCTTTGTATGTGACGAGAATTACGCCGACAGCAGGTCGCATGAACAGTGGATCCAGTGTCAGATGTGCCTCAGATGGGCACACACTGAATGCACCACAGGCGACGACACATATCTGTGTCACTTGTGCGACTCTGACAGCGAGTATGCCTTATTCGTCAGATTCCTGTCGTTGCCGATCTGATGATATATGTCATACTAGTCTTGTTTTTAATTTCGATTTTCATCTTTCATTTTAATGTTATTGTGGAAAGTGTAACTTGCATAATTGCCCATTGCATTCACAATATACGTTACATCAGATACTTAGTTAAAACATGCGACTAATTACTGGGCCTATTGTGTTTTGGCAATTATAAATAACCATCACATGTTTGTAATCGAAATGATTGTTATTGCAATTTCGGGTAATAAAACTATGTTTTGTTTGGTCAGATACTGTGTTTAAAAGCTGAACTCCAATACAGAATATACTATATATGCAATGATACATCGTTATTATTAAGTCTCAAATAATGTATATAGCTTACAGAACGCAGTAGCATCAATTGTGTAATTTTATGTTGTGTTACAACTTACCCCAATGGTAAAACATACATGTTACAACTTACCCCGTACTCTGTTACAACTTGCCCCGTATCGGGGTAAGTTGTAACACTTTAGGACACCTCACATAATACATCATACCGTAAATGTGAAATATCCCAGACAATTAATTATCTCCAATTAACTGCGGGAGATATGTGAGGACCTATTGGCATAAAAAAGTTTCGATCGGTTACGAAACCCTCCCGCAATCCTGAAATATGTTGTTTTTGTTACAACTAGCCCCGGTCTCCCCTATGTCTTTTTTTAAGCAGCAGATAATTTAATTTATGTGTGCCGACTTTAATCTTATAAAAATATTTTTGAGAAATGCTATCCCGTCTTACATTCAACGCATACAGATTAACACATCTATGTATCTCGGCGTATCCCAATCCAGGATAAATACATTTTAATGCCCTTTTTGTATAACTTCAATATTGTCAGACAAATATTGGGGCAAGTTAGCTACCCTATAACACAGGCCTACGTAATTTCGCCAGTGATTTATTAGCTTTTTTTCCCAAACCAATGTACATTTACATTACATCACTAACGATTTGAAAAGCATTGTTGTCATCATGAGAAGGAGAATGCTAGGGGGTCATCAGAAGAGACGGGTGTAAGGGTGTAAGGGAGTACGTAAGAATCGCCATTGATATGAAGACAGAAGGGAAGGGAAACGACCGAGGGGGGGTCCAAGTTGAGATGGCCGGACACGCTGAAGAACGATCTAACGGCAGACAGATGGAGGAAGAGTGGGTTCAGGACAGGGATAAGAAACTATGTAACTACCAACCACCCCGCACTGGGGAAGGCGGGAAAAGGTGAGAAACTGAATTCAGCCAAAAACTAAATACAGATTTACATCATCCATAATTAGTGTAACTCCTTGGTTAA
>OZ024856.1:47602345-47724845 GCA_964017155.1 Oasisia sp. SBJ-2009
CTCGATGCCCGGATTACAAATAAACTCACTTGCTCTATTAGTAGGCCCTATTATCTGACGCTGCACGGGTAAATTGCTTCGAACGCTAATAGCATTACCGAGAAACGTCGCTCGATGTTCATAGTACAAATTGCATAAGTTGCTCCTTTGATGACATCTGATACTTAGCGATGAGTGTTGTTTCGAATGCTAATAGTTGGTTGAGAAACATCGCTCGATGCTCAGGCCATAACCAGTTATATATAAAAATGACTACAATTAAGATATTCTTATTTTCCGTGGAAGCGTGGAGTTTCACAACAAATTATGAAAACCAAGGAATCTTGGCAGATATATAACACTACTGTGTAGAACAGAATTACAATGACATGGATATTACAGTCTCAATGAAACAGAACAATAACATGCATATGTTTACAACAGACAATAATAAATATTAAACAATTTATGAGTTGTTACGAGATGCAAATGAGTGATGACTGACCGTTTTGAGCGAATTCCGCCGAGAGCCTGTGTGAGGTCAAGTTCCATGTCGACCTTCTGTAAGAGACAAGACGAATAGTCTATGTAGCCACTTCACAACATGTGCACACATAAACTGGATGAACAGTTTAGTCACTTCACAAGACATGCACTCACAAATGGACACATATGTTAAACAGTTTAGTCACTTCACAACAATTGCACATACAGAACAAACAGTTATATCACAAGCAGAAAGATTTCCATGTATAAAAATGTCAGCCATAAATTTCACACAAGAATACAATGTCAAAGTTGAACACAGTGTCAAAAGTGAAACAAGTCGAAGAGTTTAGTCACTTGACTCACTTCACAACACAACACAACACAACACAACACAACACAACACAACACAACACAACACAACACAACACAACACAACACAACACAACACAACACAACACAACACAACACAACACAACACAACACAACACAACACAACACAACACAACACAACACAACACAACACAACACAACACAACACAACACAACACAACAAAACAAAACAAAACACAACACAACACAACACAGAGTCACAAAGGGACACACAGGGCAAACAGTTTATTCACTTCACAAGACACACTTTCAAAATTTAATAATATTACTGTAGGAAAACTTGCCTTTCTTGGAGAGGGTGATGATGAGAGATTGGGTCCACGGTGTGGGCCACTGTCCTGTCTGCCAGATCTTGTTGCAGATAGTCAGTAGGGCGCTTATCGTGGCTTCTCCCTCTGCCTGCACCAGCTCCGCTGGGACGTTGTCCACTCTTGCTGACTTCCCCTTCTTGGGCGATTTCACCGCTGCTTCCACTTCTTCGCGAAGGATTGGGTAGTTGTCGTTGTCGGTTGCTGGAGGGACGCTTAGTACTTCTGTGTCTCCTGTGGCTCTGTAGTTGTACAGCTCGGAGCAGTACTCGAACCACCTCTTTAGGATATCCTGTTCTTCAGTCAGACAGTTTCTATCCTTGTCCTGTATGGTGGTGGTTCGCCCTTGCTTTGTGCTGGTCAGGTCTTTCACCAGCTGGTAAGTTTTCTTGCTGTCATTTTTCTTCATGTTATCTTCGATGTCTTGGCACTGCTCTTCAATCCAGTCCATCTTTGCTTTTTTCATGCCTTTCTTGATTTCTTGGTTGACTGCCCTGTATTGCCTTATTACTTCCGCATCTTTCTTCTTCATCAACTCCCTTCGTTTGTCGCACAGATCAAGTAAGTCAGCTGTGACACAGGGCTTCTTGACTGGGCGATGTGTGCCAATGATCTCACTGGCGGTGTTGGTCACTGCTGTGTTGAAGGTGTTGATCAATGTTTTCATGTATGTACCGTCAGCGTCCAGAATGGTGAGCGCTGCAAATTGTCCTCCTATCATTGCGTGGAAGGCTTCTGCTACTTCAGGGTCCTTCAGCTTCTCAAGGTCAAATTTGATCCTAGTGTGGCCGAGTTTCTTGACCCTCTTCAGATGTAGTTTGAAGGTCATCATGACTAGCTCATGGTCAGCTCCAGGAAAGCTCCATGTCGTGGCAATGTTCACACTGGACCGGAAGCGCTTCCTTACCATGATGTAGTCTATCTGGTTGTGGTACTTTCCATTTGGGCTGTGCCACGTGGCTCTTCTGGATGCTTTGTGTGGGCCAGAGGTGTTCGCCAGCATAAGGTCGTTGTAGCTGGCAAATTCCAGGAGCGTTAGGCATCTCTCATTTGATTTGGTGTTGCAGTATCTTCCACATGTGCCTCTCCAGTTCTCATACGCATCCTAGTTAACTGGAAAATTACCGACGTTTTATAGTTCACTTCAGCACGTTTAAATTGCGTACCGCAAACTATTGTCATCAAATAATAACAATTTCTCTCAACAATTCGCGCGAATATCGAAGTTTCACTGGCAAGCTTCAACATCTTGAAATCAGAAATACAGGCGATTTCGCGGCGTCGAGCTCCATTTCTTGCCTAATGCTTTTCATAATCGTCACGCGCCTTCCACGCGCCCTGTTCACACCCGTTGAGCCACCTGCCGCAGTTTTCAGAACAAATTTACCAGCGCGCCATCTATTTCGCGCTACAATAAACTAATCGGTGGTTTAGTTCGTTCGTTTCGAATCGATTTACTTAGTCACTAACAGTAAACGATTATTCCATTGTGCTGTAGTTTTGTGACGCATACAAGGACATAATGTGGTTAAAAATAATGTATCCATAAATTTAGTTACAAATGGAGTAATTTTAGTCTAACGGCCGTTACACCTAAAAACCGCCAAAATCCGTATCGGATACGGGTAATCCGTATCATGTGGCATGTCTGCTGATCGCCGCCTTCCCAACAAGCCTATGTCTTAATGCAACGTCACCTGAAGTGACTGGGGAGTCACATCATGATGTTGTAAATTACGGTGTGTCCGTGGTATATATGGGCCGTGATGCCACTCTCCTATCCGCCATATCGCATGCTTCTGGTATGCCGTGGAATCGCAAGTTACATTTTCGAAAGTAGGCTGCCGCTATAGAATTCCAATTCAGATACTTTTTTTACAAATACATTCCTCCTTCCCTCTGTCTGTTTCACGATGGTGACAGTCAACGCATCGATCCTACCAGACCCTACGGGAGTAGGGCAGCTTTTAGGGTTTTGAGGACTTTGTCTTATTTGATAATGCAACAAAGTCCATGCATGTCTCTATGTATGTATGTGTGTGTGTGTGTGTGTGTGTGTGTGTGTGTGTGTGTGTGTGTGTGTGTGTGTGTGTGTGTGTGTGTGTGTGTGTGTGTGTGTGTGTGTGTGTATTCAATTCAATTCAATTCAATTCAATTCAATTCAATTCAATTCAATTCAATTCAATTCAATTCAATTCAATTCAATTCAATTCAATTCAATTCAATTCAATTCAATTCAATTCAATTCAATTCAATTCAATTCAATTCAATAATTTTATTCCGGAACATTACATCCATATGAAAACCTAAAGTATGACTAATAACTATATACATAAAGCATTTTCTGCCAATGGCGACACAGTGGTGAATTATATAGAGCATCACTATTCATGATACTCTGTAGTATTGCATTGCCCGATTTAGCTATACACGTCAAAAAACTATACACATTTTTTCTAATTAACATTTTACATTTGGGTAAGCCTCTTGACACAAACATATAACTCGCACTACAATCTCGAGGTTCATTGCATAAAAATCTAAACACATTATTGTATGCTACACACAGTTTTCTCATTGACTCTGCTCTATAGCAAAACCACAGTTGGCATGTCTACAATGAAGTACAGTAGGATTTAAATAAAGTACATTTTACAAATTCTGTATACATGTAAAACTTTCGGATCAAGGCATTACTCTGAGCATAAATTCTCTTGTATTGCCTAGATATGTCATCATTGTCGCATAGATCTTCTGTGATAATATGCCCAAGATATTTATACTTACTAACCCTTGGTAATGTTTCGCCATTTAGCAAAATGTATATACACGAGTGTTTATGTATGTATGCATGTGTGTGTGTGTGTGTGTGTGTGTGTGTATGTGTGTGTGTGTGTGTGTGTGTGTGTGTGTGTGTGGTGTGTGCGTGCATGCGTGTGTGTGTGTGTGTGTGTGTGTGTGTGGTGTGTGTGTGTGTGCGTGTGTGTGTGTGTGCGTGCATGTGTGTGTACGTATGTATGTGTGTGTGTGTGTGTGTGTGTGTGTATGTATGTATGTATGTATGTATGTATGTATGTATGTATGCATGCATGTATGTATGTACGTATGTATATTTGTGTATATATATATATATATATATATATATATATATATATATATGTTAACTGTGCGCGTTATAATGTGCACAGTTGTACCTGCGTCGAAGGAGTTGACTACAAAGAGTCGAGTGCAGTAAACTGCAAACGATTCGAATGCTTGGATTTTGTACTGCTAATGAACCTGTGATGACAGTTATTAAGAATCGGCGTAATACAGCAAAGCATAGTGGTGCAAATGCAAGCAGGCTTTCACAGATATCGAGTGAAATTGGTAGGAAGAGTGCTCATGACGACATATCCGTGCAAGTAAGTGGCCTTCAATGCCGTCACCGGAGAAAATTCCAGTCGAAATAATTGCCTGTTTAGCGAAACGAAAGCCTGAGATGTTGAAATTACTCATATTATATGAACGTAGTTTTATCCTAGAATGATTGCAGCCTTGCACTCAGGTGTATAAGGTTGCAAACATGTTTACATGCATTCACACAATATATCACGCACACATACACATATACACTCGTGTATATCATTCTTTCTCTCGCTCTCGCTATATATATATATATATATATATATATATATATATATATATATATATATATATATATGTAGCAAATAAATGTGTCTGATACAATCTACCACATATGTTATCTACCGCACACAATAAACAATTCAGATCTCCTTAAAGATAATATATCCAAACATATATCCAAACGAGGATGTGTACAATGTGTAAAACACAATACCATATATGGCATTAAACTTATACATGTACGCAAAGTCGTAAACTGCTGCATGTGCAACACATACTCGTAAATAAACACCCATCCCTGATAGGGCCTACATGTTCATCAACAAACACATATCACGGCATCCACATCCGATCATCGATGCTACTCGCGTGAATTAGTAAAAAAAACACTCATAAATAAATATACATATTTATGCACCACAATGCGTTCGAATAATGATGTTTCAATTGAACGTAAATTACAGCCAATTCTCTAAAATACAGACAATTATCCTGCCTTAGGCCTACGTGGCTCTTGCCGGATAGCGACTATGTGCTAGTCTTAATAAGAGGCTACGGCAACATAATTATGCATTGTACAACATTATCTTTCATGACTTCTGCATTACACGACTACACTATATGTTTATATGACTGTGTATACCTTATTACTACTACAATTCTTTATCAGTTGTTTTACAATATTAAAAAAAATAAACCTACACGTCCGTCCGTCTTTCCGTAGCTATAACTGGTTAACGTGTTACTAGATATAGCTAACATATACTCCGCGATATACTTCATGAATACAGATTTTTGTTAACTAACACCACAACTTGGCATGGAGGCCATATCGCAAGAAGGATATTGATATACTAGAAAGAGTACAAAGAAGAGCAACCAAAATGATACAAAAACTCAGGAATATTAGTTATGAAATGCGTCTAAAAGAATGTGGATTAACAACACTAGAAACCAGGAGATTGAGAGGAGATCAGATAGAAGTTTTTAAAATATTGAATGGGTATGGAAATATTGACAGTAATATTTTTTTCTCAGTTAAGGAAGAGAGAAGGACTAGAGGACACGGAGTTACATTAGCAAAGAAGCAGTGTAGATTAGATATTAGAAAATTTTCATTTTCACAAAGAACAGTAAATGAATGGAACAGATTATCGGCTGATTGTGTAGGTGCTAGTAGTGTTAATATGTTTAAAAATAAAATTGACATGTACCTAAGAAGGGCGGGGTACATTTAGATAGATAGGTTGGACTCTCGATAAGCCAAAGGGCTTCCTTGTCCACCTGCCATCTTGAGTTGATTCTCTAGGTGGCAATCTTGCTAAACTGATCACCATTCCTGCCGTAGCATTACGAACGGAATGGAACAAAACCAAATAAAGTAACACACCCGTAACACTCTCGCGACGTACGGCAACATGTTACGGACGTTCGGCGTCGCATTCGAGCAGACGGCGGCGCTGATGGGCATCGTCGCACAGCCGTTGGCGAGACCAGACAGCGTCAGCGAGAAGACGAAGAGCATCGTGCGATCTTCACGCAGTTGAGGGTATTTGGCGATCACAGCTATGACGAGACCGTTCAGTGTTATGTTCATTGCCATAACGCCACTGATAACCAAAAGTTTGAAAATGTCGAATATCGTTTGATTGATTTCAGTGCCGCAGTCATGGTTGTTCGTGACAACGACATGACATCAACTCATTTGCGCCATTAATTTGACATGATAATGCTGCATTTGTATGTATAATTTTAGCGACGCACTCCCTGCGTGAATTTATAAATGTATTTGTATGCAACTGTCGTTGTTTTTATGTATCGCTAATTGATAGATCAGAGGAAAATTGTCCAAGTATTCGAATGACCAGAAAAAGTGACCAGTAGATCGTGACGTATCGTGGGAAATATATGTACAAGACTCGGCAAGGTATTATTACTTATATTCTGCCGTAATTTGTTATGACTGTACGTTACAATACCGTGTGTTATTATCTAACACACGTTAGAGAGCAACAATTATACAGCATTTCAGCCGTTTTACTACGAACGGATCGGAACAAAAGCAAGTAAAGTAAGCTGTTAACGGACGAATTACAAACATAAATCCAAATTGATATAAATGCATACCAAGACGGTAATTTCTTTTCGAAATCTAATACTACTGCGGTAAAATAAAAACAAAATGGCAATGTAATAATAAAAAATGCTAAGCAAATAAGTAACACATTTCTACCAGAACGGATCGCCTTCAAAGTTAACGAATGAGTGTTTCCGCTGTAGCCACTTATTGAATTCACTTGTGACGTGATCTGATGGTGTGTTCGGAAGATCACACAGAATATTTGTGTAGTGGCATAGACTATGGCGACTGCAGGCACCAACAATCCAAGAATTGCTGCGAACACTAAATGCATCATGATGTCTGAAATAGCTGGCAAAGCATACATACACGTTTCAAGATCCACCTTGGTGTACAAGTATGTCCCGGAAGTGGCGAGGATTCCATCAGTCAACCAAGTACAGGCTATTATTAGGTAGCATCGGTTTCGTGTCAGAAGTTGTTCATATCGGAGCGGTTTCGTTATAGCGATCATCTTGCACACCGTCACCCAGCACAGACTGTGCACTGAAGTGCAGCCGAACCACACGGAACACATTTCTAACACTCTCGCGACGTACGGCAACATGTTACGTACGTTCGGCGTCGCATTCGAGCAGACGGCGGCGCTGATGGGCATCGTCGTACAGCCGTTGGCGAGATCAGACAGCGTCAGCGAGAATATGAAGAGCGTCGTGCGATCTTCGCGCAGTTGAGGGTATTTGGCGATCACAGCGAGCACGAGACCGTTCAGTGTTATATTCATTACGATCACCGCACTGATGATGACAGGTTTGAAATCGTCAAAAACCGTTTGATTCATAATCGATGCAGCACGCAATCAACTTATTTGCATGATTTACGCAACCTGATACTGCATCGGTGAATTGCTTTGAACGCTAATAATTGAGAAACGTCACTCGATGCCCGGATTACAAATCAACTCACTTGCTCTATTGGTATAATCTGACTCTGCACTGGTAAATTGCTTCGAACGCTAATAGTATTGCCGAGAAACGTCGCTCGATGTTCATTGTACAAATTACATGAGTTGCTCCTTCAATAACATATGAAGCTTACCGATTATTGTTGTTTCGAATGCTAATAATTGAGAAATATCGCTCGATGCTCAGGGTACAAGCCAAGTAATTTGCTCAAGTGACAAAAATGATGCCCTAGCGGCGATTACTTCAAACGCTAATTGAGAAGCATTTGAATGGTCAAATCCACAATTAAAAGCTAATCAAATGCATGCGTAATGTTTGAATAATTATTATTGTTAGAGTTACTGTACACACACACGCGCGCGCGCACGCACATTCACACTGCCTCTCTCCTCCCTCTCCCTCTCCCTCTCCCTCTCTCTCTTCCCCTCCCTCACACTCTCTCCTCACTGCCTATCTACCCAGGTGTTATTGTCCATACAAACACAAGCTGCTTGAAGCAAGCGTGATCTTGCTACACTCAGTATGACCTAGGTCTGAGCGTTTCGTATGACAAGGTACTCAACATCTTCACTGATTACGCCATAATGTCGACCATCATTATTAGATGGAGAAAGCGTCAATTCAAAGGTGGCTTCTTTACTGCTGCAACAATAGATGACGTCGACCACAATACGAAGTCTACTAGTTTGCATGGCTCATACCATGGAACTCGAATATCACCAGTCGAATGTCGGGACATTATAGTCTTTGGCTCTTTGCGGCAGCCATCTTTAAAAATGGTGTGGGAGAAGGACAAAAGTATTTGAAATCATTGACCATGAAAACCTATGTTTGGTACCAAAATCACTGCTCTAAATGGCTCAGTGACGACAGAGTTGACAAGAGGAAAACAACAGACAACAAAAACACCAGAGAGATAATTTCAGCCCTTTTTTATAGTGTCACTTAAAAGGTAAACAATATGGCACATGGTGTGACAGCAGTATCCTGGTTTCTTACATATACCACACTTAGATAATAACTGTTTTCCCTATAAATAAATATCATATAACTTATAAATGTAATCTTTCCTTCTAGCACATGAGAGATCAAAACATGCAAATGAAAAGTTGGATACGTCATTGATGCATGAGACTGGCTGCTTCAGAGACCCTTGAGTATATCTGGTGCCAAGCTGCAGCTGAGTCCTTTCCCGTCTGGCTCCACGTTCAGCTGTGTCACCACTCCGTTCTCCACGACCATGGAGTACCTACAACATGACGTCAGAGATCATATACCACGCCATATATCAATACTATACACGGCTTTATGCAAGATAAATTTTTTGTCAGACACACTTTTTAGGGGACACATGGTCGATGGATGTTAACTCATACAAGCCTTTTGAGATGTGCTTTATGACCTGAAATAAACGTCAAACACACGTGTGACACCAAATTTCAAGGCATAACGTACAACATCTATGATTTCTGAAGATCTTTTTTCGCGTCTTTATATTTTTATCCGTCTACTACCCATCCACCGATATTTATTCCCGTCCAAAATGGGTTTTACCCATCCAAATGATAGACAGACAGGTTTCTGCATAAAGCAATGATGCTACGTTGAGTACAGGAAAAATGTTACATTACAGATGTTAGAAATATTATCTGCAACTCTTGTTGAGCTTAGAAACCAAGCAGCATTTCAGGCTCACCAAAAACCTCCAACTACATATCACCAAGAATATCAAAAAGGCTCCAATAGCACTCCCTTAGAGATTTAGCAAAACCTCCAACTGTACCTCACCTAGAGGCTCGGCAAAACCTCCAACTGTACCTCACCTAGAAGCTCACCAAAACCTCCAACTGTACCTCACCTAGAAGCTCACCAAAACCTCCAACTGTACCTCACATAGAGGCTCACGAAAACCTCCAACTGGACCTCACAAAAACCCTACACCCTCAGATGGCTCACAAATATTATAATCTCCAACAAAACAGGTGTATATAAAACTGGCTACAACTAAGATATTCTTATTTTCCTGGAAGAGTGGAGTTTCACAACAAATCCTGAAAACCAAAGAATCTTGGCGGATATATAATATTGCTGTGGATATTACAGTCTGAATTAAACAGAACAATAGCACACATACGTGTAGACAGACTTGGTGTACTACTTGTAAAACAATAACAAATATTAAACAATTTATGAGTTGTTACAAGATGCAGATGTGCGTGATGACTGACCGTTTTGATCGAATTCCGCCGAGAGCCTGTGTGAGGTCAAGTTCCATGTCGACCTTCTGTAAGAGACAAGACGAATAGTCTATGTAGCCACTTCACAACATGTGCATTCACAAACTGACACACAGGACGAACAGTTTAGTCACTTCACAAGACACGCAGTCACAAAGTGACACACAGGAAAACAGTTTAGTCACTTCACAAGACATGTAGTCACAAAGTGACACACATGACGAACAGTTTAGTCACTTCACAAGACACACAGTCAAAACTAACACAGTAACACATATGATAAACAGTTTAGTCACTTCACAACAAGTGCACTCACAGAACAACAGTTATATCACAAGCAGAACATTTCTACGTACAAGAATGTCAGCCATAAATGTCACACTAGAATATAATGTCAAAGTTGAACACAGTGTCAAAAGTGAAACAAGTCGAAGAGTTTAGTCACTTGACTCACTTCACAACACAACACAACACAACACAACACAACACAACACAACACAACACAACACAACACAACACAACACAACACAACACAACACAACACAACACAACACAACACAACACAACACAACACAACACAACACAACACAACACAACACAACACAACACAACACAACACAACACAACACAACACAACACAACACAACACAACACAACGCCACAACACAGAGTCACAAACTGACACACAGGACAAACCGATTAGTCACTTCACAACACACACAGTCACAATTTTAAGATGTTACTGTAGGAAAACAAAACTTGGTAAATGTAATGTCAAATCACGAACCGACTTTTTTCAGACAAGACTTTAAAAAAACATTTGTTCTAGATATACAAAAATCCAAACATACCTTAGTGAATTCGCCACATGTATCCGCTAACATCCGGATCTGAAACAAAGTATACAGAGAACCTCAAGTCTTACTCAGTAAACAATTTCAGATCACATTATACTAGAATCTAAACTAGCACCTGATGGCTATCTGTTCTGTCCATGCTAGGCTACGTGGCATGTGGACCTGACAGGGCCAACATGTGATATCATTAGTATCCATATATGCAGCCATTTTGCAGCAAAGATGCTGATCCACTGTTTACCGAAGTATTCACACTAGATGTTTGCTATAATAGTTTAAATATGAGCAGTTTTCGATATGGATGGTTTCTACAATTGTTACAAATATCACAAACTCTGTATGTAAGTTAGCTCAATTATATAAATTATATATTGAGATTATTGTTAGGTATCTGCGACCATCACTGCTACTGCTAGGTGAATCATTTGTTCTGTTCTATCATGACATATCATATTTTTAACAACACAAATAGTTTAAGCAGCATTAGTTATGGCAATTTTTATGACACAACATGCTTTATAAAAACCATACATGACCATGAAATCTACTGAATAAGAAACACCACAGACACTGGCACATAATTTAGTAAAAATAATGTGAAAACTGAACGCAAACAAACCTTTCCTTCTGCTCCGTTGGCTCGACCCCAGGCATCCATGACGAACGAGTCATTGACGGCGACACACACGATGACATCCACCCCCCTGGCCTTTAGCTCCTCCGCCTTCTCCAAGTAGCCAGGGAGATGGGTCTGAAACAAACACATATACTACTTTACAAATTGTCAAATACTGTTGAAAACTGTACATGACTACATGTTATAACAAATATTTTTTATATAGTGGCACATCGTTAATAATTATTGTTCGTGGCGCTTCATAACATATTACTATTAAAAAACATAAACAAGATTTTATCCAATAAGAAAAATACGAATATTTTAAATTAAATAATGAATATAAAAAAATGAATGAAATGAATGGAATGAATGGAATGAATGGAATGAATGGAATGAATGGAATGAATGGAATGAATGGAATGAATGGAATGAATGGAATGAATGGAATGAATGGAATGAATGGAATGAAATATAAAAAAAAAATATAATAAATTAATTAATTATTAATAATTATAACTAAAATTAATGCAGTATTAAATAACATAGCATTTCTAAAAATAAAGGAGTAAATAAATCAATGAATCACCCTTTAGTCATAAAAACTACATAATAATAATCAATCTAGCAAATAATTCCATAACAATAATACTGATAAATGAATGTATAAAACCAATACACTACATATCCATTTCTCAGGTACATTACATAAATACTATACATACTTTGGTGCAGCCGGGAGTGAATGCCCCAGGAACTGCAAACAGAACTCCTTTCTTGTTGGCAAACAACTCAGCAATGTTCACTTTGTCGTTCGGGCTTCCTTCAAACAATGTCAGTGATGGTAACTTGTCTCCAACCTGAAAACAAATAAATCACACATTCCTAAATATGATATATCTGCTTCATTATACATATGTGAGAAATTATCCAAATAATTATAATTTAAAAATAAGCAATATAATATATTGTGCCCCAGATCTTTAGAATTTGTTCGTGCTGGCCTAACTGTATTAGTTTTATGTGTCCTGTAAGATCATTAATATGCCCTCCCCTTGGAATCGCATATGGGGAAAATATTTTGTAGTACATGGGAGGATTTAACTTGTCGTAAAATTTAATGTTTTTGAATGTTGTGGAAAAGAACATGATCCCATATTCCGAAGACTTTTTTGGTGAGCCTCAGGGTGAGGAACTGGAGGTTTGGTCCCCTTATGCCTGTCTAGGCTCTCTGGATCTGTCCCTGGAAATGCTAGTACACTGTAACAATTCATATTATTTTACTTTAAACTAGCTATATTATTCTTACAGGTTCTTACAGGTCCTCTTCTGGCATTCCTGTGTCTTGTGCCAGCTTTGTATTTTAATTTATGTTTGGACTGTGTGCATGCGTCGTAGTTTTAAACAATCCATGATAGGGTTAATAGGTGTAGTGTAGTTGGTATTTGTAGGGTGGTTTTGCCGTAACTTATAAATGTTGGCTTCAAAACATTTTCCTGTTAGTATGTATCTTATAAATCTCTCCCCTAAGGCGACGGACGGCATGAAACAGCTAGTATAAGTCAACCACGACTCAATGAGACAATAACAATGGCTGTGTCAGTGTGACATTATTTTAATGTCACTGTGACATTAATTCTGACTAATAGTAATATATATATAGTTTTTTTAAATACATTTTATTTGTGCATGTATATATATCTATACTAAATTATTATATATTATGGGCATGCATATATGTAATTATTTGTCTAACATAAACACATTAGGCCTATTGCATAACCTACCTGTACTAGGCTGTAGCCTATAGCCTATGGCTATACGTTGGAGGTGTGGATATTAGTCCAATTAAGTTGTGTTTTGCAATGCCAATGCAATGACAATGAATGTCAAAGACAGTTACATAACCTGATAAAATGTCACATCAAAGTCAAAACTGATAAAACGCCTACTCAAAAAATAGCAAACAGCAATCGGTTCAGGTGGTACCAACTTACAGAAGGCTGCCTTTCCGTATTAACTGGGTGAGCTTGCAAGAAAAACCATGACGGGGACTGGTTACTGACACTGACAGTGACAGGTCCCCCCTCCACTCTCCAACCTAGGCTATCCTCGTTTACGATTTGTCGTATACAATTAGCAATTACCGTACCTTTATTGGAGCCTTTCTTGCAGAACCTGCACAGAAGGTTCGTGTAGTAACACTCGAAAGTGTGTTTGAAATTCTCCACAATATTGCTGCCTTCTGCATGTTGAATCTAACGAAATGCGTGATCCGAAATGCTGTCTGTTTCTCGTCTGCTTCTCGACCTCCTTTTTCGGCCTTCGGTCTCGGAAATAGTACGGTGTGCCGATCCTGGCAAAAATAGCCGGAACCAAAACATTATCAATTATGACTCAAACAAACCTTTTGTTTCATTAATTGTGATTTAAACACTATTTTGTGAATGAAACCGATAACCATAATCGTGTATATTATGTGTGCCAGCGGTTTCTTTGGGGTTTAATTAGTGTAAGTTAATGGCACAGTTATTGTTTGAGGTTTGAGGGTGTGTCGGTTCATCGCCTTTTGCGAAGTGCGCATGCGCAGACCGGAGGCGGCGTTTTTAAACTTTGGCTTCAGCTTTTGTGTTTGTCCAGCTTCTGCAAAAGAACGTCGGTTATCTTGCGCAGAGGACTCAAAACCAAGTGGTATGCTTTGTTTATACTATAATGGTCAAACACATCTTACAAACTACAACATTACTACTTTATAAACACGCTTTTTGCGAAAGGGGCACCATAGTTAAAATAGTAGACAATCAAGCCAGGTCTTGGACTTGATTTGATAAGTTGGTTGAGTGAGAACTGACTGTCCAACATTGTGACTGATTGTAGTCAAACGGTCAGGGTTGGGTAAGCATGATAGTGATGCAGGCCTGTACACTGCAAAAGTGCCGGATTTTATGTTCAGAGAAAATACGACGAATTTTAACAGTTCTGAATTCGGGTCTGATTTGATTCTGATCTTTTGTAGTGCACCCCTCCCCCATTGATGTGTACGTAAATGTAGTGTTGTTACTGTTGAATGCCTTATTTACTTTAGTCTAAATACCTTGATTGGTGTTGTGTCGACTGGAGGAGCTTTTCCACAAGCAAGGATAGGTGATCACAGATGTGTTGTTATGAAATATGGTGATAATATTAATAATATTTATAAAGCGCAATATTCAAATATGCTCAAAGCGCTGTACAATAAAATATAAAGCTATTCTGATATATATGTTCGTCTGGTCATTATGATTATATACGATACGGCCTATCTCATGATATGACAAGGAAATAGCTGAAATCCATTTTCATTTATAAATACTATGTACATTATCCCCATAATTAATAGAATAACTGGTATTTTGTTACAATTCAGTGCCAATAGTTAATACTAATGATTATTTATTAAAATTACTACAAATAGTACAATATATAATACTAGACAGTAGGGGCTATAAATATACTAAAAATCATGTTACATGTTGACAGGAGGTCAGAGGTTAGACATCACATCGCTGCAAGATGGACATGTCATTGGATGACCCTACTGTGTATGTATATTCATGCATTACCCTACAAGTTACACATAACAAATTGCACTATAGGGACAATACGATGAAGAGTTTCAGGGTCCATATGTACTATTAACTGCAGCATTTATATTTCTCAACTTTGCAATTTCATACACCAAGTCCAACCCTTGCAATAGCACCATTCTTTGCAACCTAATCCTTCTAAATATAATATTTTCAGTTATGTTTAATATCTTACCACTTTTCTCTACACATTTCAAACTTCATAAATGTTATGCAGAGAGCTTTTAAGAAGACTTTTTTCACTATTTTGGATATTAATGAGTATAGTATGTTTTCCCTTGTTGTTTACGTTACTTAATTATGAGATTTGACTTGCATGTATTGTTAATTTGTAATGAGTTAAATATAATTTGATTTGAAGTATGGTTTGTTTCAATAACTCAGCTATAAAACTATGCATTGGAGTAAGCCAATATGTCCTGCTGCTGGAAAAATATACAGTCATACTTTTTGGAAAGCATTCAGTTAGAGGTATAACTGATTGTGATGTTGTCTACTTCACTGACAGGTCCTTGCAACCACGCAAGAGGAAGTCGGGGAGCAGACGATCCTCTGTGAGTGACACTTTATGCAGTGACCGGAACTGATGTACATGTACTAAGGTTTAATATATCAAATATACACCTTTGCCAAAGTGTCTGCATTAGTGTTGTCTGTTATGGACATATCAGTAAGTTCCAGTCTACAGCAGACAACTGAGAATAATTCTTCATGGTCCAGGGTATTTGAATAGCTCAAAGTAATTTGCTAATTGCAAAATATACCATGTCTACGTACCATCCTCGTGTGCCAGGGTTGTTGCTGCTGCTGATTACGTCAGTGCCAGGCACAGTACCCTTGGCTGGTCCCTTTGAAGAACTCTGAATTTAAGATCAGCCAATAAAGTCACCCACAATGAGTGTAGTTGGCCTCTGGTCATGTGATATCATTTTGGGTGATTTTAGCCACACCATGCTCATGTTACATGCAATGTTTGGGATGTAGAAGCAAATATTCGAAAAAACACAAAACATTCAGCTGCTTGTTTGAATGGGCATTATAGTGGAATCCCCAGAAAATATTTATACATCTTCAAACTGGGGCAAGCATTTGCACTGTTCTCACGACTGGTTTGACTACAGAATTTATGTAAAATCCATTTAACCATTTTGTTAAATGCGTCTAATATATCGTCTGATATATATATATATATATATATATATATCTACTACATTAGACCCATTTAACAAAATGTTTAAATTGATATCTGTATATAATAATAAATAATATACATGTAACATGGTGTGACATGCTGTTGTGTGACTTGTGTCGTTGGACTACTTGACATGTCTCTGTTGTGGCAGATTCTCAAAATGAGGCCGTCTCCTACGCGTCAAGCACTCAGTGACATTGATGGTAACAGTCACTTGGAAAACACAGCAACAACGACAAAGAGGCGCCGTCATTCTCGCAGAGTCAGCTTCGCCAAAACATACCAAGTCAAGTGAGTCGTTGGTAGTCTGCAGAGGCAACTAAATATTACACATGTATACAATTATTTTACAAAAAATTGCCAGATACTGGTTATTTAATGTGACTTTGATGAGCGCCATTAGCCAATGCAAAATTAAGACCACAGTCATTGTTTTTCAGAATATCAGCACCTCTTCAATAAAGATTACATATGAAGGCAAAATTGTTATATATTAGGCATGCATATTGATGATAAAACGTAATTATCTGGCACCATGCACAAACATGGGAGTCAGGTACCAAAATATGATAAATATAAATTGGTCTGCATGTGGTATGTACACATGATATTAGATAACTGAAATATGTATCAGTATTTATATTCTATTCATGTGGTCCACCTGTACTTCCTGATTCCTGAATCCTTAAAATGAGTTAATGATGCCATGGTGGAGCAGCAGTCATAGATCTACAGTTAATTTGTCAATTCCCCTGAGTGCCATGGTTTTTGTTGTTATTTCAGAGAGTTTGTTAAAGAGGCTGGTTGGAATCAGTCGCCTGCCACTGCTGGCAGCCAAGGTGAGGTTTATTGTCATCTTTTCATTCTCTCAGACTCCAATCTTCATCCTTGCCCTTTTTAAATATCTTAGCGTTATTTCGCCATCCAAATTTTTCTTTTTTTCTCAATCAATCTCCGCAATCATTTCAAGTAATGTCCTGACCATTTCAACGTGTTCCTGTATGCTGTGACTCCTCGATGAGAATCCTGATAATACAGTATTAGTCGACGGGCCCATGGTATGTGAACATTTATATTAATTTTTAAATTGCTTTTCCAGATCCTGAGAGTTGCACAAGTCAGTCGGGAGAGAGGTAAGGTTGCTTGACTTGATCTACGATTTAGTAAGACAAACCTTTTAGTTTTACAGTCAATGTATGTCTCAATAATTTGTTCCAAAGGCAGACTGATGGTTCTTTATTTTGACCCATGTATGACATCACTGAATATGAATTGTGAGTGTCTAAAACAGAAATAACAAATAGTATATCAATAATTGCGTTTGTCAGGGAAACTCCAACTGAGGCTAAAATGTACTTTTTGGTGTTTATTCAAATATTTGCATAGAAGGGTACTTACTAGGTTAGGCAAGAAGTATGATATATATCTTCTAAAAGTATTTGTTGATCTTTAACACATCAGTGAATGTTACCTATTTGTAGAATATAATACAGAACTATATTAAAATGTCTGGTAGGAGTTTGTGGATTAGTTTGATGCAACACGTTCTAACGTGTGGGTGTTGTGTTACAGCTCAAGCCATGGCACTGGCATCACCGGTGAGTGACACGTTACATAACTATACATATTGGTTACTTCTAGGTCAGTAATACATCTCTATTAGTTTCCTGAAGAAGGCAAACAATGGCATTGATGCAAATGTTTATAAATGAAATTTGCACAGCAATAAGATATTCTTGTCATGTGGAGCAGTGTGATTTGTATAGAAATGAAGATATAAAAATCATACGTTGACAAGTACATTTTTATATTTTTTGTGGTGCATTTTGTACAGTCAATCAATGCTCTTGATTATATAATGTGTTTAATTGAGAGAAAAAGTAACAATATGTTGTATGGATACATTTATTTCAGATAAAACCCTAATAATATTATGTATATTCAACACATGCATAAAAGTATATAGCTTATAAAAGTAAATTGTTAAAAATATAAACAATAACAATTAAGATAATGTAATAAATTATTAAAGGTAATAAAAAAGAATAATATAATGAATGAGTTATAAAAGTTACAAAATAAAACATATTTTGTTGATGTTGAGTGTGTGTGTGTGTATATATATATATATATATATGTATGTATGTATGTATGTATGTATATATTTGGCACTTAAGACACATCTTTTTGAAATGGCTTTTAGTTTTTATACTTAAAGTGAAAAAAAAGGAAACAGTTTAGTGTTATGCACCTAAAAGAGTTTACACTAGCTAATCATTTGCATCTACAATCCAATTTTTCACCTTAGTGGTTACCTCAGAAAGTGGTCTTAAAGTGGGAAAATCTAGCTAAATCACCGACACCATGAACCGGCCCATCTTGGACCTTGCAACCAATCACAACCCAGCAGTTTGGAAAAGTAATACGTCAGAGAGTCGTCTGCTGGTTCAGCTGTCATAACAGAGAGCCAAGTGGTACGCTAAAAGTTGCCTTACGTCGGTTTACAACGAAATCGCGACATCAATATGCCACACTGTTCCTCAAACGCTTATAGTAATAGTACAGTGAAAGACAGTATCAGTAAGATGTCTTCTTGTTAACCTATGAATCGAGCAGAACTGAAACAGTGGTTCGGTGGATTCGTTTGGACAGTCACAGACACAGCGCGGATCCTAGACGACCCGATTTGATTGACCTAACCATCAAAACGACCACCAACAGCCGCCAAACTTCTCCTCACATATCTTACATACATATGCATACACTATGTTATGTAATAAAATCTCTTGCATTCCTCTAACGAAGAAAATTCACACACAAAAACGCGCTGACCTCGAGTACAACTTGTTCGGCCGCCCAGCGGTACCGTAAAATCGCTTTTAAAAGCTTTACACAAAATACCGCTAGACGCCACGTTTCTGACTGCGAATATTTAATTGTTTTACTTCACACGCGCGAAATAGTTTAATTACTTATAAATAATATAATAATAATAATTAATTATTATCATCACTATGATTTGCAGGAAATTATAAGTTTTATTATTTTTATATTGGATGTGGCGCTATATTAAATAAACAAACATTTTTTTTTATTATAATATAATATTTTATTTATGTAGCGCCATATCCATAATTGTTTGTGGCGCTTCACAAAATAATGCTATTAAAAATACAATAAAGAGAAAACTACCCACAGATAATATTATTTAAAAATAAAAATGAAAATACCTGTTTCTATATCATTAACTAAGCTGACTTATCAGTCATAAATAAACATACAAATTACATAACAACAATTGTAATAAATGAATATAAAAGTATGGTTAATAGTAATAAATAATTAAAGTAGTAAAATAAGTACGACGTAATAATAATTTTCTTTCAGCACATACACAACCATTATGCATAAGAACATATTACTGAAGCTATTTGTTCTACTCATGAATGACATTTCCACCATCAGATATGAAATAATTATTATTTTTGAACAAGACACTTTATTAATTATCGGAACAATAAATCACTAAAATGTAAAAAGGAATACGAATATATGGGAAATATTATGGTGGTAGAAAAAGAAGGATTTAAAAACAGTAATATTAACATGTTATTGTTTTAGTTATTATTGTTAAAACATCGCTTATGTAATATAAGCTTGCATGCTCGCAGTACACGCGGGATGTTTATAGAAATATTGATAAAATAAACAATGTGACTTCATTGAAAAACACGTAATTTCCTTTTTCTTTTATAACTAATAGGCAATTTTGGATAATTATGCAGACACATGTATTTTTAATATTTATTTTTAAATATTACCTGTGGGTAGCATTCTTATTATTGCATATACTTTAATAACAGTATGTTGAATAGAAGAGAAGAGAATTGTGGATTTGGCGCTATATAAAATAAACTAATAAAATTATATATTTGTATATTAAATTGTAATTTTTTATCAACTATATTAGACCCATATCACCAAAGCGTTGCCTTAGTTTGCCGTTTAACATTTTCTGCAGATCATAGTGATGCAGCTAATTATTATTATATTATTTATAATTAATTAAACTAATTCGCGCGTGCGAATGCAGTAAGTTTAATAAATATTCGCGCGCCATCTAGCGGTATTTTGTGTAAAGCTAACTTATAATAGCGAGTTTACGGTAGTCGAAGTTGTCGAGTTGCCGTTCGCCAAGATTTGCGTTTCTGTTGTGAATTGTCTTCGTTAGACGAATACAAGTGATTTTTTTGTAATGTAGTGTATGTATATGTACGTAAGAAATGTGGGGAGAAGTTTGGCGGCTGTTGGCGGTCGTTTTCGTGGTTAGGTTAGAAAGTAACAGATAATAATATGCATGCACAGTTCACGCCGAACAAGAAGACTCTCTGACGTCATTTTATTTCTAAAATGGCGTAGTCTGTAGACTTTCTATGTTTATGTGTTTTACATTTTTTTCCTGGTAAACCACTGACGTTAAAAATATGATTGTTGTTGGAAGTTGTTACTTTTTATTAACTCTGTTAATCCCATATGATCCAAACATTGACTTTGTTTTCCCTTTAAATAACTGACATACAGTGATAAACTTTTTGTTTTGTTCAGCACTTTGAGCAGAACAATGGACTGAATATAGCACTTTATAAGACATCATTATTATATTACATGTATTGTGAGACACAGACTAGTCGTTACAACTGCAGTGGTGTTTGCCTGTGCAGGACTGGAGCATCTGTTGCGGGGGCCCATCCAGACGGAAGTCCCTCTCTCCCAGAACAACCTCAGTTCACAGGTGAGACCAACACTCTCCACCCCATAGACAAGTCCACTCACAGTCTGTCACATATCTGAAGCAAAGGGAGACCGGTTATGTGCTGGACCTACACGTATCGTCATCAGCCAGGGGACCATTTCATATGGCGCCATTTTGATTCTATGTGTCCACCCCCATTTGTTACGGTCTTTTTTGATAAAATAATGATCAGCCCACTGTTGAAATTGCATGTTGATCCTCTATCAAGTATTTTATACAGTCTTTGAGAGGTTCAAGGGAAATCCTCTCACTTGAGATGCATACATCCAGGGCCATATGTGGGATGAAATTTTGCCAGTCACACTTTTTTTGGGTGGCCATGTCGACGTTAACTCTGTTGAGATGTGTGTTATCACCTGAAATAAACACACATTTACATCCATTTTCAAGGCACAACTGAAAATATCTATGTTTTTGAATACTTTTTTGCTCTATGGTTGGAGTGGTCTTTACGTCAAGCTGTGCTGACATCAATCATTGGTTGTGCTATGCCCTGTACTGCCACGTGTCTACAGGGGAGGAACCAGGAAACACCGGGCAGCTCCAGCCAGGGCACATACAGCCAGGGCGACAGGGAGGAGGATGACACAGCTGACACCGTGACACTGCTGCAAGGGTTCTCGACAGTAAACAGCAGGTGAGTGCAGACACGTCACAGCTACAATGTGCCACCGACCTTTTATGGATTACAATGTCGTCCTAGCTTTCATATGCAAAGATGCAGTTGTTCTTGAAAGAGGGTATTGGCTAATTTCAAATGCATAATATATCTAACAAAATCAGACATTATTTACATTGGACGGTAAGAATTAGATGTACTAATAATAATAAAATCTTATATAACACTGATCAATAAAAAATTGCCCTCTGGTGCTTTACAAACATGTGTACATAAAAGTTTAGAGACATACTTTGTAGCAATTAGTTGAAATGTGCTATGTTTAGTTTCAACTGATCGCACCAAAAGAAATCTAATTCTTACTGTCCATTCGAATCTCTGAGCCAATATTTTCTATGTAAGGAACGTCGATATTTCAGTTTTATTTCACAATCATCGTCAGCAATCTGACTTTGTATAGAGACATGTCACATGATCTATGTCATGTGACAAAGCTGTCACAGGATTAGTGGAAATCTAGAAACACCTGGCCAACATCAAAGTTTATATTACTTCCTTGTGTTTTCTCCTGTGTAAATTCCTTCTATTGGTTTAAAATCTCAATCTAAAATAAAGTTAGTTGTTTTTTGCCTGTTGTGAATTGTTTTTGTCCTTATAGGTAGAGCTCAACCAGCAGTGAATGATTAATTTAATCGCAGAAATGACTTTTTCACTGACTAGTAAACATATTATGTCCATATTGACTGGATATATGAGACTTATATTGACTGGATATAATAATTATTATTATTTTTTATTTGCAAATCATATCAGGAATTTTTTTCACTCAGAGGTGCTTAAAATACATTGTAACACATACATATTTAAAATATTCATAATCAGTTTAAATGTACAGGTAAAGACGAAATGTTAAATGATAATAAATAGATCATTAAATAAAGCTTCTAAAAGTCTTAGTTCATAAGCTAAACTTATCAGCAATAAATAGATAAAATTAAATAATAAATAATAAAATATATTAATAAGTTAATAATAAAGTAAAAACTATAATTACAGTTAATATAAATTCATTATAAAATACCCTACAAGTAGTTGACAAATGTGGCCTTAAAAAGATGTGTTTTTTTTAGTTGGACTTAAAAAGTTCAAGTGTGTCTATTAGGTGCAGACTGTCCAGTAGCCGTCACTGAAAAGCCATGGCGTTCTAAATTGTGGTGTGTACTCTCAGGAGATGGCTTCCAGCGTTTAGTTTATATAGGCTAAAACAAGTGTCATGTTTTGCAGTTAACAATGTTTCTCCTGATTGTATATATTGTGCATGGATGTGTGGTTTGTTTGTAGCGCCAGACTAGAAGTGACGTCGGTGCAACATCAACACTACTCGTGTCAGTTTGAAGACTACCAGGGTGTGTACAACGTCACTGACAAGGCTGACTTCAACACACTGCTCAATACCTCCATCAACACCTACATTGGCATGGCTAGTGGCACCTCCACCGTTACCACGACGACCGCTCCAACACGTCCACTTGCATCTGTGGTCAGCCACTTGGGTCAGCGAACGGACACTGAGTCGCTGACCCGCACCTGTGTCGATCGGACACAGGTGTTTGACGCCGACATGGATTTCACGCAGTGTCTGAATGCGTCCGCCGGCGACTTGAATGACAGTGTGTTTGCGAGTCCAGCAATTAGGACCATCGATAGTAAGAAGTTCCTCTCTCGACTTATGGCCGGATCGTCAGCAGTGACCACTACGGTCAGCTCACCAGCATTCGGTGACCGCACACAGCTCCTTGATGCCGACATGGACCTCACACAGTGCTTGAACGCGTCTACTGTTGGTAAATGTTTCTTGGGTCAAACATCACGGGCGGTAGCATCTCCGGGCACAACTAAAATCGACGCACAAGAATTTCTCAATCGCCTCACAGGTGGGACGTGGAGTACTGATTCGTCGTCAGATTCGAGCAAACGACCAGTTGCATCTCTGGACACAACTAAAATCGATGCCCAAGAATTTCTTAGTCGCTTCACAGGTGGGACGTGGAGTTCTGGTTCGTCGTCAGATTCGAACAAACGACCAGTTGCATCACCAGACACAACTAAAATCGATGCCCAGGACTTTCTCAATCGCCTCACAGGTGGGACGTGGAATTCCAATCCGTCGCCAAATTCAAACAGCTGTTCCGCCACTACTCCCTCTAGTGACGCTGATCGAACCATTTATTTTGGTGCGAATAATGCTGGTGCAGAGGATGGCATCGAGTTCACCGCTTGTATCAATGTGCCCGTTCACATGGCTAAGGGAGCAGCCATTAACACAGTGAATGAGGTCGTAGAGAGGCAAGTCGCCGATCAAACTGTCGTGTTTGGTGACGCTGTCAACGATGGCGCCGCTGACATGGAGCTCACGGGCGTCGTTGGCGCCGCAGCTGCTGAATTGATGAGGTCAAAGGTCAGTGGAGCAACTACAAGAGATGATCGTCCAGACAAGGTGGTCAGTGCAGGGATTAGGTCAACTACTGGAGAAGGAAATGTGGCAAAGGCTGACGTGACCGTGTACGGTGGGGAAGACGGCTTCACTTCACGGATGGACTTGACAACTTGTGTTGGAGCACTCAACCCCAGCCTCACAGCAACAGGTAGGTGGTTGATTGAATGGGTGTGTCACTGTGACTACGGTGTAAAGTGCTTTGAGCAGTCCTGAGGACTGGATAGTAAGGCCTTCATGAAGGATCACAGTTTTACCAGTCCTAATTGTTTTGGTATATATGGGCATGCTAACTCGCATACATACAAGCCACTTGAGAGGTATGTTATAACCTGAAATAAGAGCTCTATAAACATACGCGTGACACCCATTCTCAAAGCATAATTGACAACATATATGATTTTTGAAGACTTCTACTTACCTTTTTACCCGTCCAGTGATATTTCTACCCCTCCAGAACAGGTTTCATCTGTTTAAATTACAAGTGGCTGGGGTTCCTATGCTATGGATATAACGTAACGGTATGGTCCCGTATGGATACACTATATGGACTCACCTGTGACCTGTTCTGTCTATGCTATGGATATAACGTAACGGTATGGTCCCGTACGGATACACTATATGGACTGACCTGTGACCTGTTCTGTCTATGCTATGGATATAATGTAACGGTATGGTCCCGTATGGATACACTATATGGACTCACCTGTGACCTGTTCTGTCTATGCTATGGATATAACGTAACGGTATGGTCCCGTATGGATACACTATATGGACTCACCTGTGACCTGTTCTGTCTATGCTATGGATATAACGTAACGGTATGGTCCCGTATGGATACACTATATGGACTCACCTGTGACCTGTTCTGTCTATGCTATGGATATAACGTAACGGTATGGTCCCGTATGGATACACTATATGGACTCACCTGTGACCTGTTCTGTCTATGCTATGGATATAACGTAACGGTATGGTCCCGTATGGATACACTATATGGACTCACCTGTGACCTGTTCTGTCTATGCTATGGATATAACGTAACGGTATGGTCCCGTATGGATACACTATATGGACTCACCTGTGACCTGTTCTGTCTATGCTATGGATATAACGTAACGGTATGGTCCCGTATGGATACACTATATGGACTCACCTGTGACCTGTTCTGTCTATGCTATGGATATAATGTAACGGTATGGTCCCGTATGGATACACTATATGGACTGACCTGTGACCTGTTCTGTGTATGCTATGTGTCTACTCTACTCAGGGCTTGATGCAGGATAAAATTATTGCCAGTCACACATGTTTTGGTGGACATGTGGATGTTAACTGTTAAGCTAATTTACAAACTTTCGAACGTGCCTGATGACCTGAAATGGGCTACAAACACACATATGATAGCATTTACACTCACTTTCCAGGTATAACTAACAATATCTATGGTTTTGGAAGACCTTTTTTGCTCCTACATTTTTTTATACCCGTCTAGCACCCATCCACCCATATTTCTCCCATCTATTCGTTTTTACCCGTCCAAATGACGGGTGGACGGGTCTCTTCATAAAGCTATGTCTGTACTGTCATGTTGTTTGTTTGCAGCCGTCAAACAGACACCTGCCACTGACAGGAGGCGTCCCTTGGAGACCAGCGCGGCCAGTGCTCCGTCACTCCCGTCAGTGTCTCTCACAGTATTGAGTGGCGGAGGACAGCAGCCACGAGACAGACAGATGCACACAGGTGAGGACACTGTGGTCTTTGGTGACACCGTCAACGACAGCGTCGCCGACATGGAGTTCACTGGCGTCGTTGATGTCACTGCTCATGAACTGACAAGTTCAAAAGTCACTGCCCATGAACTGATGAGTTTGAAGGTCAATGGAGCAGCCACAAGAAGCGACCGTTCAGACAGAGTGATCAGTGCAGCGGTCAGTGAGCGTGTTGCTGACCTCAATGAGACATCAGGCCCTGGGGAGGGAAACATCCCGCAGCCTCACTCCCTCAAGGCTGACACGACTGTGTACGGAGGGGAAGACGGTTTCACTTCACGGATGGACTTCACAAGTTGTGTGGGAGCTCTCAACCCCAGCCTCACAGCAACAGGTAGGGGCTGGGAGGTGACTGTGTAGTGTGTAGTACTAGTAGGGCTCACAGCAACAGATACAGGTATGTAGAAGGGCTAACAGCAGCTGGGAGGTCACAATATGGTTATATGGTAGGGTTGTTAAATACAAGCAAAAGATCAACATTGTTTATAACGCATAGATGGCTAAACATTTCATAATCTACTTTGGTAAATGTGTAAGGCACGAGTGCTTGTCACACTTAGCAAAATATACAGTTTTTCTAACTTGAAAGGAAAAGAGTCTAAATGGGATGCTCTTGTAAAAATCATGTTTTTGTATTGGATTTGTTGTATGAAGTTGTTTACTATAAGTGCGTAAACCAGTTTGTGTTTGTCCATGTCAGCACACCCACTGACATCTCAGGCTCCTGGGAGAGCAGCCAGTGACTGGACAGTCAGCGCTGACCTCAGTGAGACATCAGCTCCTGTGGAGGGGAGCATCCTGAAGGCTCACTCCCTCAAGGCTGACACGACTGTGTACGGAGGGGAAGACGGCTTCACTTCACGCATGGACTTCACGAGTTGTGTGGGAGCACTCAACCCCAGACTCACTGCAACAGGTAAGGACAACTGAATGTTGTGTTTGTGTCAAGGTGTAAGATGTTGTGATTCATATATATGTGTGTATTTGCTGTAGGTTATACATGTTTCTATATTTATACCAAGTTATAAGATGCACAGATTTTTACTTGCTCAGTTTATGATTTTCTAGCACGTTGCATGGTGTGTGTTTCAAGCAATTTGTTCGGTGTTTGTTTGCAGGAAAAACACAGGCATCTTCCAACACAAGCAGTAATAACTTGCAAACATCCACACTCAGCGTTCTTTCTGGCTATGAACCACAAACAAACAAAGCACTACACCGGGAGGCGGAGAATCGCACAGTCGTGTTTGGTGACGCCAGTGACGAAAACGTGGCTGCTATGGAACTCACTGGAGTTGGGAGTTTCCGAAAAACCCCGACGACTGACTCCCACAAGGCCGATGTAACTGTGTTCGGAGGGGAAGTCGGCTTCACTTCAAGGATGGATTTCACGAGTTGTGTGGGAGCTCTCAACCCCAGGCTCACTGCAACAGGTAGGTACTGGAAGGTCACTGTACTGCTGAATATGTCGTCAACATTTTGATGTGGTTCATGCATAGAGTTTGACAAATCTGCAAGGGATGAGTGTTTGTCAAATTTTGTACCATAAAAACATATAGTTTTACTAACTTGAGATGGAAAAGTTCCAAATGGGATGCTCTGATAAATATCGTGATCTAGTTAAAAGTATTGGGTTGGTTGCAGGAAATAAGGAAAAGTTCTAAGTGGGATGCTCTGGTAAAAATCATAATCCAATATTGGATTTGTTGCAGGAAATAAGGAAAAGTTCTAAATGGGATACTCTGGTAAAAATCATAATCCAATATTGGATTTGTTGCAGTAAATAAGGAAAAGTTCTAAATGGG
The DNA here is from genome assembly GCA_964017155.1 of Oasisia sp. SBJ-2009. NCBI lineage: Eukaryota > Metazoa > Annelida > Polychaeta > Sabellida > Siboglinidae > Oasisia > Oasisia sp. SBJ-2009. Next base: position 47,630,215 of record OZ024856.1, read on the forward strand.
ATGCTCTGGTAAAAATCATAATCCAATATTGTACTTGCTGCAGTAAATAAGGAAAAGTTCTAAATGGGATGCTCTGGTAAAAATCATAATCCAATATTGGATTTGTTGCATGAAATAAGGAAAAGTTCTAAATGGGATGCTCTGGTAAAAATCATAATCCAATATTGGATTTGTTGCAGTAAATAAGGAAAAGTTCTAAATGGGATGCTCTGGTAAAAATCATAATCCAATATTGGATTTGTTGCAGGAAATGTTTTACTAAAAGAGTATAAAAGTGTTGTTTTTGTCTGACAGCTCCCTCACCGGCATCACAGGGTCCTGTGTGCGCAGCCAATGACAGTGTGGTCAGTGCGATGGTCAGTGAGCGTGTTGCTCACCTCAGTGAGACATCAAGCCCTGGGGAGGGAAACATCCCGCAGCCTCACTCCCTCAAGGCTGACACGACTGTGTACGGAGGGGAAGAAGGCTTCACTTCACGGATGGACTTCACAAGTTGTGTAGGAGCTCTCAACCCCAGACTCACTGCAACAGGTAGGGGCTGGAAGGTCACTGTGGTAGAGCTCATAGCAACAGGAAACATAAATGTTCATTGATGTTATCGTTGTACTAGAACTTGATTTTCCTTGAATGTTTGGTGTTTGAGATGAAAAATATCTCAAATGAAAATATAAATATACATGCAGACATACATGTAGTTAAATTTCTCTAAATCTCTAGTTGCGTGTATGTTTTCAGACTCTACCAGTTGTCACTTGGAGACGGCCCCCTCCATGAGTCATCACTTGGAGACAGCCCCCTCCACCAGTTGTCATTTGAAGATGTCCCCCTCCATGAGTTATCACTTGGAGACAGCCCCCTCCGTGAGTCATCACTTGGAGACAGCCCCCTCCGTGAGTCATCACTTGGAGACAGCCCCCTCCATGAGTCATCACTTGGAGACAGGCCCCTCCATAAGTCATCACTTGGAGACAGGCCCCTCCATGAGTCATCACTTGGAGAAAGCCCCCTCCGTGAGTCATCACTTGGAGACGGCCCCCTCTACCAGTTATCATTTGGAGACTTCAGTCCGCAGGTCTACAGCGGCTGAGAACGACAGAGAGAAGCAGACGGGGGAAGGACAGATGCAGGTTGTGTTTGATGCTAGGACAAGAGAGAGTTTGACCACCATGAACCTGGCAGTGAGTGTTATGGCTGACCAGTCTACAGGTTCAAACAGTGACTGCAGTGATGCTGATAAAACTATTCCACCGTCACATGACATCACAAATTGTCACACACTCGATACCGACAAGCTGACACCAGCTTCATGCAATGTCACAAGCGATGCAGATCAAATAATGCCGGCTTCGCGTGATATCACAAGTTGTTACACCATCAGCGATGAGACAACTGGTGACAAAGACATGTCGTCACGATTCAAACTGCCGGTTTCTGTTGGTCCCCAGAACTCCTCTGTGGCACTTTCAGGTAAGTACATTTGACTGCATTGTGAAAAGAAGTCGGTACCCACCAACTGCTGATATCACCTTTTGTTCATAAAAGTGACCTGAATCATTGCTTGCTGTTTAGCTGCTCCAAATCTGCAGTCATCATCATGTTAATATCATCTACTACTATAAGCTAGCAACTTTCAAGTAAATATCTCGAGAGATATTTTGTGCAATTTTTCAATGGTAGCATAACTTTAGAGTACACAGCTTTAGATATTTGTTTTAAAAATTGCCTAGATATATCTACCTGATTCTGATACATGTGTTGTCACTTTGATGTGTATGCTCTGTGTGTTGCAGTGAGTCAGATACATGTGTTGTAACTCTGATATGCATGTGTTACCATGATTCTGAGCTATTGTATTTATTCTAACAAGCGTACATGCCCTAATTAGCAGTATCTACCATCGACCTTTCACAAAACTATCATATCAGATCCACCGTCTGTTGTAAAACACTCCCCTGTCACCCACTGAGCCAGTGACAACATCAGAAAGTTCCATCTGCAACCTCTGCACCCATTTTACCAGGGTAACCATCATCATCGTGTGGATGAATAAATAACATCCAGTCACTCTACATTGACTGTCACTGGAGCCATGTGTTAGTTGACATTTGCTGTCTCTACCTGGTGGATGACACTGGTGGAGACAGCAGAACTACTCATCTAAACAAATCTGTCATCTACCCAATGCTACCAAATGTTTACCAGTCAATTATGTGTGATGGAAATAATTTTATTTACACACAGGCAGATGCCGTTGGGCTGGTCACCTGTAGGGTTCACAGAATGTATACGGTATGTGTTGCTGATACATTTGTTGTGATGCTTTCAACGCTGACTGTGCCTGTAGGTCAAGGTCGTGGTGGGTCATCCAGTAGCAGCAGCAGTAGTGACCTGGAGGTCGCTAGGCACAGCGCGTCTTCCCTTGAGTCTGTTGGCATCATGCAGGAAGGAGACCTCGACTTCCTCGACAGTCCCATCCTCATGTCGAAGTCCATCTCAATGATGGGTGACACGTTTCTCGGCCACTCGACCTTGGCCTTCAACCAGTCGAAGCTGTCGCTCTCCAGGTGGAGCAACACCAGCAACTGTGTCCTAGACCGGAGCCGACACACGCGGGAACGGAACATGTCGGCACGGAATACGATCAGTGACACGAGCATGTGCAGTCAGTCAGTACTCAACCTCTCGCCCGTGTCTATGAGTGCTTTGCTTGCTGGAGGCGATCTCGTAAGTGTGCTCTTAATTTTCATTCAGTTGTGTTTTTGCAGCATAGTTATTTATTATCTAAAGGACAGCTCTAGAACTGCTACAAAACTCACGACTGAAGTAGGGTTCTCGTTGAGAGGAAAATTAAGTAGAAGTGAAACCGTTCTTGTATTTTTATGGCATCATGAACTAATGTAATCTTTCAGAAAATATTTAGAATTGATGCAGTAGAAACATTAAATCAATGCAATAGATTTGTGAAATGTTAAGCAACATTTTTTGTTGTTCAAGATTTGTCTGGTGTTCAGTATTCTCAGCTGATTTGCTGGTTGTTTCTAGCAGTGTTTAAACCAGCAAGCACAGTCGCTCCTGTTGCATCGTCTAATATTAGGGATGGGACAATTAATCGCAGTTCACGGTATTCGCGGTTTTAAGGCTCACGGTTCGGTGCACCGTCGTCAGTTTGCGTACCGCGGTTTTTTTCGATTTTGATAAATGGCACATCGTCATCACCTAATCGGTGTTTCGGTACACGTGAATGACGTGACGTATGTCAACAGCCGCTAGACATTCCTCACATATCTTATATATTTATAAACATACACATAAAATTAAATCAATTACATACACTATTGAAACAAATAAAATTCACGAAACAATCTCGCGCAACAACTCGCCGGCAAGACGTCATGGCGAGCATGGCCACCGGCGATGGTTACACGTATTATTATTACAAGCATTTATAAAGCGCCATATCTCCGGGACCAGCCCGTTCATAGGCGCGTACACACATTACAATAAAATGTACATAGAATCATACAAAAGATATCTAAAAATGTATAGCATGGTATATATATATACATGTGCATAGCTAGGTATAGGATATTGTTTCTAAGATTGCGTAAATAATTTTTTTATAAATAAGATTAATTTAAAAAGTAAAACATAATTATTATACAATAAAATAATAATACCGAAATTAATATTTAAAATAAATAAATATGTATATAAAATAATATATTTTTGTTTATAAAATAATACTAATACAAGTAATGATTCATAAAATACATTATCATGAGAGTGTCACACAGAACAGTTCCTCATTGGTAGTATGCTAGTTTAAATAAATGTGTCTTGAGGAGGGTCTTGAATTTTGCTAAAGTGACTGACTGACGAATGTTTTCAGGCAAACTGTTCCAAAGCACTGGTCCAGACACCGAGAAAGCCTGCCTGCCGTAGCCCTCCAGATTGTAGCAAAGTTTAGAAACGTAGGCTAAGTTTTAGGTTATTTTAGGATAAAACCGGAATCCATATTTAGCGACACCGCGATAAAATATCGACGTAACGCCACGGTAATCTACGGCCTTCGCGTAACAGTCGCCGGCGATGTCGACTTTAGTTTAGGAACATTTTGATTTGTGAATTTTATTCGTCACAGCAATTTAAATGATTTAATGTTATGACCTAGCCTATGTATATGTAATATGAGTTATTAGAGAGGAAGTTTCGCGGCTGTAGGGGTCGTTTTCATGATTAGATCAGAAAGTAAAAGATCGTTTTGCGGCGCTGGAAAGAATAACAAAATGGCGACCGCGGTGCGATTACCCAGACGCCGTGAGGTGGCAGCACTTTTTAGCCCCTCAGACCGAATTTGAAATAAATTAACTGAGAATAGTATTTATATCAAATATTATTAAAAAAAAAACGATTCAAAATGAGGATACTCTTTATCAGATATTATTTATTAAAAAAAACCGATTCAAAAGTAAACTTATACTGAAACGTGTCCCACATAAAATAAACAGAATAAATAATTTTGTTGTTGTTAATATGTTGTCTCATTTATTATTTTCTACTTTTTATTTTGTGTATTTCCCTACTTAGTGGCTGTAGGAGCCTCCTAGTCTTGATGTTAGTCGTTGTAAGCGCCCCCAGTGTTGAATGTTGCAAACCCCTCACGAGAGACTACCCCTCTTTTAAGACCGCCCCACTCTGATTTGGGGGGCGGTCTTAAATGAGAGGTTCCACTGTACTGCACTTAAACATTTTCATTAAAAATGTTGTGTGATAGGTGGCGTGGTTGTGGAAAGTATCGTGAATATATCGAACCGTGGGTCAAATATCGAAAATCGAACCGAAAATTTTAAATATGTATCGTCCCATCCCTATCTAATATATTATTATGTGGTGTTGATTTGTGTGTATGTTCAAATACACACCTTCCTTCTCCCCTCAGCCTCTCTTGCCCGAGGTGGAACCGACAACGTTGAACGACTACTTCCAGTTGATGGGTGTCGACCTTGACATCAAGACAAAACCACGACGCAGCATTATTCCCTTTGTGTCGGTCAGTCTAATCCTCCCACTGCCATCAATATTTTAAAGACTGCTCATTCTAGCTTGATAAGTGTATTGTGTTTATACAAAAGGAAGACAGATATGGTTTAATATTAAGGTTGCATCTCATGGGTGAAACCATGGTAACCAGATCTTTCTGGGAAATTCTGAATTGTGTAGTTTTTTATAAAGAAAATGGATGGAGTAGTTTGGTTTAATAAAAAGTACACTAATAATTCTTTTAAAAAGTGGAACTTTAGTATCAGTTAATTTTCTTTTATTTATAAAAATGACATTTCTAATCTTTCTTTTATTTATGAAAACAATGGATTATATTTCTACCATTATAATAATTTTTTAGTCATCCAAATTGCACAAATAATTTGTTTCGAGCTAACCTGCCACTAACGGCAGCAGTGGATTCAATCGTTTGTTAAGTATGAACGATTAATATTGTTTATGTTATGTAACTTGTTGATTATTCAACTTTTAGAAAATGTACATTGTTCCTATCAACAAAATATGTATTTGCTCCTGAAATTTGTACTTAAAGTGAGGCAGTTGATGTTCATGTCAAGTCATTGGCATTGTAGTATTCAGTGATCACAGATTCTGGGGACTAGTACTGAAGTAGCTCAAAGATAGGAGAAGTTGCTTTTAGGATCTATGACAATTAAGTTTAATGCGAAATGTCATAAGGACATACATAGACAAACAACAGCATAATAACATTACAGTACTGAGGTGTTATATTGTGCAAGAACACATCGGTATATACTTAGCGATGATGTTTGTCCGTCAGACGAGGTCAGCAGAGACAGTGAGTGAGCAGTTGCAGCTGGGCGTCTACCCCCCTCAGGTAGAGATGTACCAGTGGGCCAACGACAGCATGACAGCACAGATCCACAGGTCAGTGACCACTAGGTAGCAGGGACACTGCTTTATACAGTGGTCATCCTAACCTGGCCGTGGGCGTGGTTTGCCTTGAGCCGTGTGTTGTGTTGGATATGAGTGATAACTCCATTGTACATGTTTATAACGACTTCTGTTTTAGTGTGCAGGCATACATGATACTGTAGGATGTAATAATAATTCCGTTGCTTAATATAGCGCTTTTTAGCTAACTAAATATCAAAGCGCTTCACATTAATACGATGTGTTCACTAACCTAAAATATAAATTAGCTAAATACATAAGGTAAGATAACAATAAATAAGCTAAGATAAATAAGTAAATAAGTTAAGAAAAAAACTTAAGATCAATAAAAACACATTACTATGACGTATTGCCCAATTCTAAATATAGACTAATTAAATACATAAGGTAAGATCAAATCAGTAATCTAATTTAAATTAATAAATAATGTAAGAGCAATAAGTAAGTACAAATAAATAAATAAGCTAAGATAAATAATTATAAAACAATAAATTAGTGTGTAAAAATACAATTCCAAACCGAACAATTTAAAACCAAGCAGCGTCATAGAATACAAATGAGTGTCATCAAGGCAGGTAGTGTAAACAAAATAAGTGAGTTTTAGGTATACGTACAGTTGTTCTCTAGCTATCTCAGCTACTCACTAACTAGGTGATCGTGGCCCTACGGGGTATATACCCTATAGGTCAGCCAACTAGGCTAAGCAGTGTGTAACAATATTACATTGTGTACCAGTATGTTTGTACAATTATGAAACCATTTTACGATTCTGAAACCAGTATTCCGTGATATGGTGTGTTACATCACCAGTGGACAAGACTAAGAGTAATTCTCGGTCTTTCATGACAATGTAAACTTCATAAATTGAGCAGAAAGATGACATTCCACACATTCTAGACTTCTCTTCCATTTGAAAAGTACATGTCTCCAGAAGACCAGATAGTACAGTTTGACGAATGGTTTCCCACATATAGCAATACCATGCAGAATGCCTCTGAAAAAACATCGTGTATAAAATATATGGTATCTAGTATTATCTACTGCATACCGTAAAATTAAAAGTTTATTAGTACAACTGTTCGAAACATATATATTTGAATTTGCATTACCCCTAAGCTAAACCCTGGGCTTCCTGAGTATTTAGGCACTACATAATTTTTTATTTTATTTATTGCAATGTTAAGATTTTAGAGATATTTTATGCAAAAACTAGGTGTGTCCATATTCCATATCTTGATTTTAAATGTGCATTATGAAAACTCTGAGAATGTGTCATATATTTACATACAGTCTGAAAAGTTAACATAAGATCTAAAGGGTTAACAAGGGAATGTTTGATGCTATTTCTTTGGAGTAATTTACAGAAATGTCTCAGCAAATGCCTTTATGGAAACTGTTCAATGTCAACTGGAAGGAGGGCGTACTAGAAAGAGGGGCAGGGTGTAGAGAAACTATCATGCGTGTATGTAGTGCTGACTGGAAGGAGGGCGTAATTGAGAGAGGGGGAGGGTGTAGAGAAACTATCATGCGTGTATGTAGTGCCGACTGGAAGGAGGGTGTACTAGAGAGGGTGTTGTGTGTATGTAGAGCTGACTGGAAGGAGGGCGTACTAGAGAGAGTGTTGTGTGTATGTAGAGCCGACTGGAAGGAGGGTGTACTAGAGAGGGTGTTGTGTGTATGTAGTGCCGACTGGAAGGAGGGCGTACTAGAGAGGGTGTTGTGTGTATGTAGAGCCGACTGGAAGGAGGGTGTACTAGAGAGGGTGTTGTGTGTATGTAGTGCCGACTGGAAGGAGGGCGTACTAGAGAGGGTGTTGTGTGTATGTAGAGCCGACTGGAAGGAGGGTGTACTAGAGAGGGTGTTGTGTGTATGTAGTGCCGACTGGAAGGAGGGTGTACTAGAGAGGGTGTTTTGTGTATGTAGAGCCAACTGGAAGGAGGGTGTACTAGAGAGGGTGTTGTGTGTATGTAGAGCCGACTGGAAGGAGGGCGTACTAGAGAGAGGGTGTTGTGTGTATGTAGTGCCGACTGGAAGGAGGGCGTACTAGAGAGAGGGTGTTGTGTGTATGTAGTGCCGACTGGAAGGAGGGCGTGCTAGAGAGAGGGTGTTGTGTGTATGTAGTGCCGACTGGAAGGAGGGCGTACTAGAGAGAGGGTGTTGTGTGTATGTAGTGCCGACTGGAAGGAGGGCGTACTAGAGAGAGGGTGTTGTGTGTATGTAGAGCCAACTGGAAGGAGGGCGTACTAGAGAGAGGGTGTTGTAGGTGCAAGGAGCAGAGTGAGGACTTTGAGAGGCGTCTGCTGACTGACCTGCCCCCCGTCCTACGCGACTACAACAGCCCGGTGAGTGGCTCTAAACACGTGTGTCTCAGCCTTCTACTGTCGTTCAGCCTTCAGAAGACCACTACTAAGGAGTGAGATCAATTTTAAGGGCAAATATCATATCAGCTCATACGAAAGTCAGTGAAGTGTAGTCCGTTACTTGTGTCTCGTCATGTCCTAACCTCGCTGACCCTTGACCTCTGTTACCAGGAGAACCAGCGGACACTGCAGGGTTTGGCCACCAGAAGCAACCTGCAGTCAATGATCATGTTCAAAGAGTGGCGCGGGAAGATTGTGCGCGGCATACTGGACAGAGTGCGGGTGAGAGAGAGCTTACTTTCTTGGTGTCCTCAACAACTCGCCTTAATTCATCTCATCCACATCGAGTCAGGTTCAGTGACAGTCACATGTGTAGTGACTATTATATCATACGTCGTATGTGCATCTGGTTTAATAAAACGCGTATGTTGAAACATTGAAAGAATTCACTGGGCCCATTAGACTATTAGTATATATGGTATGAACTTCAAATGGTAGTGCCAAATATTAAGTCTAGTCCATTGTTGAACCTTTTATATGGTATTGTGTTAAACTAGTGGGTAAATACGGGTAATTTCAAGACAGAACAAATATATATCTCCGGCCATGCCCTCAGGGCTCTTGGGCAAAATGTCCCAGTAGCACGTTCTGGTGTTGATTTTTTTCCATTTACGAGATCACCTTTTGAGCAAATTGTAGAACATGTGACATGTATCATGTGACTTGTGGAGCAGGAGGAAGAGCAGGAGCTGGAGGAGGCCGTTGAAGAGTTGAGAGTCGCCAACAGTCAACTCACAACACAACTTGACACTCTCACTCAATGTGAGTACAACCATTGTGTGTTCTGAGTAATCTTCATGTCAACCTACGTCACTAAATAAGTGTGTACCACTAGCCCACTCTCAGTACACCAGCACTCATTGTCATTTGTATTGAACTTGTGTTAAATAAATAACCACTTATCCCCATCATTAGATGTGGGTGAACTAACTACTGCTCCCAAAACAAGCCTGTCAGATATCATTATATGCTATTAGCAGCAACATAATATATTTAAAGTTAAAATAAATATCAGTTAGATCAATGTTGTGTTGTATTAGCATGACGCTCTGACTACGTGCTCTAAATGAAGCTGTCACCTTTTAAACTATAATATGACTGTATTATAACTAGCATTCTGCAAATGTTTCACAGAAAACTGTTTAAAAATAGTTTGCTATAGCTATTTATTGCTTGCCCATTGCACAGATGTTTAAAAAAAGAAATATGTTTAAAATTGCAGTCTTGAGATCTGTTGCTGTAGCTTTGTGGTGCTTTAGTTCTAATGACAGTCTTATCGTGTGTGGTTTTAGTTCTAACAACAGCCTTGTTATGTGTGGTTTTAGTTCTAACGACAGCCTTGTTATGTGTGGTTTTAGTTCTAACGACAGCCTTGTTATGTGTGGTTTTAGTTCTAATGACAGTCTTGTGGTTTGCTGAATCTGATTTCAGATGATCAGGAGTTGTGTGACCTGGAGAGCAAGTTGGACAGTCAACTGTCCCAACTGGACTTCCTAGAGGTTCAGCTGCCTGCTGTCCAAACAGGTCCGTCTACAACCCATCACCCAACACTCCATTTCATCACTCACCCCTTCCATCTTCCACCCCTCCATTCCATCACCCACTTCTCCCGCCCATCATAAACCCCTGCTTTTCACCACCCACCCTCTCAACAGCATTTTGTTGTGTCTTGCATGCGACCTATTTCTTGGACACTGCAACAATGTAGCAACATTTTCAAAATTGTGATTACTCTTCCTCAAGCATTATTGGGTAACTCCGCTACTTTGTAATATTTTAAAGCTCCCTAAAAGATCTAGTTACATTGTCTCAGTTACTCTTGCCACTGAATGCTTCATGTTAACATGAAGTCATCAGTCTTGCGTGTTTACCTGTATAGAACTGAGAACAGCTGAAGACAGGAAACGCCTGGTGGATGCTGAAGTCACTAAACTGAGCACGGACAAAAGTCGACTAACCGAGGAACTGGCATCTCTGAAGGTGCTCAAAGCCACGGCTGAACAGGAAGGAGCCGAAATGGAACAGAGGGCACCAGATATGCCCATTGAAGACCACTGGGACAAAATACAGCGCTTGTTAGAGTAAGTCTTTTCAGTAGTCATTTGCTTGTTTTACAAGAAAGACAAAGATAACTGATATGGAGCATTTATAAGACTATCTGATAATGTAGCCTCAAACGGGCTATCTATTTGACAACAATATACCTGACAGGGGCATCATATTGCTTGGCAACCAGGGCCAGCAAGCTTACAAAATGGCTGATACATACATGTGAATATGTCAGACAATGTATTCTAAATCATATTGAAATAAGTTTGTACCCACTTTCAATTTTCAATTATTTCTTTGTATCAGAAATAAGGTTTAAAAAAGAACGGCAGCAGATGTTGATCATGTTGACCTTCTAAAGTCGTGCATGAGTAAACATAGGCCAGGTTTGACAGGGCAGCATTATAATTGCTGCACTGGTTTCTGGATTGGTCAGTTGTTGGACTTCAGTGGCAAGAATTCAGCCATGCTGCATGAAGTGCACATAAAACCTGATTGCCTTACACCTACTCCCTTCACACAAGAGGTGATGTGGAACCATGTGCCAGGAGAACCAGCGGACACTGCAGGGTTTGGCCACCAGAAGCAACCTGCGGTCAATGATCATGTTCAAAGAGTGGCGCGGGAAGATTGTCCGCTTTTACGTTTTACGAAGTTTATCTTGACAACGACAAATTTTGAAGCAGAATGCTGGTAAATACTCATTACACTGAGTACCCTTGGCTTCTGATGGAGTTTGTGTGCAAGGGTGTATTTCCTCCTCCGTGATACACTGCCACAACCAGTGTCATCCTCCCGTCACATGACCTCAAGTCACATGACCATTGCGTTACAGTTACAGCACCTTCCACCCGGAGACGTGGGATGCTGACTCCGGGGCCCTGTTCTCAGCCCTCAACGGCTCCCTACACCTGCGATTCCAGTTCGCCGGACGAATGTCATGTGACAGTGTACTGAAGTGTCAGCCAGCACTGCACATCTCTGACATGGAGATATGGTCAAGACTCACTGGTCAGTTCACACACGTTTTCATCAATGTACAACTCTTGAGTGATATTTCTTCTTAAGTCACAGTCAATTTACCTTTTCATCCGCGACGTTTCAACAGATGGCTACCACTAGATGGCGACACAGTAGCAACTATTTCCTATAGTCGTATTTACATAGCATAAAATTTTCATAACATTTAATTTGACCATTTTCATATGTTGTGTATATATGTGTTTAAATAGTATTTATATGTATTCTAATTATTTTAATGACTTTTTTATTTCTTTATTGTGTTGTGTACATTTTACATCATAATAATGGTTAGTATCACTTTAGTATCGATGTTTTTTCTATTTAGTAATTTCTATTTAAAATATGTCATAGCTACATGTGTATACTTAATGGTGATTTTTTATTGGGATAACATTTCTGAAAATGTGTTATTTGCGGTTGTTATAATTTCAGATGAAGCGCCGGCCAGAGAGCAGCTCGTTCATGGTATTTTGCTCAAAGGCGTGTTGGCCAGAGGCAAACTGACTGACCAGTGTCCGGACACCAACAAACTGCCCGCTGTAAGTGCACGTGTACTCAACTCACTAATATCAATGACCTCAACCTCTCCCTGCCTCCCTTCTCCCCACCGCTGTGTTACTGCCTTCCCCTCAATAATCTTGCTCCCCTCCCCACCACTTTGTGTGTTGTTGTTGTCTCCAATCATACAGAGTCTCTCGTTGAAGCTGACAATGTGTTGTCTGTCACTGATGCTGACAGTGGATCACTGATGCTGACAGTGTGTTTGTTGCCTCCAGTTCATACGGACCCTGTCAGTGATGGTGACGGATGCGGACCACATCCATGACCAGCTGTGTGCCATTGAGCTGCGGCACGAGGTCATCGTAGACACATGCACCAGCAGGTGAGAGTTATGACATTACTACCAGGACCATATCATTTCCACCAGGACGATATAATTTCCACCAGGACTGTATCATTACCACCAGGACCATATCATTTACAGAACACACTCTGTCATAAGCCATTGCAAAATTCCATATCCATAAATACACAAATCCACCTATGTATAACAGAGGACACTATTTCTGTGACACAATTATGTGTCTTGATACTTTTTTCGGTAAACATTTAACTTGCATGCAAATAAATGTACAAAAGTTTAAATAGTTTGGTTTAGTTCATGAACCACTAACTATGGAGGGTTAGTATATATAGTTAGAAGGTGGGTGTGTAGACGTCATGAACCACATTGGAGGATGAGTTAGGGTGTGAGATGTGTACCAAATTGGCTATACATATTTATGATTTGTTAACTACACTAGCTGAAGCATAAATTACTTAGTCTGTTGTCTACGTGATGCTTGTAGTCATTATTGTCAAGTGAACATGTGCCTGTTTCTGGGAAGACATTTAGTAGGTACAGTGTAAGTGATGTTGTTCCAGTGTTGAGGTGCAGTTCTCCAGTCGCAAGGCACATGCCTTGTTCCATGTGAAATTCCAGCTGCCGGCAGACAACCCGTCACAACCGTCGTACCCCTGGACATTCAAGACCACCATTGGAGTCATCACGTATGTAGCATGCTGTACATTTGGTTTCTCATACCTTCAGCGTCAACAGATCTAGATTGAACAAGTGTGTCATCCTAAGCAAAAATACCTGGGCAAAGTTCTGAGCTTTTGACTTACCAAGACTTAAATCCAACATTTATGTATACTTGTCAGTGTCCGTAACCTGTCCTGAGATATTAGTTGATTTTGTTTTTGGATGTTATCACGCTGCTACTATTTGTATTATCTTTATAATGTGCAAATGTAACCATTGTTGATGAAACAAAGCGTGGCACATTATTTTCATGCACTATCAGATTCTGGATCCAACAAATTCACTTTCAGTCTGGAATCTCAGCAATTATAAATGAAAACCGTCTGTGGTGTTGTCAGTTGTTAACACGTCGAGTGTCTGGTGTGTTTTCAGCGAGACTGACGTCACGCAGGTGATGTCAACAGTGACGCCAGGGCCACAGTATCTACAGCGATGTGTCCACGCCATTGACCACTTCCTTCTGCAGCGCCAGACCAAAATATCTCTCTAGATGTGCATTGTGTCAACTTCTTGTCACACATCACTTTTATAACTATCAGATCATCCAAACTGGACAGATTTTTCATGTACACTGCACGTGAATCCATTGGATTTTGAGATGAATTTGTCCTATCATATTTATTTATTTCAAATGGAAAAATCATGCTGAATTCACATCTTGTGTTCGCCGTGCAAACGTAGCATCAAATGCAAATATATAGTAGATTTCTGGCCAAAGCTGGTAGTTTTTGTTTATGTATGTTTTGTAGTGTGATAGATTATGGGATCAGAATAAGATTGCTATGCTATATATAATATTATGAGACACTTCTGCAGTCATTGTGAATGTTGGGACTGACTCGATACATTAGACTGAGCTCTGTATAGTGTAGTTTAGTCATTTGGAGGTAACTGTAAATGACATACAGTGGCACTGTTGTGTAGCTTTGTTCTCACGTCCACACACACTAATGTAGTAGTGTTCCACTATTGTAGATCAAGTCACTTGAAGGTAAAGGTATATTAGCGTGGTACTGTTATATCACCTTGTTCTTTTATGTCCACACTCACCACACATACTTATATACCTGTCATGTACAGTCAAAAATTGCATTCATTCTTTGTAGTATGTAAGATTTGATTAAATGTGTAGCACTTGTTTTTTGAAAACACTGCGTTTGTCTGCATTTGTCATAAATGTTCACATGACATGTATGTCCATGCACAGCATACAAATAAGTGTACGTACGCGTGTGACAGATCTTAATGGGACAATGAGCCTCACAACAAAGGCAAATTGTTCATTTCACTAATACCAATGCGTCCGTGTTAATTTGTAACCATGTTACAGGTGGTGGTTAAAAAATAGAAACTCAATACTTCCCCCACGCAAATGTATTTCGAGTTTTTCCTCATTTTGGTCAAATGAACATTGCAGTCGTATATACGCTATTGTAACAGAAAGTTCTTACAATTATTGTTGTTTGATGCATGTCACGTGACACTATTTCGCCCAGCTCAGTACGTTCTGAACATGACACAAAACACATACAAAGTGCAGCAAACAACAGCTATCCGGCTCTTCGACACGTCCCGACTGTGATGGTTTACAATAGAACTGTACTCTGGTCGATTGAAACGTTTTGGTCGCTTGTCGGGTGAACCAAAAGGAGAGAACTCCAGTCACAAGATGTCCACGTGAGGAAACGGCGGGACCTGCATCTCATTACTGGTTACGACTTTGGCAGTGTCATGCTTGCTGTCCTCCACGTCATAGTAGCATCATTCACATTTCTCAAGGCACTCCTCCAAGTCACTGGCACTCCTCCAAGATCAACATTCGGAAAACGGTGGCATCGTACACACAGTGATATAAAGTAAAACATAGGTAAGTTATATAGCTAAATATCTTTCCTTAGAAACTTTAAAAGTGGTTTACCCCTCAGTCCCTGGAAGAGGACAATTTTATGGGCAAGGCCATATTCCGATAGAAGACCCGATGTCTCGATTGCAGCCTGCTCCTTCCAGTTCCACATCACCCACTTTATAGATTACCATTTCAATGAAGTCGATCAAGTTCGCGTGCCTTGTCAAGCCGCCCTTGCACGAAAGGTTCAATCTATGCTATATGTGATGCTACTTACAACATCATGGTCGACCATCTAACAATATTTGAATTTTTGTATGCATACAAAAGTTTTCCTCCTACAGGCAACTTAATTGGAGCGTGGGTACATAACTATCAAAAATTTGTCAGGATATGAAGTAACGTCTTTTTCTTTTCGAAACACCCCATATGTGCCCCACATACTTCACCTATCTCTCAGAGGACATAGACCTATATTCATACTTATTTCAGGATAATGCAATGAAATATTAAACACTGCCCGAAGCTTCGTGTGGATCATTGTATTATATTATGGATGCCACGAGAACATTTTTAAATGTAGCCCCGAGACCACAACGATAGCGTAACATGTACAACCGTTACTTGTCAAATGAGGGCCGGACATGAACGGATACATACGTCACGCTGGTTGTAGAAATTTTGAGACACCCGGGGTGACAATTAAGGGGATGGGGTGTGAACTTTGTAATAATTATAAATATATTTATTCAGGACAGCTAAATGCAGTACACGGAGATATATATACCCCGGTGCTGGAATGCCGTGGAAACCTACCCCAAACAGTGGCAAAGAATTATTCTGTAGACGTAGCAATAGACTATATTGTATACATATCAATATAATAGTCGATATATAGACTACATCTATCTGGTATCGGTGACCGTGATCGGTATAACAACTTTTATAATAACAGATAGATAATCACAGACATATTTAGCCATTACGAATTTACGTAACATTATAATAGTGATCATGGAAAATTCCCATGGTTATAAGCACACCAACCACAGTGCATACGCCACGGAATGCGGGGATTTCCCAGTCCGTGGTTATGTTAACGGGTCTCTAATAATAACGGATGCCAACTACCGGCGAGTAGCGCCATTTCGTGAATCCGTGATGACGCAGTTACAACGTAACCCAGTATTGGAATGGTTTCTCGAAGTTTTATTAAATCCAATTCAGCAACTTTACGACTTGTCAAGAAGGTTGGTCGCGTTTTAACAATACCGCTATTGCATTCACATCGCATCGCATAACACTCCACAACACACAACATGGCCGCTGGCATGCTCAGTTTGTATTGCATTCGCCAGGTGGCGTTACATTTACGGAGGCCATACATTTTAACCACGTGCAGCCTATAAGGTCGCAGTGTTTTAATTGCTCCAAAAAAATAAATTAAGGTCCCACTTAGTGCAGTAATAACTTCCAGTGACTCTTTTATATAAGCATCTAAAATATATGGCATACCCTGTTTAATTTGGACAATGGTTCCTGATCAATAATATAGGGCACGAATTTGCCATTATTTCATGTATTTTTTAATGCTTCGACTCGATCTTTCTTGGCAATGCTGTTTTTGTTTGCACCCTTTATCGATTTATTGTGTTTGTTTCAATGAGTATGTTTGTAATATAGCTAAGGTACATGGCAATCGTGGAGCTTTACATCAGTTCAACTGACAGTTAAACGTTATAATTCTTTTATGCAGTGGTTGGTTAGCTTAAATTAAGAAATATGCATGGCGACACAAAACTAAACTGAATAAAGAAAGCATAATGGCACACGTAGAATGTAAAACAAAATTAACTAAACTTAGAGTTATATAGTATGTACGTGCAACTACATCATTATCATTACTTTTTTTATTATCACTATTATTATTATTTAATCGGTATATAAACTTATTATCATAACGTTTAGCTATTTAGAACTATCACGGACGTACACACCCGTGAACGGGACATCCATCGTGTCAAAATAACGTACGTTGTATTATGACAAAGGTTTTTCATGTTTTTTTGTAGATGAGACCGTGAGGAAGTTGACGGCCACCGCGCAGCAGGTCGGTGTCCACGACATACGTCTCGCCGAGATGGACGTGCGCTTCCAGTGTCTCGAGACGTCCGACTACGGGGCCGGGAGTTCTCATCTGGAAGGTGACGGACTACGCACGCCGCAGACGGGAGGCCTACAACTACAATGTCATGGTTAGTCCGATATGAGTTTCCACGCAGTGAATCATGAACAACCACAAGCGAGTTTTCCACTACACAACTGTGATTTATTCGAAATGTAAGCTGAATGATACACTCAAATCGGTGTGCCCGTTCAGAGTTAATAGTTATAATAATAGAGATTCATATATGTATCTGATGCCAGCCTGTTCACATACGTACTCGCATACGGAAACGCGCACACACAGAGGCACACGCACGTACGCACAGTTACATATTTTCATATGGCTGCGTTAACATTTTATTTCCATAATACACTGTGTACCATTCACGAAATGTGTGGTACGTGTGTGTGTGTGTGTGTGTGTGTGTGTGTGTGTGTGTGTGTGTGTGTGTGTGTGTGTGTGTGTGTGTGTGTGTGTGTGTGTGTGTGTGTGTGTGTGTGTGTGTGTGTGTGTGTGTGTGTGTGTGTGTGGTGTGGTGTGGTGTGGTGTGGTGTGGTGTGGTGTGGTGTGTGTAGTGTGATATGGTGTGTGCGTGTGTCTGAGTGGGTGTCAATTTCTTTTGCCTCGATATTATGAATGTTTTTTTTACAAAATCAAAATATGAAATTATAATTACACAGTAGGAACACATTAGGCCTTATGTTAACGCACAGTATAAATACAATACTAATACTATATTTCTTTTGCGCCAATATCCTCGAAGATCGAGCTCAGTGGCACGAAAAAACCAAGGGATTAAGCAAACTCGATCGTGATCGTAAGATAATACGTGAGTTGTCAATGGATGTATGAAGTTGCTAGAAAGCTATAAGGAGGATAGGCCCCATTAATGAGATAAGTTTTAGACGTCGGCGGAATGAAATTAACTATATTACCTTCTGATTTAACAATGGCATGAAGCGAATGTACGGTGTCTTGGTTACGACATGATTATTCTTCTCACTTCAGCAGTTGTGGCTGGTTCAAACGATGCGAGTTGAGAATTTAGTTGTGGAGAGTCAGCATTTATAGTGTCTGGAGTTTGATCTATGAAAACTGAATGAATTAGGCTGATTTTGTCTTTAAAATGATTAGAAAAAGAGTTACACAGTGAAGCTTGATTGATGTATGGGTTGGTAGAGAATTAAGGAGCAGGCCGCCTGTGTAAGATTTGATTTATGCATTTCCAAATAAAGTAGTGTGGTGTTCTTAAAACTGCAGTAATGTCAAACACAAAAATGCAGAATTTGGATTAGAAAATATAATTTGACCGCGCAGTGAAAAATAAACATGTACCACCTTACGCCACTTATAGCGACCAACAATAACAATAACCATGGGATTTCCCAACTTCTCGTTCGCACGGCCCGGGGATTTTCCGGGGATTTCCCAACTTGTTGTTGACAGCTTTTCGTTGACTGGAAAGTCAAGTCCTAATACTCGATCAATAACTAAATACAGGCCCAGCTCCACAATCACGGTAAGTATTATTTTCAATGTGTCATATAATATACTGTCTTGCTTTCTTATCCTTGCCGAACTGGCTCCGGCTGGTTGTGTAGCCAGGATTTCAGGATTTTGTACTGTAGGGAGCCATCCGATATATATATATATATATATATATATATATATATATATATATATATATATATATGTATATATGTATGTATATATATATATATATATATATATATATATATATATATATATATATATATATATATATGTATGTATATATATATATATAAGTTTATTTAAACAACTAAGTAAATTAGTTAACTGAACTGGCTATATAAAATTTTGCTGACAATCTAATGTTATATACAGTGTATATCTAGGGTAAAATTAATAAACATGCATGGCGACATAAAACTAAAGTGAATAAAGAAAGTGTAATGGCACTTAGAAATGTAAAACAAAATTAACTCTTAATATAACAACTAAACTTAGAGTTATGGTGTGAACGTGCAATTATATACATAAGTAAATAAATAAGTAAGTAATAAATTAACATGCATGCATTAAAGTTATGCAACTAACTGTTCACGTGTCTCACGGCCGGTGGTTCGTGTGCTTTTCACATAACCACGATGGCTATCAATCAGTGCATAGGGAACTCCACCACCACCACCAACATGCTCGAGGCTGCGTGGTTTTAGTCAAATCGATCACTTACTCGTTTTGTAAGGTCCACGACCCATTCTATAGGCCTAGCTACACTTCTTGGTGGCTAATACATATAAATCAGTCGGGCGTGTCCGGTCCAATTATAGCGCGTTGGTAAATTTCAGGTCGTGATATGCAATTTTGCCTATTCATTCTCAGGTAACAAATGGTCTCGCATTTAAGGTGTTCCGTGTTCAAATCTAGAGCAAACAGCAGTACGTAATACTCTCTCTCTAAGAACACTTTACAACAGGAAATTATTTTGCAAAATGGTACAATTCATAAGAATGTCCACGTCTAATAAGTCAAGACTGAATGATCTGTATTTATAATAATTTATAATATAATATTATTTGTTTTTGTTACATTTAGTCGGCGCATCTGAAAGAAAATGTCATCGGTAGAGTCTAAAGGGTGGAAGGGCTACATTGCCAGCCCTGCGCCGATTATCAATGCCCTTCCCGGTCAAATGAATTGCGACATTTGCAACACCGGATTGACGCATAGGTCGCAGACAGAGTACGGCCTACAGATGTGTTTGTTCTGCATGACCAAGATTTTAGTGTCTGGAGAAGAAAGATGTCTACCTTATTGTGGAGATTTCGTGATGAAAGATACAGTAAGTATTAATATTATTATTATGTGTGTACAATACGGAAAGCGATGTTGAATTAATTTTTCTAACTACATATTTTCGTGTGTACATGTTTCCAACAAAATGTAGCGGATAACGCCATAGATGACCAACTCATGTGTGATGTGTATTTTAGAATGTTATCGTCAGTCAGCCCACATATATATAGACGATCAATGTGTAGCTGCGTATGTCTGCTTCCCCGCACTTTCAGAACTTTCTGATGGTAATGTTGAACATTCACTCCGTGTAGTTGTTGGCTTTCGATGGAGCCGAGATCACACAAAGGAATAGTTCAAACAAATGTTTACCTTACCTTTCCCGTCCACCTCACTTCTACAGACCTGTCCGTTCAAACACAAATCAGAATTCACAGCGAAACATACAAAATGGCCACTGTGGATGGAAAGAGGGAGAGAGAGTGAGGGAGGAGGAGATAGTCTACATCAGTTCATGGTACAAGCATAACATAAAGACGTTCAAGATAGTTCACTGTCCAGTGAAGTGGTCAACAGTTTCCAGACCTCATGGTGACCCTAGTATGTCATTAGATCATGCAAGTGTCGTTTGCCGCCATATTTATGCAATGTTGTAATTTTCACTCACGGATATTATTTTAACATCCGGAAAAATGTAAGCGCGATAAAGTTAAATAAAAGTTCTGCCTGAGGACATCGAGATGGCCTAGGTTGCCACCGCCATACTGTCGGTACTTAATCCTGCATGTTGTATCTGGTGGCTCAATCCCGCTTTGTGTTCTGTGGCAGGAGGTGGTGCAGAAAGCAAAGGTTAATCGAGATACGTTGGCCACAAAGACCGACTTGGCGGAGTACAAGAGGATGTGGCAAGAAGAGGTAGCCAGACAGGAGAGTCGGACTCGTAACTTGGAAGAACGCGTTGTCCGACTGGAAGAAGACCGTCGTAGCAGCATTGGCCTGTCGGGTAGGTGTGGTTCACGGTCTGGTCATCGGTCCGGTTCTAATGCCTTATCTTGAATACATACTTGAATACATTCTAGACTACTACTTTTAAATATATTAATAATCTTATCGTAGTAATTTTTTTTAAGTTTACATGTCTAATAATATGACTCACTTTTAAAGAATGTAGTTTAACCTGTAAATAGATACTTAATATAAGCATATTTTATACAGTTTTTATCGTGTTTTACAGCGTATCAGTAGTATTAAATTTCTTCTAATTATTATTATTATTATTTAACTAGTATACGCAAACTTATTATCATAACGCTATTTATAATTACCATGTATGTACACACCCGTGAACGGGACAGCCATCCCTGGTGTCAAAATAACGTGTTATTATTATTATTATTACATACAAATGTTGTTCATGTTTTTGTAGATGAGACCCTGAAGGAGCTTCAGGCCACCGCGCAGCAGGTCGGTGTCCACGATATACGTTTCGCCGAGATGGACGTGCGCTTCCAGTGTCTCGAGACGGCCAACTACGACGGAGTACTCATCTGGAAGGTGACGGATTACCGCCGGCGCAGGCGGGAGGCCTTCAACGGCACGGTTAGTTCGATATGAGTCTCCACCTAGTGCATCATGAACGTGTGTTTGTGTGTGTGTGTGTGTGTGTGTGTGTGTGTGTGTGTGGGGGGGGGGGGGGGTGGGTGGGTGGGTGGGTGTGTGTGTGTGTGTGTGTGTGTGTGTGTGTGTGTGTGTGTGTGTGTGTGTGTGTGTGTGTGTGTGTGTGTGTGTGTGTGTGTGTGTGTGTGTGTGTGTGAGAGAGAGAGTGTGCGAGTGTGCGAGTGTGCGAGTGTGCGAGTGTGCGAGTGTGCGAGTGTGCGAGTGTGCGAGTGTGCGAGTGTGCGAGTGTGCGAGTGTGCGAGTGTGCGAGTGTGCGAGTGTGCGAGTGTGCGAGTGTGCGTGTGTGCGTGTGTGCGTGTGTGTGTATGCATATAATAAATGCAATGTTATCACAATTACGTTGTTACTTCAGAGCCAGCCGTTCTATACGTCTCGCTACGGCTACAAGATGTGTGGATGTTTGTACATGAACATGGGTAGAGGCACACACCTGTCACTGCTGTTCGCACTCATGCGTGGAAAGTACGATGCCCTACTAGAGTGGCCCTTCCGTGCGAAGGTGACCCTGAGCCTACTCGACCAGTCGCCAGCTCGTCGCAACCTCTCGGACACGTTCCGTCCAGACCCGACCAGCTCGAGCTTCAGGCGTCCCTCAACAGAGATGAACATCGCTTCCGGCTGCCCCATGTTCATCTCACACCAGGAACTGCAGAACTCTCGCTTCCTGAAGGACGACACCATCTACATGAAGGTTGTTGTCGATACAACAGACCTAGTGTCACGCTAAAGGGAGGGTGCCAGATCCTCAGCCCAGAATTGGCCGAGCAGTAATTTGTAATGGGAAGTCTACTTTCCAGAACTAGGCAGCTAAACATCAAAGGGCATTGGGGTTAATTCTGCTCACCTAGGCATCATTAGCAATTAATTAATTTTTTTAATTGGATGTTTTGTTTACAATTTAAACGTGTTGCAAGAGGAATCTTTCCAGTTGTGAACATTGGTCCGAGCTTAATAATGCAATTAAACAAACATTGGCAGATCTTCAAATCTTCAGCATGCATGTTGTAATCATAAGAACGTAGTATTAGATTAAATAAAATCAGCGGCCGGAGTGGTCTCAGCGGCGGCCATATAAGTCTAAAGTCATTCTGAGTTGTTATCCAATTTTAGTCCACCTCCCTCCCTTCCTACCTGGACTGGCTCCATATTTGTTTGTAAATACTAGCGTTTAACGACTCCTCCAATAATACGATGAGTTAATAAATAACTGTCAGAAGGTTATTCTGGCCATATCCTTCCATATCTGTTGTTGACTTGGTGCATTGCATGAATAGACGTTTGCTGAAAAGATAGCTACTACGGTGCAATTAATGCCTATTCACACAATCGTCACCATATATAACCACGTCGCGTTTCAGCGGACTGTGGTAAACACTGTATTCTACAGCATGATAACTATATAAATTATTCATGTATTGCTTAATTAGCTATGCTGTTCATTCGTTTTGTCTCCTATGTTATGGATTGTTTGACAAACTTAAACAACATAAAATTATAATCAATCACACAGTAGGAACACATTAGGGCTTATGTTGTGCTGCCGTCGTCCATACTGTAAACACCAGTTATCAACCAGGAAGTTCTCGAGTTACATAACCAAGGCCCTTAGGCATAGTAACGGCCCTATTCAGTAGCTATAACCACAGTTCGGGGTATTCCCCACTCGGCAGTTGGTTGTAGTGTTGAGTTGTGTATCGTATCATTCGTATGCATTACTGGGTACAGGCGCAGTTCCACAAAAAACGTAAGTATTATTTTCAGTGTGTCACATGATGCTGTCTTGCTTTCTTACCTCGCCGAACTGGCGCCCGTTGGGTGTGCAGTTGCTGCTTGACCTACATTCCGATCGATAAACACGGTTGTTGTATGTAGACTGGAATAACAAAAGCAGTTGTCGGATGTGTCTGTGAGTCAGTGCAGGTGCCTATGGTCATGACTCATGCATGCTATGCTTGATTCTTCGACAACTCATACCCTGCCGTCATAATAGCCTATGCCGATTTCGTGGGTGCTGTGCACATAGTGTCACACACGCACCCGCACCCGCACACGCACACGCACACGCACACGCACACGCACACGCACACGCACACGCACACGCACACACACACACACACGTACGTAAGTGTCGCATTTCAATGTAGTGGGATTATAACGCCATATAACGCTATGGCCGACTTCGAGTGACCTACGCGCGTAACCCGAGTGACACGGGTAGTCCCCCCGATACCAATCGAACATTCAAGATCATTTGTTCAAGTGACCATTCTTGGCCTAGATAAACAGGGTGAAACTTCAAGGCCGCTACCCGAGAAAATCGCGGTTTGGAGCACAGATATAAATATAACACGCTATTCGAGGTTGCGTTTTGCCGTCATGAATAAATTAAACGCACATGGCGGTTTGTTTGTAGGACAGAAAGCCGCTGCTGCAGCAGGCGCTCACATGTAAACAATGGGCGGTGTGTCGTTGTCCACAAGTTCATACCCGGTGGTCATGCCCATAAAAATGCAATTTTTCACTTGTTATACTTTATCAGAAAATGTAGATGGCCTGTCAGTGTGGATACTTCCCATATGCCGGAATATTGGGGCAGATAAGCCTAAGCCTAAGGGTCATTGCGTGAATTAAGTCGTTTGTGTCAACTAGGCAGCTATAGAGCTGGGCCCAGTTTCATATGAAGCCGTGTAACTTTACGCGCAATTACGCGGTCTACTGGTCGCAGCTAACAGCGAATAGACAATGCAGCTTGCGGCCGGTTTCATGAGACCTATTTAGCATTTAGCCACTAGCATTGACCCCCCCCCCCCTTACGTCGCAGTGGGGAATCCCTGTATTTGTGCTGTGTCTGAACAACCTTTTTTCTTTCTAGCTGTGCCTTTGTCGTTCGTATAGTAAATGGGAAGCTATGATGAATGTAAAGGATATCCAGTGTATACATTAAAAATAATAATGTTGAGAGTGGGCGTGTCGGGAGCATACCGTACATTTTCAACTTCGGGAGCATACCGTAAATCCAGTATGTAAGACTAGAAGAGGTACAATGATATACTTTACCTATAAAACGAGGTGTCCCCCAATGATCAATTTTAGGGCCACTGATATTGTTATTTACTATAATTATATCAATGATTTCCAAAAGCCTGCATAACTTATGCTCATGATACTTGATGATACAAGTACAATTAAAACCTTCACAGATGACAGAAACACAGTGAATATTGAATATTTGATTAATAAAGACCTACAATAAACATATAGCTAAAACTACATACAAATGCATTAATTGTATTTTATTGTATAATGTCTATCCAACTCAGTTGAGTTGCCAATAAAACTTGTGTTATTATTATTATACATTATCATTAAAATATTAATAAAACAAAAGTTTTTTTCAAATGCCTAATAAATAGGATGATGAAGTAACATTAACAATTAACAGTGTAGATATTGAGAGATTTAACCAGTTTAATAATAATAATAATACAGTTACCATCTACTGATCTAGAGACACAAATGTAATTGAATAAACAAATTGCAAAAACACTTGTAAGAATAATATTTTCAAATAAATATAGCTCCCACATAGAATTAATGTTTAAGCAAAAGTTGAATACCAACTTATTGTAATTATATTATAATTTTATTATAAATATAAACATAAAACATTACCCGCAAACTTTCAAAATTGGCAGATAACACAAACCAGAAATATGCATAATCATTTCACACTAGCACACAGCAGAACATAATATACATTTGTAAAAAAAAGAGTATTAAAATAGTATGCCTCACACAATAAACAATACATATATTTGTTTAATCAAAACATAACCAATCACAATTTTAAAAAGACTGATATATTATGTAAAGCAGCATATTACACACGGATGCAAACATACTTCTACTGTTATAAATTACTACATATGCAAAATAATAATGAATTAACACTAACTCTAGCAACACATTAAGCCATAAACATATTATATTTTTACACATATCCTGTACTTACAATATGCGTAAAGTAGCAAATGTTAATAAACAACACTCAGGAATATACATGCTCCTAAATACAATTGGGCTATCCGTAATGGTCCGTCAATGGAATTCAATAATGACATAAAAAATTGCTAATTTAAAAACCCAAAGTGGCCCCTAAGATAGTGACTATTTATTAGTCATAATAGGGGCAAGTCAAATATTTTACAAATTAAATTTAAAATAACTATTGCATAGTTGCAGTTACAAAATAAATACATCTACTCTCGATTTATCCATCTTTCGATCTATTATATATAAGGTTGAGTAAAGTTTATTAAAAACGCCGAAACGACCAATATTTACCTGTAGGTACTTAGATATACCACTTCGCCGATGCAATTTCTGCGAGTTTGTTTTCAAAACGCTGCCAGCGACCGAAGTATCCCGCCGAGACTACCAATTTGTACCGGCCACCCGAAGTGGCAGTGCGACCGAAGCATCCTAAATGCAAAAACGAAAAACGAATTCGTTTTTCGTTTTTCTTACATCTCTTTTGAAAACGAATTCGTTTTTCGTTTTTCTTACTTCACTTTTGAAAATGAAAAACGAAAAAGGAATTCGTTTTTCGTTCGCAAATTTGAAAACGAAAAACGAAAAAGGAATTCGTTATCCGTTTTTCGTTCGCAAATTTGAAAACGAAAAAGGAAAAAACGGTATACACACGGACCTGTATTGCACCATTGCTGCACGGCCGAAAACATTCCACAGAAGTCCAATTAGCATCAATATTTACATAAAATATTCAAGGCGCAAGCACGTGTGTAAAATCAAAGCGAGCGACCAGTGATAAATTCGAAGTTGCCTTTGGCCTCCGCCATCACTTAACCCATTTCTGTTTATTATGCTGGTTGTTTCGATATCCAAGGAGGTGTACTCTAGGCTGTCATGGGAACTGTCGTAAGCGGATGAGTTGGCAATCAATGACACGACAGTGACGAGTGCCAAAAAGAGAGACTTCAGCTGTGGAACAGTTCATTGACGGACAGTGGTCTGAAGATTAATGTGGCGAAACAGCATATTTTCAACAACAAGGGAAACAACTGAACAAATGCAACTGACCGGAGAAGCCCCGAGGACCATAGACCATTTCATTATAATACGATAAGAAGACACCCCTAAACAGAAATCAAATGTATACGAGGTCATCATTAGACCCGCCCTAATATAAAATTATGGGAGTGAATGTTGGGCAATGAAAAATAATAATACGAGGACAATTTTCACCACAGAGATGAGGATGCTTCGTTGGGTATCGAGGCTGAAAGACATCCGTAATGAGGAAATAAGACGGCTACTGAACAATCGATGAGATCATGCGTAGTGGACGCCTGCAATGGTTGTGACATTTGCAAAGACGATAGGAGAATACTATTATATCCGCAGAAGTATGACCTTGGCGCTACCAGGGGTCAGACGACGCGGACGTCGAAGGAAGACGTGAAAACAGCAGACGGGAGAGGACACGAGGGACGTAGGGGTCAGTGTGGCTATGCCCTTATGAAAAATAGCATTTAAATACCATTCAAATACCATTGGTATTTGAATGGTATTCGAATGATACTTGAATGGTCCTAGGGGGTATTATGGCCAAGGGTATTTGATTGGTATCTGAATGGTCTTTTGAATTATATTTTGGATTCTTTGTACCGTTCAGTGGTATTGAATGGTATTTTAAATTAACGTTGAGAGTATCACTGAGATTAAATATCATTGAATGGTCCAATGGTACTGAATGATACTGAATGGTATTCAATGGTAACCATTGGCTCTTTTTGGTAAAGGTGACACTGGGCCGAGTTTCATGGAGCGTACTCAAGACATCGTAGCGGGCGATAACCCGTCGTAAGCCTAAAACGTCGTAAAGTTACGCTAGTTGCATTTCACGAGTATGCTCCATAGTTGCACTTAGCTGCACCATGTATTAAGTACGCGTTACTTTACGCCATTTGAAATAGTTACGGTATGCTCCCGAAGTTGAAATATGTACGGTATGCTCCCGACACGCCCACTCTCAACATTATTATTTTTAGTGTTTACACTGGATATCCCTAATTACATTCATCATAGAAAGACAAAGGTTGTTCACACAGCACAAATACAGCGATACCCCACGCCCGCCCGCCCGCCCGCCCGCCCGCCCGCCCGCCCGCCCGCCCGCCCGCCCGCCCGCCCGCCCGCCCGCCCGCCCGCCCGCCCGCCCGCCCGCCCGCCCGCCCGCCCGCCCGCCCGCCCGCCCGCCCGCCCGCCCGCCCGCCCGCCCGCCCGCCCGCCCGCCCGCCCGCCCGCCCGCCCGCCCGCCCGCCCGCCCGCCCGCCCGCCCGCCCGCCCGCCCGCCCGCCCGCCCGCCCGCCCGCCCGCCCTTATTATGTCAATTCTACATCGATGTGTTAACGCGAGTGCAACATTTATCTCATTAAACTGGTTGTAAGCTACACTGAATAGTCGCTGTTAGCTGCGACCAGTAGACGGCATAATTGCTCGTAAAGTTACTCGGTTTTCTGAAACTGGGCCAATTGGGTCCAGTTGTATACATATGATGTAAGCGTAGTGGTTATGGGTAAGTGCCACAACGGTTACTTTGTTACTGCAGGTCCACAGCTCAACACCACGCAAAAACCACTCTACAAAGTAAGTTAATTTTGCATTCAGAGATCGTTTGTTTTAATAAAAAAAAGGTTGCGGTGACACTGTGTGTGTCATGAGGCAAACACTGTGTTTGTAAAATCACAGTTGATTGAATAACATCAGATACCGAAGTAACGTTTATAGGCCCTACGGTAGCAAGTATAATCAAATACATTAATATCCTTCATGTTGTTTATTAAGCAACAGTAGCAAAATAGAAAGTTTAAAGTAATTTGGCCAACCAAGAAAACAGTCAACACGGGGCGGGGCACACTCTGTGTGAAGTTTTTGTGTGTGGTAGAGAAATGCCGATTTATATGCGTCTTCCTTCACAACAATGAACACAGTGACGTAGTCAGAGGGGGGCCAGGGGGCAAACCCGGAAAAATAGGATGGTGGGGATTGAAGGACCAATAACTGGCTGCCTGATTCAGAGGGTCACAAAGTACAGTGGGTTTCACGTTGCCTGTCTAAGATTTTCCTTCCCAGTCCACACATTTCCGTCATTCATATAGGACTAAGTAAGGAACTGTCCACTTCTGTCGCTGACTGTAGAATAAGAGTTGACAGAGCAATGACAATGTCATTATTCTCAGAGTGCATGATGGTTATGATGGCTATTAAGGATTCATAATAATAGTTGCCCGGTTACTAGTCTAGGATCAAATTGCATCTTGTTGTTATTATTTTCTTGGTATCAGTGTCGTCAGGGGTGAGTTGACCATGATTTCTTTTTCCATTGTCTATTTTCTTCCTCTCACGTTTCTCTTACTACGTTGCCAGTTTTTCATCTCCAATATTTTGCACATGACCAGCCCATGTCAACCTGCTCCTCACCAATTTCTTCTTAGAACTTTCCTTCAATCCCACCTCCATTTTCATCTGATCCATTTTCTCTTATCAGCTCTCATAACTCCCACGATTGTTCTTACGAGGTGTTTTTTTCTCGCAAATTTCTCTGTTAGCATCATCGTCCCTAGTGCATTCGTGCACGTGCACGTGCACGTGCACGTTCACGTTTACGTTTACATCACCCCTTCGACTTTCCCCCAAGCGTTTGTCCCGACTGTAATCCTCATTGTAACGAAACCAATTAATCTAGGGGATTTTGCACTGGGAAAATGCCACTTCCTAATGTGAATTTATAAATTGTCATATGCAACGTTACATGTTGTGAAGTCACTGGTCGAACGCCAACGCCACATCATCTATGTTAAGGTAGGAATGTTTAATTATTGTTTCATCAGAGTAAGTGACTACATGTACATGCTGGTATTTGTTATTTGTCACTAGGTCTGGGAGAGTAGAGTGAGGAATGTGGTGGTCGGATATAGGCTGATGTTATGTGGGGGCTTTGGGTTCGTGTTACTTTAATAATGGGTCATTTCTTTCTTATTTTCTATAATTTTGACGCCTTCTGTGAATGGGTTTGCTGAACTGCCCGCTACATTGGTCAGTGAACATGGCTGTGACGTTGGTATTCATTTTAAGCGAGTTGGGATTGAATGACACACACACACACCAGGGCTGTAACAAGTACATTTATTTTGTACTTGAGTAAAAGTAAAAGTAACCCTAGAAAAAGCTACTCAAGTAAAGGTAAAAGTACTTCTAAAATAATGTACTTGAAGTACAAGTAAAAAGTAAAAATATGTACTTGAAGTAAACACAAAAGTACTTTTCTCCTGAAACTATTTCTCACTGTTGTGAATAAAACAAAACATTCACAATTATAATTTAGTTTGTACACGCTATGCATAAAATATAATATTTAATACTATTAACTATAATGATGCAAACAATACTGCGTAGGCCAACTAGGCCTACAAGCTGTAAATACACCATGCTTTATTAATAAGAGGCCCACAGCAACCGTCGTATTCATAAGTTGAACTAGAAGTAATTCACGTTGTCATAGGGGTGTTACATCTTTCTTAAAACGTTATTATCATCGTGGGTTGTTTGATGGAATTATGATGAATGTTATCCTGTGTTACTTGAAGGAGACATTCGGTCTAGATGAATGCTTATAATAACGTGTCTTTTGAAATATGTCTTCATTTGTGATCATTACTAATTGTAACATTTATAAAATACTTTAGTTAAATTAAACAGTTACAAACACTAATCTATATTAAAAATAAATATAAATTATAAAGATGTGGTTCCACAAGACCGGCAGGTTTGCGGTGGGCGATAATGGGGAGCCTTCGATATATAATTATAGCATGTGCAGTCCACAGTGAACATCTAAAGCTAATAAACTGTGTCAACAATATGCAAGACACAAGGAGACAAATAAGGCAGCTGTTTTCCATGTCTACTCAATGCAAAGCTGTAAATAACCTCAGGGCCAATGCCATTCATGGGCATTGTTGTCTTAGAGGCCCAGTCAGGAAGTCTTGTAACACCCAGTTCAGGCTCAGCAGCACCAGTGCCAGACCCCAGATTGCAATTATCTCACTGGCTTCATCAGGCGACAAAGCAAATAATTTGTACAACTGATCTGGCCAGTCCAGGACACTTAACATATCTGTTTGTTGTAAGTTCCGACTGATATTTGTAAATAAATCTATGTTAACTGCAGACATTGCCTTGCTTCCAACATGTGCTTTTAGGACGTTTGCAAATTTAACAAAGAAATTACATTTAGATAAAGTACACATATTTTGTACTTCGTTACAAGTAAAAGTACTTAAAAAAAATGTACTTCGTTACTCAAGAAAAGTAAACTTTTCTACTTAAGTAAAGTAACGAAGTAAAAGTACTTCGTTACATTACGGCTCTGACACACACACACACACACACACACACACACACACACACACACACACACACACACACACACACACACACACACACACACACACACACACACACACACACACACACACACACACACACACACACACACACACACACACACACACACACACACACACACACACATGTATACAGAGAGAGAGAGAAGAGAGACTTTGTTTGGTTTTCGTGTGGCCCCTCCAATGCAAAATCTTGGCTACGCCATTCCATGGCAACGCGCCAATACAAATTGCTGACGTACTGCTTAATTATGTGTTATAACCACACAGAAGGCTACAGCCGCCCAAAATACATTTATTATTCCGCTGGCAATACCAGCGACTGATGTAGGAGGAAGTATGATCAAATAAGTAGTTTCTCGCTTAGGATCCACGTCAGCAGGTTAGTGTTTTTTCAAGTGTAATGATTGGCTGTGTGTTACTAACCGTTACGTAACTTACATCTACGAAATATATAGATATAGGTATAAAGATATTAACGGAACAATGTATCCTTTATCGTAATCGATAACCGCAGGAAGAAAAGCATTGGACCGCAAGAACGGTAATCAGGAAACCCAATGCAGTCTGGTCTCGCTTAACCGACTGTCGGTCGGCTGCGTAAGAGTTGAGGGGGCTTACAAGTGCTTCCACCTGGCGGAGCCTGGGTAACCGAGGCTACATGCAGTCACGCCGGCTTGTACGAATAGACAAAGCAAACGAAACACTGTGTTTCGAGTCCTGTCTTGTAATAACATAACATAACATAACATAACATAACATAACATAACATAACATAACATAACATAACATAACATAACATAACATAACATAACATAACATAACATAACATAACATAACATAACATAACATAACATAACATAACATAACATAACATAACATAACATAACATAACATAACATAACATAACATAACATAACATACATTCTGAAGAGCTTAAATGTAACAATGCTATAAAAGATGTTTGTTTTAATTACATATGAAAGGCGAACACATGCAAATAAATTAATAAAACGTCACAGCTGACACCGATTAACAGCTGGTCTGCGCGCTTTGCCCAGTAAATCTGTCTAGTAACAGTTGTTTTCAATCGACTGCATCTGTGTCATCATGTCTGCAGTTCAGCCGGCACCGTAAATAGGCCATAAATGAACATTGCATATAAATCGCCAAATACAGTGCTTAGGTTTCTGTTTATTTTCCTAATCATGACATGCTAGCACTGGAATATAGCCAAAGTAGACACCATGCAACCAACGACTTAACTACGTTTACAAAATGAATAAATACATTTATTAATTTAGGTTAATGTATAATACGCCCATACATGCATATACCTATATAGAGGTCTAGGCATAACACGTCATATTAGACAGATAAGAGTTAGACTAATGGTATATAGGTGTGATTAGCCATGGATAAACTTAGGCTTTCCATTACGGAGTTCAACGAATACATTTTAATGTATGTTCCACTGCATCGCTGCAGTTGAAAACAAACAAGTCGTAAGTCGTTTTAAAGTCGTCTAACACGCATACAAACAATTTATATCCCACGATTCTTTATATGTATATGTTCCTAAGAGGTGTAACTACTACGCTGTATAGGTAAGTTTGAATTACATAACATATTTATGTACGAAATAAGTCGGAGTAACTACTTACGCGAAGTATCCATGTTTGGCATGCATACGCAAATTGCGCCTAGACCTCTGAATGGATCGCAAATACTGTGACCTAGAACTCAATTATAACTTGGATAGCAAACGCCATTCACGCGACTTATAAATATTGTTTCACTACAAACAATTTATTTGACGCTTTCTTTGCAGGCCTTTGATGAAACGTGTGGTTGCGATTAGTAATATTGATATGTGGCTGAACGATTTAAAAAATGAAATGAAAGCAAAGTATGCTTAGGTAAGGAGGGAATTGAGTAGTGCGAGCGGCTTTGACAAAGGCAAACATTCTGGTTGTTATTGTTCTGATTTCCTACTTACGCTAGACAGTTTAAAATGCCGGACAATTATTGTTTATTAGTTTTTCATCTGTCGGAAACGAAAACTGTCAATAATTGTCTAGAATTTATTTCAATAAATATACATCACCATATCATAATATTATATTTATCATTAAAAGTAAACACATGAAAAGTTAATGCCACTGCATTTTCAGTGACTTATTCTTTAAGAATGCTATATAAAAAGTTCGTTATAATATTAAGTTACATTTAAATAGGTCAAGGGATATGTAACATGATTAAAATGTATGTAAACAGTTGTGTCAAAACGATAATTAAAACATACCACGGATTAGTGCGCATAATAAAAAACCGTGAATATAAACACTTTTTGTAAATAATTACAAGTACGCTAATTATATACGGTATTGTTATGTTTATTAATAGTATTTACAAAACAATAAGCGCATCATTAAACTAAACTATTATATGCACGGTTCACGCATAATTTAGGCAATCACAGTGTTTAATAATAATAATAATAATAATAATAATAATAATAATAATAATAATAATAATAATAATAATAATAATAATAATAATAATAATAATAATAATAACTTCTTTTGCGCCAATATCCTCAAGAATCAAGCTCAGTGGCGCGACAAAACCAAGGGATTAATCAATCTCATAATCGAAAGCAATGCGTGAGTCGTCAACGTTTACGCTGACCAAAGTAGACGTTACTGTTTCACATGTACGAATTCCACAAACAGCACTCAAAATGAGGTGGAACAACATCCTGGACCGGATATATAAATTCCAAAAATGGTAAACTGTGAGCCGAAAGTATGTGCTCACCTTTGACATGTACGTTTTTCTTACTTCACTTGTGAAAAAGAAAAAGAATTCGTTTTTCGTTCGCAAATTTGAAAACGAAAAAGGAAAAGACGGTATGTTCACGGACCGGAGTGGTTATTATATGAATCGAAACTCACAGTGGCGCGCCAATAACGGCCGGTATGACTCATTTCATAGTGTATGACCCATGATCATACAGTTGTCGGCTAGCTGACAAGATAGGACGTGCTTTCACGAAACGAGTTATACAAATTTCAAATACATAAAATGAATCGTAGAGCAAGTCTACTAATGACTATAAACAACGCCACAACAGCAGCGAAAGGTTAGTAAAACCAAAACTTCCTAAGTAAAATATTTCTTGTTAATCATTTATGTTAAATGTATCAACGCTATTATCAACAGTGTTGGTATAGTCGTTGAATTTCCTTCAGTTGTTTAATGCTTTTAGCTGATAGGGTAAACATGTAAACGTAATATAAACGTAATATTTTATATTGTTTGGTTAGTTCAGAGATGCCAACATGTTGCTAGCATTGGAAGGCTAATGCAGATTTTCTTTCGTTTCAGTCATTCATGAGTTAGGCAGAACATACCTCAATTATCTTGTTCAATACGAACCAGACAACAGGAGCTGTTAGGATTATCATATTATACTTAACCCCAGTATGAGCGTATATCAGTTTTATAAGAGATATAACCATGTCAGAACTTTCGGTTTCGTTAAGTTGAATACTAATAATAATATACCTTCCTGGTCTTCTGCTTTATTAGAAAATCTTCCGTTTTCCCTGTTTTTTTTTAGAAACTGTTCCGATTTTCCGCTTCGTTGTGAAAATCCTCCGCTTTTAAGGACTTATGTGATCGCAGCGCCGCCCAATGCATACATATTCAGTATGCTGTATCATCCCCGTCCCCGTCCGCGTCCGTCCGCGTCCGCTTCCGCGTCCGCCTCTCTGTCCGCGTTTCCGTCCGCGTCCGCGTCCGCTTCCGCGTCTCCGTCCGCGTCCCTGTCCGTTTCCGCGTCTCCGTCTGCGTCCCCGTCCGCGTCCCCGTCCGTCCGCGTCCCCGTCCCCGTCCCCGTCCCCGTCCCCGTCCCCGTCCCCGTCCCCGTCCCCGTCCCCGTCCCCGTCCCCGTCCCCGTCCCCGTCCCCGTCCCCGTCCCCGTCCCCGTCCCCGTCCCCGTCCCCGTCCCCGTCCCCGTCCCCGTCCCCGTCCCCGTCCCCGTCCCCGTCCCCGTCCCCGTCCCCGTCCCCGTCCCCGTCCCCGTCCCCGTCCCCGTCCCCGTCCCCGTCCCCGTCCCCGTCCCCGTCCCCGTCCCCGTCCCCGTCCCCGTCCCCGTCCCCGTCCCCGTCCCCGTCCCCGTCCCCGTCCCCGTCCCCGTCCCCGTCCCCGTCCCCGTCCCCGTCCCCGTCCCCGTCCCCGTCCCCGTCCCCGTCCCCGTCCCCGTCCCCGTCCCCGTCCCCGTCCCCGTCCCCGTCCCCGTCCCCGTCCCCGTCCCCGTCCCCGTCCCCGTCCCCGTCCCCGTCCCCGTCCCCGTCCCCGTCCCCGTCCCCGTCCCCGTCCCCGTCCCCGTCCCCGTCCCCGTCCCCGTCCCCGTCCCCGTCCCCGTCCCCGTCCCCGTCCCCGTCCCCGTCCCCGTCCCCGTCCCCGTCCCCGTCCCCGTCCCCGTCCCCGTCCCCGTCCCCGTCCCCGTCCCCGTCCCCGTCCCCGTCCCCGTCCCCGTCCCCGTCCCCGTCCCCGTCCCCGTCCCCGTCCCCGTCCCCGTCCCCGTCCCCGTCCCCGTCCCCGTCCCCGTCCCCGTCCCCGTCCCCGTCCCCGTCCCCGTCCCCGTCCCCGTCCCCGTCCCCGTCCCCGTCCCCGTCCCCGTCCCCGTCCCCGTCCCCGTCCCCGTCCCCGTCCCCGTCCCCGTCCCCGTCCCCGTCCCCGTCCCCGTCCCCGTCCCCGTCCCCGTCCCCGTCCCCGTCCCCGTCCCCGTCCCCGTCCCCGTCCCCGTCCCCGTCCCCGTCCCCGTCCCCGTCCCCGTCCCCGTCCCCGTCCCCGTCCCCGTCCCCGTCCCCGTCCCCGTCCCCGTCCCCGTCCCCGTCCCCGTCCCCGTCCCCGTCCCCGTCCCCGTCCCCGTCCCCGTCCCCGTCCCCGTCCGCGTCCCCGTCCGCGTCACCGTCACCGTCACCGTCACCGTCACATATCACCATCACCACCACCACCACCATCATCATCGTCATGTAAACATTATGCAGTCTCATGTAAACATTATGCAGTCGTAATGTCTCGTGATTGGGCAAATGTCTCTGCATGCTGTATTTGTCTAGTTCCGTTCTCCGTCGTCGCGCCGGTCAACCACTAGATCTTCTTCCTCCGTAAGGTTTCTAGGTGATGATATGCAACGTCGGTCAGTTACAACGTATTTGACTAATATGCCCTGCCCAGATCCACTTCCGTCTTGTTCAGTCATAGTTTAGTCTCGCTTAACCGACTGTTAGTCGGCTGCTGAACTACGCCGAGAAGACAGTCTGGTGACTTTGCCGGCTTGTGGATATTATCCGTATGGGGCTAAACAATGCTGCTACCTCACGGATACTGGTTAATCCTGCCGTAATTCCTATTTTATAAACAACTGCAATTTATTTTAAATTATTATTATAAGTTAAGTTGTGAATAGTTTTAACAATACAGCATTATTTGATAAAATAAGGTATCGTTATTTTATTTGATATTTCATTTTTTTTTCTCTAGTACTGTGTTGCTGCCTCAGGTAGACATAGGCCCATGTACTGCAACCTTCTTTGGTTGAGTGCTGCTAACATATATTATATACATACATGTGTCGTTTCCTATCATTATATTTCTCTTCGAAATGTTCATCTTCAGACCTAGATTTTACTGTCATCAAATAGCACGTGCAATATTTATGTATTAGCACGTGAATACTGTAATCCGTCTAGAAATCTGGTAGTCCATCAAATTCACGTAAAGTGAAAAAAACTACGCGACTATTCAGCGACGTTTGTTTATCATAGGTATAACACAAATTGACCAAGTTTAAGCCTTTGCAGAATGTTAAAATCTACGCTTAACAAACCAACGCCATATTGAAAATAGGCTCGTTCTGAAGCCTGACACGGCGCATTGCTTCTACTAAATCAACCGCCGTTAGATGTTGCGTATGTCTAGAGTTACTAAACGGCGAAATACGAACGCGCTTGTGCTGCCGCCTTGTGCACTAGATTGAAGTAGAGAGTTCCACAATTTCATGCCGAGTACGAGTACATTGCTCTCATTCTTATACGGACATTTACTCTCATGAATTGATGTGTTCTGCGTGCGGAATATAATGGAATAGATTTTACCAATAACTGTTGAAGATCGTTTGGTAAAACAGTATGATAGGCATGAAACATAAATAAAATAATGTTTAGTTCAACTATATCATTGAATTTTAGAATGCGGTGCCTATAGAACAAATTATTTGTATGATCCCATTGATTGGCACCGCATATCAATCTAATCACTCTTTTCTGTATTAAAATAATACTTTGTATGTTTGTCACATATGTGTTTCCCCATATTTCAGAACAATACATCAAGTGAGGTAAAAACAAAGAAAAATACAGAGGACGCATGCTGGAGTGGTCCACACAATGACTAACTTTGTATATAACAGACGCTACTTTCGATAACTTGGATTTCACCATGCTAATGTGATTCTTCCAGTTTAACGATTTATCAATTAAGACACCAAGCAATTAGTGGCTTGGACTCTCTGTATAGTAACATTATTGATAATAATAGCAACGTTTTGTTGATGGGTGTAACTGCCAAATAATATATAATTAGTTTTAGCAATATTTAATGAGTTTGCTTACGCAAAACCACTTGTACATCTGATTAAGCTCCGTATTCTGGTAAGTCACTATGAGAATGAAATATATTTGTGTCGTCAGCGAATAAAATAAACTTCAGTAGCTTCGACACATTATACATATCATTTACATAATTATATTGTAAACAATAACGGGCCTAAGATAGAACCTTGAGGAACACCACACAGTATCGGTAAAAGCTCAGATGTATGTGCTTCGTAATTAACGTATTGCGTTCTGATTGATAAATAACTTCTTATCCATTGGTAAGCAACTCCGCGAATACCATAGAATTCCATTTTCTTACATAACAGTTGGTGGTCTACTGGGTCGAAAGCTTTTCTTAGGTCGATAAATTAATACACCAATGGAGTGTTTTCGTTTATTTAAAGAAGTTGTAATCTCAGACACTACTTTAACAAGTGCATGTGTAGTGGATATTTTCCCCCTGAAGCCATACTGACAAGGATTCAATATGTCGCACGTTTTTGTAGATGTGTTCAATCTGTTGCTATGCAGCTTTTCCAGGATTTTAGAGAATTGTGGGAGCAGGGAAACAGGTCTATAGTTGTTGAAATCACTTGTTCCACATATTTCTCCACATATATACATAATCGTTTTTTATTTTATATCACCAAGAATATTGTCTAAGGATTCACAGAAAGCACCTACATTGGCTCCTGGAGTTCTATACGTGCAACTGACAAGGACATTTGTCATCTTTCTCATATTTAAACTCTACCGTGACACATTCAAAAATATTTTCACCGACAATTGATTTGCTTTCAATAAGAGTACATTCAATTCAGTCATTGACATATAAAGCATCACCTCCGCCGCCATGTTTGTAATGCCGTGCCTTGTGAAAGACCTGGTAGTGTGGTAAATCATATTCCGTGGTTACTTGTGATTTTGTCCATGTTTCTGATATCGCAATTATATCAAAATTGCAGATTATTATAATATTTGCATGATGGCAATACCCGGTTGTAAATGTTATTTGCCGGATTTAGATCTTAATCGTAATCGCAGGTACTATAATACGTGTACTGAAATGATTCAAAAGCATGATCCACCGAGGAACCAGAATCTATGCACATGTTGGTACTTCAGTTTACCCTTATTGTTAAATACATTGCCATCATCGCTCACATTATGACAAGGAAATACTTCTTCATAGTCACTTAACGTTGTATTATTAAAGGCATTAATCGAGTTCGTCGTTTGGTGTGAATTGGATGTGAATTGTTACCCGTTGATTGTTCTGGAATGAAGTAACGATCGGTCTACAGTGACACGGTCTTTCGCTACGAGTCGATCGTACACCGAGTACGCCATCTTGCCATTCGCTCGAGTCTTGCTTCTCTCAGTTTCGGCATCAGTTCTTTCCGCCTCTCAATCACGCGGTGCAACAGATCTTCGTTGACGAAGATGCCACGCGGTTTCTGGTTGCGAGCGGCTTGCAAGATGGTGTCCGGTCTTTATACGATTCGAACTTGACGACGACGGTCTTCGGTCGGCCCGAAGAATTCGATGTTCCCGTTCTGTGCGCCGGTCAATGCGAATCGCGTTCGCCTGGTCTTCCGTCAGTTCCAGTGCTGCGGCGAACGTTTTCCTGACGACTGAGGCAGTTGGTGGCGGCCCAAGTTTCGGCCACGACTTCCGCCATTCCGTCGATCCGCAAGTTGTCCCTGCGAGTAAAACGTCTGAAAGGCGTTTGCCTAGAATTTATGCCGAAAATTGTCTTTGAAAGTAAAGGCGTACGTCCATGCTGCGGTAGTTAGTCGATACATTTAATTTTCTTTGGCCGTCGTACGTTCGATACTTTTACAGACTGAGTTGCTAAAATAAAGAACGGCGGGTTTAACTGCATGGTACTAGCCGAATCCCAGTACCGGTGTAGCGCTTACATTTTTCCGGCGTTAAAAACGTTCCGATTGACGTTTCTGCGCATGCGCAATATATGTAAAATCATCAATGTGCAGCGCGAAAAGACAAAGCATTTATGGTATAAATACTACGGGTCGTTCGTTAGGATGTATATAACCTAATAGCAAAGTTATTTGTCGCAAACTAGCACGAGGCAAACAGGTTTCGAGGCATATTTTGATAGCAAGCGTAAATCACGTGACTGCAGTGCGCCATAATCCGTGACAGTGATTTAAAAAAAGTTATATTTTATTGCATTGAACGACATTTTAAGAAACTCTTCACAGTGATTATCGCAGGATAGTTAGCAAACAGCCCGTGGCATTTATACCGAAAATCCTTTGTCGTTTCGCCTCACATTGATGATTTTACATTTATTACGCATGCGCAGAAACGTCAATCGGAAAGTTTTTAACGACCGGAAAAATGTAAGCGCAACACCGGCATTAGTGTTGAATCTGTAAATCCGTTGCTTTTATCTGGGCTGCTCAGAGTAACGAAATATGTTAAAATCGAACCCTGAAGTTGACGCTGTACATAGCGCTTACATTTTCCGGCGATATAAACGTTCCGATTGACGTTCCTGCGCATGCGCGTTAATGTAAAATCATCAATGTGCAACGAAACAACAAAGCATTTATGGTATAAGTACTACGGGTTGTTCGTTAGGATGTATATAACCTTTCAGCAAAGTTATTTGTTGCAAATTAACACGATACAAACAAGTTTTGGGGCGTAACGATAGCAAGCAGAAAACACGTGATTTTAGTGCGCCAAAATCCGTGACAATGATTTAAACAAAAATAATATTTTAATGTATTGAACGTATTGTATTTTAAGCAATTCTTCGCAGTAATCATTGCAGGAGAGTTATCGAACAGCCCGTGGCATTTATACCAACAAAGCTTTGACGTTTCGCTGCACATTTAAAAATTGAATTCTTGATACGGCTGGACCATGGCATTCTTATGCTACAAGCATGTTACATAATTATCCCAAATTTTGGTTCGAATATACCTGCCTTAGGAGCTACTGTACTTACAGAGATATCACGTTTGCAGATACAGTTAATTATTGCATCAAATAAGAAATGTCATGAGGAGCTGGTTTCATTGTTACAGAATAGAAAATGTATTTTGCAGTCTAAAAGAGCCGATGTCGTCTGTCGCACCACCTGCTAGTCTCATGCAAGCCGTTCTGGATGGTCCGCTGCCAACGTTTGTCGCACTTCCTGAACGATTTAGATGTGATGTTTGCCGAAGCATATTAAAAGACCCGTGGCAGACAGAATGTGGCCACAGAATGTGCCTGGCCTGTATAACGAAAACCTTTGAGTCTGCTGAAGAAGTCATGTGTCCTGCTTATGATGAAGATTGTGTGATGATATCTAAGGATCGGGTAAATAATGTGTATATAAATACATCTCACCGAATTTATCATCGTAATTACCGATGTGTACCGGTATAATTAATTATTATTTATTTATTTATTTATTTATTTATTTATTTATTTATTTATTTATTTATTTATTTATTTATTTATTTATTTATTTATTTATTTATTTATTTATTTATTTATTTATTTATTTATTTATTTATTTATTTATTTATTTATTTATTTATTTATTTATTTATTTATTTATTTATTTATTTATTTATTTATTTATTTATTTATTTATTTATTTATTTATTTATTTATTTATTTATTTATTTATTTATTTATTTATTTATTTATTTATTTATTTATTTATTTATTTATTTATTTATTTATTTATTTATTTATTTATTTATTTATTTATTTATTTATTTATTTATTTATTTATTTATTTATTTATTTATTTATTTATTTATTTATTTATTTATTAAGAGAGCAAATATAAATATTTAAATAGAAACAATGCAATTATTCTCAACTTCTATGATTCGCTCTTTATTATACCCATTCAGGTTATTCATCGTGGAGGATAACTTAGAGTCCTAACACAGCTCAATCACATTCTCATACGATAATATCAACATGATAGACTCGCAGAGATTTGCTACTCACTAACCCGCAATCCGGATCTCACCTGATCTACTTAAACATGTATTTTGATTTTATTCTAAACCTTAGGCGCTGTCATTTACGCCCATTGAAATCGATAACTTTCCACTTCCTCGCAGATGTTCTACGACAGAGGCACTGCTCGTGAGATCCTCTTGCAACTGGTCTACTGCGTCCACCACGATGCTGGCTGCACGGTCACGGTGAAATGGTCTCAACTCGAGGTAGCTATTTGTCAGGCACGGTGAGACAGTGGTTAGAACATACCTTCGAGGCAAACCGGTTTTAAGACAACGTGCTGCCATTTCGAAATACTGACACACTGTTCCTGTTGACGTATGGGAATAAATAAC
This sequence comes from Oasisia sp. SBJ-2009, assembly GCA_964017155.1. Lineage (NCBI taxonomy): Eukaryota > Metazoa > Annelida > Polychaeta > Sabellida > Siboglinidae > Oasisia > Oasisia sp. SBJ-2009. Next base: position 47,672,232 of record OZ024856.1, read on the forward strand.
TCCCTGGCTACTTAGAGTGATAGGGACAAAGACAAATCTAACACGTCGATGCCTGTCAGCCGTGACATCGTAAACAACAAGCACTGCAATAAGTTGCATTCAACTACTGATTGTATTGACACAGGTGTGTATCGTCGCTATATATATATATATATATATATATATATATATATATATATATATATATATATATATATATATATATATATATATATATATATATTCTACATCCTTGTATCGCAGCCGTTGTCCACCATGAAGATGTTTCCTTTGGCTAATTCCCCATAGAATAATGTGTATGTGCGTGGGTGCGTGCGTGCGTGCGTGCGTGCGTGCGTGTGTGTGTGTGTGTATGTGTAATTGTTTGTCTGTATGACTGTTCACAGAACCATCTTGGAAAGTGTGAATACGTGCCGGTGGACTGTTCTTTCAAGAGATTTGGGTGCAATGAGAAAGTGCCCAGAAAGTCTCTGGATGAGCACGTTACGGTGTGCGTCTATGTTCCCGTGCCTTGCAGTCATTGCCGGGAAGAAGTGGGGAGAATCCTCCTTGAGGTTTGCACGTTATTTGCTGTTCTTTCACTTATCTTGTGGTTAAATGAAAAATATTACTATGACCATGTCGTTTGAAACAGATTCTTGATACAAAATAATGTGTATGCGAATATTTGCGAACAGTATACTTAGTTAAATGAGAAAACGTGTTATTATGTTTCTGTTTTATTAGTAACTGAATAAATGTGTTATTCTCTCGTCGGAATAAGTTCATCAATGTTTACCGTGGCATAAATAGTTTGTTTAAAAATAAAAAAGGAATTATGTATTTGTCCTATATTAGTTACGGGCAATCACTCAATACATTAATTGTTGTGTTCTATGTAGATGATATTTACAATATTGTGTTTGTTATTTCAGATACTATAATTGTGTACGGTTCTGTTTGTATGTATGGCAGGAACACATCAACAAAGAGTGTCCAACAGTTGTCATGAATTGTCCGTATGGTTGCGGCTTCAAGGGCATTAGAAATGAGGTATGCTACTGTAATTCCTGGTTATGGCATATAAGGTTCCGATGTACTATCAGATACAGTCGTACGACAGTGTCGTGTTGGGTGACTTGCAATGAAAACATGCAAAAAATTGTTCACGTCACATTACACGCTGTCTCACGGGAATCAAACGTGCGATGTTGTCAGCCGACGCTGGGCATCCGATAGCCAATCAAATCGAGTACGTTTCGTTCATTCATACGAGCAACATGTCTAGTCTTTAGGAGTTGGGAACCCGTTACAATAATTTTAATGCTGGACATGTTATCCCGACACAATACTTCAACATTTAAAATAAAATTTCACGTAAGGCTTTCACGTAAGGATTGAGTTTTGTCCGGGTATACTGTTGTCGACTTCAGTAAGGCGTTCGATACAGTTGGGAGGACCGGACTATGGCAGCTACTGAAGAAGTATGGCTGCCCAGAGAAGTTCACAACAATGATCGAGGCACTACATACCGGAATGATGGCGACTGTTAATGTTGGAGGGGAAGTCTCGGAATCGTTCAGGGTCACAAATGGGGTCAAGCAAGGCTGTGTACTGGCGCCCACGCTCTTTTCCATCTTCCTATCAGCAATGCTCGACAATGCTTTCCGAGACATGGGGGATGGCATCTACATACAGTCCAGACAGAGCGCTGACCTATTCAACGTCGCACACTTCAGAGCGAAGACCAAGACTACACGGATACTGATGAGGGAGCTGCTATTCGCAGATGACAGTGCACTGGTTGCGCACTCTGCTGAAGAGATGCAGAAAATAGTGGATGCTTTTTCCAATGCGTCAAAGAAGTTCGGCCTGAAGATTAACATCAAGAAGACCGAGGTGCTGTACCAACCCAACTCTACAAGAACCCGAGAGGAGGATATCATGGTTGATGGAAACAAGCTGAACTCTGTTATGGAATTCACCTACCTCGGAAGCACTATATCAAGTGACGGATGCATTGACGATGAAATACAGAGGAGGATGGCCAAGGCTAGTGCATCTTTCGGCCGACTACGCCAGAGACTCTGGAACAACCACCATGTGTCCATGCGGGTTAAAGGCAAGATATACCGTGCAATTGTGCTGTCCACCCTCCTATACGGAGCCGAGGCATGGACAGTGTACAGATGACAGGTGAAAAAGTTGCATGCCTTCATGATGCGACATCTGCGTTCGATCATGAGGATAACCTGGATGGACAAAGTGACAAACAAGGAAATACTCGAACGGACAGGGCTGCCATCTATGGAAGATCTTCTGATCAGAAAGAATCTCCGGTGGACTGGACACCTCATGAGGATGTCATCAGACAGGCTACCGAAGCAGGTTCTCTACTCTCAACTGTCTTCTGGTCACAGAAAGAGAGGGCGCCCTCGTCTCCGGTTCAAAGATACCATCAAGAGAAACCTGAAGCTGAGAGACATAAAGATCGACTCCTGGACATCACTCTCACAGCAGAGAGACAAATGGAGAGCAAGAGTCAAGTGATGGAAGCAGTCTTTGTCGCTTCGCGACCGACAGCATGATGATGATGACTGTTGCCAGAAAGAGAGTGAACTAGGTATGTGCCAAGTGACATCCTAACAAGGTAGGTGTCAAATCGCATCATAACAAGGCCATCTTGGATTGACAATATTAATGCTTGATGTTAATGTTTTATCTTTATATTCATTGTCGTCACCAAAATAATGGTTTCCTTTTATTCCTCATGCTTCAAAACTTCCAAAACGACCCCTGGTTCACGTTTCTATATCGTTTATTGTCAAAGATGTTCCGATTATTCAATTTGTGATGATCTTTGTAGATCGAACTACACAAGGAGGATTGCATTCGGAAGCCGCAGAAGTGTCAGTATTGGTTCATTGGGTGCACCTTCGAGGTATGTCAAAAAGTAATATTATTGGTTCAGTTTTCGTCATGTTCCTGGTGGTATCATGTTTAAAAAAAACGAGTGTGTTCATAAATAGGGAATAACAACGTTAAAGCACGGAATGTTGGGAATGTGGGGGATTTATTCTCTCCAACACTGTTCAACCGTATTCCCCAGATTAGGCTCACATAGAGAAATGGTTATATTGTACACATACAGATCAAGGGAATAATGGAGGACCTGTACCCCTAAACCTTTGGAATTCGACCGCGATTTTCCCCTAAGTATGTTGAGAATGTCGCCACGAAAAACGTTCAAGATCATCGTCATAATCAGGATCCGGCAACAGAAGAGTCATGCTGAAGCTCTGGCACAGCAGACCCTGTATGAATTTGTCTTGATCTCCAGGTTTTGGCGGGCTTCAACGAGGTCCAATACATTGTGCAATTGGAGGTTTGGATCCCCTAACTATCCTCTCTGGGCCTATGTCCTTTACGGATCTGCTCCTGGAATAAACTTAGTTTTACGTTAGACTTGTGTCAGAATGAGAATTATGATATAATGTGTCACGGCTTGACAATTTGACATGTACATAACGTCTAGACGTAATGTATTTCTGATGCCCATGGCATAACTATTTAATATTATATTTTTTGAAGGGCAGTGACTCAGAAGTAAGCACACACGAAAGCAGTCCTACCCAAGAACATTTTGAGATCCTCGTTAAACATGTTGAGGAGATGGATTTGAAACGGATTCAGCTACAGACTCAGCTTGAGGTAAGGACTTGTTTGGCGTGACCACAATCAGGATGTGCCAGGTTCGGTTAATTATCTTTGGATTGATTATCTTCAGGCGGAAGATAAAGCTGAAATGAAACGGGAAGGGAATAGTACACATGATACAGAAACAACACAAGCTTTATGATATTATACAGTAACGTACTAGCCTATTGAAAGGATCTTCATCCAATATATGATAGTAAATATGTTTATTGGGACATAATTTCTAAACATATGACAACTGCACCCATGTGTCAGTGGCCAAACGTATACTGCCAACCAACACAGCAATACTGCCTGGTTCTAGAAGTCGCGTCATACCCACCGCGTGTTGCATTCGCCAGTTGATGAGTCAAACAATGCAAGAGCTGCTATACAGCTAACGAAACTGAAAACAAATGAAGGCATTGCGTCAGCTGTATACAATAGCGTCAGTGTTATTGTTGTTGCATGTATTTCATTTTACTCTTAAATACCATTGTTTCAATGTCTCCTCTTGCAATTGCAGATTATGTAATTATAAGTTATCACCCATCACCTCAAGTCTCACCTCAAGTCTCACCTCAAGTCTCACCTTAAGTCTCACCTCAAGTCTCACCTCAAGTCTGCATTATTGATAACTGTCGAGAACAACGGTGGACCGTCGCGGTTATCAATCACATCGTGCAAGACGGGAACACGTCAGGATGACTCCTACACAGATGGACCTTACGACTATATTCTAACTCACTCTACCCAATATCCGTATTCGCGGGCTTTTTGCTTGTCTCCCTGTTGTTGTTTTTGTTTACAGAGGTTACAAGGCCGCTGTTATTTTCAGATAGTCTTCTTTCTATTTTTCGTCTCTAGACATGGCCATACCAGCGGAGCCGGACATCCATCAACTTCACTTCCATGTCCTCACATCCCGGCAGCTGCTCAACATCTCGTTTGTTTTCTCTCCCCAGGGCGAAATATTAATCGTATTTTTTCAGGGCAGTGAGATCAGTGCAGGAACTGTAGCAAAGGATGTCGATGTGGCTAAACCAAGGCCTTTACTACTTTTTATTTGTTATGTTCATGGTGATCATGAACATAACAAATACAAATGAGTAATCTGTCTCAAGGTCCAAACCTTGCCGTGGTGTGGCTTGTGTGTCTCTGTGACCCGGAGAGCTAAGCCAGCAGGAGCGTTGGCTCCTGGCAGGGTTACCCAAGCTGGACAGGTCAAAGGGTAGAGGCCAGACAAATAGGGACCACCCACTTCTTGAGTGTACGAGGTTTGCAGGCAAATGTCAAAAGACTAGCAGGCAGATGTCAAAAAAGAAACAATCCACGTATAGGTTAGCAAGGAAAACTCCTCGCCATGGAAGAAGACCAAATAATGGAATGTGTAGAGCACTTCACCGAAGAACTAACCCGACAAACCCCCAGAATATCCCACTGAATGGGAGAAATCAGGGACGTTTATGGAATATCGTTGGATCCATGCACATGTTTGAGATGTAATAATATTAATAACCCGATACAAGTTTTATTAACAACTCAGCTGAGTTGGATTTACATTATACAATAAAATAGCCATAACCATAATCATAGCCATAATGTTTGTCATGTACAGTTCATTCATTGGTTGACCTTAATGAAGAGGGAATGAGGTTGGAACCATCCGCACGTTTTAAACTTGCACATGATGATCGATTGTTGAATATGAGTATTGCGACATCTTATCGTAAGAAAATAGGGATGGTTTTGTTCTGCAGTTACTAATAAATATATTTTCAATTTTAGCAACTTGTCAATGAAGTCCAGTCGACACTGAAGAACTTGCATAAGGCAGATCAAAAAATCAACAAAGAGGAAGTCAGCCTAACCAAATTGCTAGTGAGTTGGACATTTTGGTAAACTCTAGAGCAATGGTAGCGCTATTTTAGTATTACAATATAACTCGCATTTTACAGTGAAAATGATGAGATGATTATCTCACCATCTTCATCATAAAACGAGTGTATTGTATTATAACATAAATTATGCTCAGACTAATATAATCAGGTAATCAATACACCTATTACACGTGACGTAGGCAGAATATAGCCTCTGTTTCAGTAGAGATCCATCTACAACGTTTAGCTCAATCCTGCTAGCATCTCGATATCCCCGCAGTAGCGAAGAACTGTCACCTCCGAAAGCCTCGCTTGTCTGGTGTGAAGTATTCGTCAATGGCACAGGGACAATCGGCGGTAACATTAGCCCAAACATTGGCTACTAAGCTAATCGGTATCAGCCAAACGTTCGTTTGCGGAATGCTACATTTGCAAGCTCTTTACGGAGTGCAAATTCATTGCTTCTAATGGTAAAAAAATAATTCCTATGTCGTGAGCCATTCCTCGAATAGCCGGTCGGTATATCTATCGGTATATTTATTGACGGAGGTGGTGCGCCGTGAGTAGAGTATTGGATGATCAATTCAAAGAAAACAGGTTCGAATCCTGCGCTGTCTTATTAAACCTTGGGCACGTTTGTTCAGTTTGCGTTGCAGCAGTTCACTCAACTGAGTGACTGAGAATGGCTTGCTGTGAACTGTGGTGAACATTAGTTACGGATAGTCTTTGTGCATTGATAGCAGCGTGGTGAAATAGAAATGGTGCCTGATTGAACAGGTCTTCCAGGTAGTAAAGTGCAAAGCGCATTGAGTTTGAGCTGTCCTAAAGACTGTACTCTTCACTGCTCTGCACTGTATGGGCTGAGGCTGTAACGTTGAGGTATTTTATTAATATGTTTTCTAAGAAAAGTATTTTAATATATTTTATTACTATATTTGTGTGTATTATACTAATAAATATTTATAGTTTTATATAAAAGATATAATGAGTTGGAGACTGTCGAGAGAGAACGCAGTGAGAGGAAAGTGAGGAGAAAACAGAAAAGATGACGAACCGATGACAGTAACCACGTCAATGGATTTTAATGACCATATGTATATAAGGATCGACATGTTGTAAATACACGATAATAACACAGCTTTAATACATTTAACAGGAAATAGTCCAGCAACTGAAGGTTGGACGGGATACCTTGGCCACAAAGGCAGAGTTGGACGAGAACCGAAGAAATGTGGAGGCAACGATGGCTAGGAATGAGAATCAGGTTGGGATTTTGGAAGAGCGCGTGGGACAAATGGAACAACGTGGCCAATATGCCCCACGTGGAGGTGTGTCAGGTACGTTGGCAGGTACGTTGCATGTGCGTTGTCAGGTATGATGTGATATGTTATTAGATACGTTTTAAGGAACTCTGCACTTTTCAACTTCATCCTGTAGTTGTACAGGTCATTGCTTTTTGTGGAGGGACCTGCTTCACATTTCTTGGAAGACTTTCATGATTTTTGTAAAATCTAGGAATCATTCAGAATATTATTTTCTTGGTGTTTTAGTCTTCATTTGTATATACTGTATTCAATTACTACTTCATTTGATATTCTAATTTGAAAATAAATTCTATCCTCTTTGACACATATTATTCATGGCCATTGGCTTGACCTTTTGATAATTCTATAACAATATCCAAACACCTACTGTTTCAGATGTGTTATCTGACTATCATACTGTAATTGTCGAGATTACCATGTTTATGATAACATTGATGTCCAAAAAAGAATATCCTATAAACAAATACATACAATAAACGTCACTGCTTTCTATGATAATATGACAGATTCAGTCTCAAATATATAGACAATTATGTATTGTTCTTAAAACCTTATTTGATAAACATGCTCCAATTGCCTATACAAATGCTTCACAAAATGTTCATTATCCTTAGATGACCTGCACAAGTATGCACTCTAAAATAGACAACGTCACTATTTTGAATGTATTTGTCGTAAAACACGTTCGTCATTACACAGGTTCCAATATTCCAAACAGTGTCATAGATCGTTGCAATAGACAAATGGCAAAATCAAGATATTTCACAAACGTGGTGTTATCTATCACTGAAAATCCAGGATGTGAGAGTACAGCTAGGGGAGGAGCAGATGCTGGCTCAGACCAACAGCTACAGCTGTCCAATAGAGGGGAGTGGGTGAAGTACCAGAACACGATACAATGTGGACTTCCTAAAGGGCATGGTGACAATTGAGACCTTCTTACAATGAGATACACATAGGAAGCACTACAGTTCCTTATTGAAAAAGGAAACGTGGTCATTTGCCGGACAGTGCTACAGACATAAATATGAAATGACATATAAGAGTTTCTTGTGGCAATCGGTAGAACGAAGGCAGAGAGACCAGCAGCATCTTACACATCGCCTGCTTGAAGGAAGGTGTGTGTCTAGAGGCGGAGAAGCTGAAAACGACAGAGAGTTCTGGAGACGTATCATTAAAGCCAATAATATCCAACCTGTTGTTGAAATGGGCTAGTCATTGAGGTACAGTTCCCTCATTTTCCCAGATGAGACCCTGAAGGAGCTTCAGGCTACCGTACAGCAGGTCGGTGTCCACGACATACGTCTCGCCGAGATGGACGTGCGCTTCCAGTGTCTCGAGACGGCCAACTACGGGGGAGTTCTCATCTGGAAGGTGACGGACTACGGCCGGCGCAAGCAGGACGCTTTCAACAGCAGGGTGAGTTCAACACGGCCTACAGGGCAGTACTAACAATACAAGACAGAAGATACTTTGTCTTGGGGCTTGGTAAAACTTATTAAAACAACTGCGTCTGTTCCTAGCTCCTCTGTTCATGTACTTCATGTTCTTGGTATTAGAATAAAATGTGTCTAGTGCCACCATTCGTTCCCTACGCACAATTATGGCAAATGGCTCTCTCTTTTTATAACTCGATTTAAAACAAATATAATTGAAAATCCTACAGTTTCTTATTATTATGTATACTAAAATTATATATATATATATATATATATATATATATATATATATATATATATATATATATATATATATATATATATTTATATATATATATATATACAACATATATATATATATATATATATATATATATATATATATATATATATATATATATATATATATATATATATATATATATATATATATATATGTATATGTATATGTATATGTATATGTATATATATATATATATATATATATATAAATGAATGAATGAATACAATTTGAATTACTGCTTTGCATGGTGTGACATTTTGGATTCAGACTTGTTTAGAAACTCACCAAATGATGAGTTTCTATACAAATGATGAGTCTAATTCGCGTACATAATGTTGTGCCATCCTTACAACATTAATTTAAAAACATGCTCCAAATGTCTACAATTGTGTAGTTCCAAAAGTTCCATGTCTTAGGATAACTCCCGAAATTCTGTATTTTAAGAGAAGTCGTCGTTATCATAAATCTGTTTGACATAATACAATCTCACGATAAGATAGGTGACGATGTTCTAAACAGAGCCTCCTTTGCAATACAGCGAAATCAGATTACGCCTGCTTCATTTCTACCTTAACACGATTTATTAAATTCTCTTTATGGTGTGGACTCACGCTATTTCAAGGATAACGTATTCCTTAAACGTTCTGACTTGCCAATTCACAACTTCCTGAAATAAATTCCTAATGTTTTTTATTTTACTCCAGGTACTGTGACGTGAGCCAAGTAATCATGTCTTCTCAACACTAATTTCCAACCATACAGCTTGTCTGAACTTTTACAAATATACTATGATTTGCATACTAACAAATCTCTTCAATAGGAAATGCTCTCTTCATAGTGCACGATGGCATAACTTTAAATGTGGATTAACGTAGTTACTGTGCTTACCTTGCTTGATCTGTATGCTGCCTTAGATACTATTGATAACACCGTTTTTATAAATCGCTTATCTTTCTGTTATGTCATACAGGGAATGTAATTGAATTGGTTTATATGTCACTGGCAGTCACTTGGGGAATATACTGTATTTCATCAGTACGAGTTCCGTAATGCGTGTTGTTTTCTTCAAGATTCTGTTCTGTGTTCACACAACATTTATCCGGATAACAAAAAAATTTGCCCTATATATATATATATATATATATATATATATATATATATATATATATATACAATAATATTAGGCCTACATGGTGCCGTACAATACAAGAAACGGCACAATGACAGTTGTTATAAATCCTGAAACCGACACATCGAGGAAGTGAAAAGGTTACGCAGTCGCGGGCTGGCAGAGCTATGGCTGTTGTGGAACATCAAACCAAAGAAGCCTATGACCAGGCAGACATAGTACGGTGGTTCCAGTTACGGTTGTACGAAGACATTGAAAACAAGAGGGCTGTGACACCATGACCGGACTCGCTGACAACAGAAAATGATTTCTAGCGGAAGAAGATTGGTAGAGGGTCAAGGTACGGGAGAGAGACCCAGCAATTGAGTCTAACAGTAGCTGCTTGTGGTTGTCTTAAATCAGCAGCCATTTTAGGAGGAGTACACTGGTGACAACTAAGACTAAGAGCAGGGCACACGGACGAAACGAACGCGTAGATTCGGAAAACTCGTTAGCGGAAGCACCCACACCTCCGGGAGATGACTACAACCTTCTTCTAAATCAATTATTTTATTTTTGTCAACGCGCCCGCAAATTTGTATTACATGTTTAATTCACGCACACTTCAATCTGTAGGTGATGTCTCTGTACAGCCAGCCGTTCTACACTGATCGCTACGGCTACAAGATGTGTGGACGAGTCTACCTGAACGGTGACGGCATGGGAAAAGGTACACACCTCTCGCTTTTTTTCGTCGTGATGAGGGGAGAGTACGATGCCCTTCTAGAGTGGCCGTTCCGTGCGAAGGTGACCCTGAGCCTACTCGACCAGTCGCCAGCTCGTCGCGACCTCTCGGACACGTTCCGCCCAGACCCGACCAGCTCGAGCTTCAGGCGTCCTTCGACAGAGATGAACATCGCTTCCGGCTGTCCCATGTTTATCTCACACCAGGAACTGCAGAACTCTCGCTTTCTGAAGGACGACACCGTCTACATGAAGATTGTTGTCGATACAACGGATTTGGTTCCGCGTTAAATAAGATTGCCATGGAGTGGCACTGGCGACCTGACGACATGGGGATGGTTCTTCAAAGACACACTACAAGTACCACCAGGAGACAGACACGACAAGAAGATTGTGTGTGCTGTTACCCATCTGTGGCACAAAACATCATTCACCGAAACATATTATGTGACACATTTAAGACGCCTAAGCAATATTTGTTAAACATAACTGGTTACATTAAAAAAACATGTACAAAATTACCAGGGCAGTTACCTCCAAATAGTACACCTGTTTGCGCCAGTCAAAAAGAAATCATGGAAATTACATGTGTATAGATGTACTATATATATATATATATATATATATATATATATATAGCTTGCTTGCTTGCGTTACTATACATGTAATTTCCATAATTTCTTTATGACTGGCGCAAACAGGTGTACCATTTGGAGGTGACTGACCTGGTAATTATTTACATGTGTTTTTTAATGTAACCAGTTATGCTATATATATATATATATATATATATATATATATATATATATATGTATATATATATATATATATATATATATATATATATATATATATATATATATATATATATATATATATCATACATGTGCCTTTCTGAGTTGACTGCCCTATTAATTTTTTACACGTTTTTTAGTGTAACCAGACATAGACGGGATACAGCACACACAATCTTCTCCTTCCCCATGTCGTCAGGTCGCCAATGCCAAAACACAAGCAGTTTATTGAGACGTAAATATACGCAGTATGCGATCATCTTGCTCTATAACTACTGTTAATACAACGTCACCAAGCTTTTAATGCACTATATGTCCGTGTTGACAGTTGTTCTTTCACTTTGTTTGTTCGTGTTTATGAATGGTATCAATCATTCTGGTGCAGGCAAACGTGACAATTCAGACTGTTTGTAAAACCAAAATGGACACTATTGGCGACCCACGCCCAAGTGTGGGGTGTTTGGAGTAAACCTCATGAGACTTAAGTTTGTTATGAAAATTTTCTTTATATGAGTATGACCAGCACAGATCACTCCACCACTCTATGTGTGGATATGCTACATTTTGTTATATATATATATATATATATATATATATATATATATATATATGTATATGTATATGTTTATGTATAAGTGTATATATATATATATTATCTGCTAGATGTAAATGTTTACTGATTTATATAGCACTATGTTTATGCTCTAATATTCTATGGTGGTATACAGTACAAGAAAAGTTACAATGCATGTTGATATAAATATTCAATAATAGTAATACACATGAGAGCAAAATGAAATAAATAATTATAATAACCATAACCATAATATTTCTTGACCCCAAGTAGGTATCGAATGTGTTGAAAGTACATAAAATTCGGTAGTACATTTATACAAGCATACATACACACATATTATATCATGTTCACATACTAATATAAGCCTATACGGTAGGCCAAGAGAGAGCACTTCGCTTTATTTACAATGATTATTCATCCACGCATCATGACCTTTTAAAGACCGCTAACACCGAACACCTCCACGTTAAACGGATAAAAGAAATGGCATGCGAAGTATTCAAAATTGTAAATAATATTGCTTCAAGTTTTATTCAAAATCTCATCATTCTAAAATGTTCCCAGTATTCCATACGAAAGGAAAACACTGCAGTTGTCCCTAAGGCAAACACATCTAAATATGGACTTAAATCATTTGTCCATGATGGGCCCTGGATCTGGAACAGCCTGCCAAATGAAATGCGAAAAACAGTTAACTACGGCGAGTTTCGCAGACTGGTCCGGAACTGGGATGGTCCATCATGCAATTGCTCTACATGTAGGTAAACAGCTAATATCTAACATGTTTGTCGCCATGCCAATATTAGCAATATAACTTTCATTGTATATATGCAATATGGATATGTGTAAAATATTGTTAATCCTTAATTGATTCTTTAGATCTATTTATTTTAATGTTTAAAAGTATTTATTATTTCTAATAAGTTTAATCAATATACATTTCTACATTTTAATTTATATTTATGCAAATGTCTTAAATTAAATATTATTTCAATTTATTTTAACCAATATACTTTGCATGTTTTATGTATAAAAAAACACATATATATTATACATGCATTTATTATTATATTTATCTTAATAATAATAATATATTTATTTGGTATAGCGCCACATCCATAATCGTTCGTGGTGCTTCACAACATATTACAATTTAAAAGACATAAAAATATATATGTATACAACAAGACAAATACTAGTGTTTTAAAATAAATGTAAAAAAATTAAATATATATAGGTATATAAATAAATACAATTATACGGTATTAAAAAGCGTAGCACTTTTAAATAAATAAATAAATTACGTATTAGTTTTAAAAATACATAATAATCGAACTAGTGTATAATTAAATCACAATGATACTGATAAATGACAGTATATGTATAATTATTATTAGTAATACATAGTTTAGTATATGTTAAAAAAAAAATTACGTAACAATAATGTCAATAAATAAGTGTATAATTATGTATTGATAATATTAGCAAATATTCTAGTAAAAAAATAATGTTCATTTCGAATTACATTAATAAGCAATACGAAACAAATGTGTCTTGTGTTGACGTTTGAAACTGTGTAGACGTTTGAAACTGGTGAGATTGTCACAAGTCTTAATGACTGTTGGCAAATTGTTCCATAGGGACGCAGCAGCGACAGCGAACGATCTTGTACTCATTACCCTATTTTATATGTATTATTGCTGTCATTTGTCCTTACTGGCCAATACAATGAATGATTTCTTTGTGTCTGTGAGTGACCATTTGCCTCGGTTAAATAAGAACCACAAGGTGTTCGACGTTAACGAGGAACTGCCGGATCAGTATGTGATAAGCGTATATACTACTTTTAAAGCTTTGGAGAGTGTTAAAGCCAACAAGGCTACTGGGCCTGACAACATCCCTGCATGGGTGTTAAGAAACTATGCAAATGTTCTCGCCCCTCCATTAACTGCTATTTTTAACAATTCACTAAGAAAAGGTGTACTCCCTATGGAATGGAAAATGGCCAATGTAATACTGTTGCCAAAAACAAGCCCCCCTGTGTCGATTGAAAAAGACATTAGACCAATTTCACTAACTCCAATAGCTGCCAAGGTGTTTGAATCAATAATAATGAAATGGGTGGATGAAACAATTGAAGGTGAAATTGATGCTAAGCAATTTGGAGGAATTAGCGGAACGTCCACAACAGATGTTCTTGTCGAACTGGTTCATATGTGGTATAAGGCGACAGATAAATTGAATTCTTATGTCAGAGTTGTAATGCTAGACTTTAGCAAAGCGTTTGATCTTATTAATCATCATTTGTTGCTAGATAAGCTACAATCGTATGGGTTGCCCGCACATATTTTAAGATGGATGGCAACATTTCTATTAGACAGAACTCAACGAGTAAAAATAGGAAATGAATATTCCCATTCTGGTCATCCCAATGGGGGAGTACCGCAAGGGACATTGTCTGGACCTAAATGTTTCCTTGTTTACATAAATGATTTAAGAACGACTGTTCCACTATATAAGTATGTAGATGATAGTACGTTATTTGAAATATGCGACAGAAAGGGTGTATCTGTCATTCAAGAGTCGGTTGATATTGCTGCTAGATGGACAGAAAAGAATGACATGAAAATTAATTCCGAAAAATCAAAAGAAATAATCATTAGTTTTGCACAGGATGGCAATTTCAGAAGCACTATCCCGAATATAAAACTTGATGGGAGGGATGTAGCACAAGTTTGCCATGCCAAACTATTAGGTGTGACCATTTCTCAGGATCTGACATGGAACAAACACGTAGATACTATTGTGAAAAAAGCTGGTAAACGCTTGTACATGTTATATCAGTTAAAGCGTGCAGGGATTACACAGAAAGATCTGGTCAGTGTATATGTTAGTGTGGTGAGACCAGTTCTAGAATATGCATGTCCTGTATGGCACACTAACTTGCCCCAATATTTGTCTGACAATATTGAAGTTATACAAAAAAGGGCATTAAAATGTATTTTTCCTGGATTGGGTTACGCGGAGATACTAAGACGTGTTAACCTGGATACGTTGAATGTAAGACGGGAGAGCATTTGTCAAAAATATTTTGATAAAATTAAAGTCGGCACACATAGATTAAATTATCTGCTGCCTGACAAAAGACATACCGAGTATAATATTAGACAAGAAAATGTGTACCCGTTACCAGTTACTAGAACGAATAGATTCCGTAACTCCTTTATACCGTGGGCTTTATACAACTGTCAGTAAAAAGGTTATTAGTACGGTATGATTTGCGGTATCAAATGTATTTCTATTGTATTTGTATGATGTTTTGATGAGTCAATTGTAACCTATTGTAATGTCAATCCAACTCAGTTCAGTTGCTAATAAAACTTGTGTTATTATTATTATTATTTTAAATATTCTATATGCTTCTTATGGTTTTATGTCTCATTGTTTTACTCTCGTTTTGTCGGAAAATTGCTCAGATGAGCTAATGTTACCAAATTATCATGTAACCGACGTTAAATAAAGTTTCTTGTATCTTGTATCTTGTATCTTGAATTGAAAGTGGTAGATAATGTAGTGTCATCGGCATACATAACAAAATTAAATAATTGACTAGCTTGTGAAAAATCATATAAATGATAAACACTAGTGGTCCAAGGTCATGAACCTTGTGGGACACCGATTGTTATTGGTAGTTTAGTTGTTCAATTTCAGTATATTGTTTTCTGTTTTGTAAGCAACTTTTGAACAAATGCAAGGCTGAGCCATTTAGTACATAGCATACTAATTTATTTTGTAAAATGTTATGGTCAAGTGTGAAATGCCTTTATTTCTTATTCAGATTATTTAACTAACAAACAGAGTATGCATGTTTTATAATAATCAAGGAATCTTTTACATTTCCTTCACACATTGTGTACTTCTTTAGCACTTAATATAATTTACTATTCATTTTCTGTCTTTACATCAACCGTAATTTGTATGTAGACGCGCACTCGCTAATAGACGCGCACTACCTAATAGACGCCCAACCCCGTTTTTAGATACGAAATAATCCGTAAACATTTCTTTGAGTGACGCAAAAATGCAACAGAACGACGCTACAATTATTATCAACGATGGTGCCCAGACTAGTAGTCTGGGAGCCAAATGCCATTCCCCCCCCCCCTAACCTTGCGTTGTTGTATTAAGTTCTTTTTACTGTTGATTTTGGTAGCCAAGGGTCTCTATTTTCAGAAACTGCTTGATGACATGTTGTCATCATTGAGCAATTTGAGAAATTCAAGATGGCGTCCAAGATGGCCACCATTACCTATAAATGACCACAACTCCCTACCTATTCACCCTAGGAAGGTGATTTTTGTCTCTATACCTAGGTTTTAGGGGTCAAGCTATTCATTAGAACTGAGTATTATGTTAATATCGTATTACATAATGGTAATTTCCAAGATGGCTGCCAATATGGCCGCCGTAACACTAAAAGTGGCATATCTCCTTAGCTATTTACTCCAAATTACTCGTGAAGGTGTCTATCACTGGCTATTTTGGAGACACATCTATCTGTATCAGATCAAAGTTCATATACTGATGATGTCATCTACAAATCCAAGATGGCGTCCAAGATGGCCGCCATTACCTATAAATGACCATAACTCCCTACGTATTCACCATAGGAAGGTGATTTTTGTCTCTATACCTAGGTTTTAGGGGTCAAGCTATCCATTAGAACTAAGTATTCTGTTAATATCGTATTATATAATGATAACTTCCAAGATGGCTGCCAAGATGGCCGCCGTAACACAACAAACTGGCATATCTCCTTAACTATTTACTCCAAATTAGTCGTGGAGGTGTCTATCACTGGCTATTTTGGAGACACATCTATCTGTATCAGAGCAAAGTTCATATACTGATGAGGTCATCTAGAAATCCAATATGGCTGCCAGTTTACAAGCACTGGTATATCTTCTATACTATTCAATCTTGGAAAAAATATGAAAAGGAAAACGACCACATGTGTTATATTATAACAAACACGTTTCCCTAGAACGTCACAGAATTACGAATGGTAGCTGAAGAGGCATTTCGCGGAATCATTCAGGATAAACCACTACATTGCAATGGTGACCTCATGCAAATTCTCGAAACCGAAGCCAGCAAGAGTCAAACTACCAAACTTTGGGTCGATGTCTTGATAAAACCTGTCCTGCTGGCCATGATGTTCGTAGGGGCTGAGCGCGAAGGTGACTGGCCACTTCATCTGGCATCCTACAAGCAAATGCTACCATACTTCTTTGCTGCGGGGCATGTGACCTATGCGAGATATGTGTTGTGCTACCTTCATGAGATGGAACGGCTACCACAAGAGGTGTTGTCACACTTGACGAAGGGTGAGCATGTCATGCACCATTCTGCTTGCTTATGGAATGGCATCTGCAGCGATATGATGAGTGAGACGACCTACATGCGGTATGGGCATGCTCCTGGGGATAGTTGGCATCACGCTTAAGCCAGAAATGCTGAAGGTATGGGCCCTTAGTCTGCATGCATGCAGCTGGTTGGAATCTGATCTGGATGACATGACGGATGAGGACACTCAAAGCAAGGTGGTGACAACACACAATGGAGAGGCAAAAGCTAGGATCGCTGAAGACAAGAGAGACCGAGATGGAATCAGACAAAATATCGACACTTGCAGTAATCCTTTATATTCTGCGGCAAACCCCAGTGGTATAGTCAATGTAGTTAGCAGCCAGATTGGTTCAACTGAAGTCAATGTCCACAATGCTGTCACAATCGGGACTGAACAAATGAAAGTTTTCGAAAGTCGGGGTTGTTACTATGGATCATGCAAGGAAGCATGTGAAGGTCGGAGCTGTGAAAGTATTTGATACCAATTTGATTTACTCAAGGGTTATTGGCCTACAGGCTCGTGAGCGGGACATTGACATTAGGGATGTGCTTGGTCATGAACTTGCGCCAGTTCCAACGTCCATGTTTGATGATACTGGAGATATGAGGATTGCGAAATCGAAATCTACCTTGAAGAAAATTCTCCAAGTTGAGGTGTCTGATAGAGTGGCTGGTGGTGCAAATGTTAGTGTGCTCGGTGGCTCAGCAATACTCTGGGTAGTTCCTTGGCCTGCTGATGGGTTTGTCAAGGACTATATAGCGATCTTCAAATATGCCATAGAAAAAAGGTTACGGGTCGAGGACGTTTATCTGATATTTGACAGATACTATGATTACAGCACAAAGCGTGTTACCAGAGGATCTAGGGCAACTGGTATCAGTAGGGTTCATCATTTGCAAGTCAACAGTAAACTTCCAGCGCAGAAAATTCTAGTAGCCTCTTCCAAAAAAAGAAGCAACTTATGCAACTGATAATTGATGATCTAGTCCAGGATAAGAAGTTTCACGAGGACAACACACGACATCACAAATTAGTGGTAACAGGAGCAGATCCGGTGCCAGTCGAAATCAGTGAAGGTGGAGTTGTCATCTCACGGGCAGATCTGGCAACTTCACACGAAGAAGCAGATAACATCATTGTCAAACAGGTCTTGAGTTGTGCCGCGGAAAATGCAGAAAGCAAAATCATTGCTGTTGCCGATGACACTGACGTCTTTGTTCTGTTGCTGCATTATCATCACATGGCAAATCTCAAGAATGTTGTGTTGATGGAGTCCCCCATCAAAGGAAGGACGGTGGTTGATATAGGCAAAACTGTGCAGAAGCATTCTGAGATAGTCGAAGGAATACTCCCGGTACATGCACTTTCTGTCTGTGACACCGTTGCCTCCTATTTTGGAATTGGAAAGGCCACTGTACTCAAAACACTTCGATCGGGACACTCACTTAACTTGTTGGGTGCACCAGGGCATTCTATGGAATATGTTATTCAACAGGCTACCTCCTTCATTTCCGCGTGCTATGGACAAACAAACTGTAGTACAATGTCAGAGACAAGGTTAAAGGTATGGCTGTCAAAAACAGGCAAAGGGTCATCAACACCGAATGTGTGCTTTGGTAGTCACTGGAAGCGCAGAATCCTCCCGAGTTGGACTCAACGGAATATGGTTGGGTAAATGATGACCAAAACAAGTCCCTTCAACCAGTCACCCTCCCTGATGAAGTCGAACTAGTCCCAGAGATGGACTACGTCTAATAAAATGTGGATGCCACATTACTACTCCATGCATTTCAAGTGCTTGTAGTTGCAACTATGCAAACATGAAATGCACAATATTTTGCTCCTGCTATAATCAGGGTTGCTGTAACTCGACATCATAGTTGATTGCATGTCTTTGCGATGCACATGGGCAACAGAATGTACAACAGCGAAATTACCATCATGTAATACGATATTAATATAATACTTATATATTAATATATTAATATAATACTTAGTTCTAATGGATAGCTTGACCCCTAAAACCTAGGTATAGAGACAAAAATCACCTTCCTATGATGAACAGGTAGGGAGTTATGATCATTTATATGTAATGGCGGCCATCTTGGACGCCATCTTGAATTCCTCAAATTGCTCAAGGGTGACAACATGTCATCAAGCAGTTTTTGAACATAGAGACCCTTGGCTACCAAAATCAACAGTAAAAAAAACTTAATACAACAATGCAAGGTTAACCCTCTCTGCTCCCGGACTATAGTGCTATTCGAAAATAACAACTGTGGGTAATATATGGTAAATGTAAATGCTTACCACAACGGACTGGCTAATCGCAGAGCAGCTCTGCGAATTAAGAAACATTTGCCAGAGCAAGATTCATCCAATCACCGCACAGGATTTGATATGCATGTGTAGAGTGATATTAAAAACAACGTGTTGTCGTTGCGGTCCTTCGGTGAGGCGATTCACGTTTGTAAACGATAGTTCAACAAGATGGAGCCGCTTCGTTTAGAAGTAGGCACCACGTTCGACAACTGGCAATCATTTAAAGATACTTTAGACAAGTATACCACAGTTCGCCATTTGCAGGTTTGCTGCGTTAATTCAAGAACCGTCGCCACCGCAAGCAAATTGCCTCCCGCAGCACGCCATACAAGTCCCACCATCAGGCTAGGTTGCAAGCACTTCGGCAACCCCAGAAAGGAAGGCCGTGGCATTAGGAGCCACCAGAAGTAAGTAACTAAAAGCATTTTCTCATAGCCATGTGGGAGCAATGTTGATGTAGTTGTGCGTTAATTGTTAGTGTAAATCAGTAACGCCAACGGCGCTGACACTGACAGCCAGCCTGACAGTGACGTTAGTCATTCCGCCACTTACGCAGCATTCGGACCCACCTCAGTTTTGCCATTAACTGTATCTTTGCCAACATTTAATACTTGATTTAGTTAATTAAATCATTTAATACCATCTTGCGCATATTTATGTTTTATAAACAGCGCGTCTTAGTAGACGTTTGAGATCGAAAAGACAACGCGGTCGGCCTAAATAAACTGTTGATCGCTCATCCTATGTGCAGCGCTGGCAATTGCGCATCGCTGTGCATGGGTCTAAAAATCCAATATTTGTGAAACATACATATACCTGGGAATGCTGAATGCTCATGTTTAGGATTAGATATTGGTTATTCTAAATTATGTGTCAATATATTTATTTACTCACATCTGATCTACACTAAAATGGTGCCAGCCGAAATGTCAACACAGCCAAACCTGGATCAGTGCATGTGATTCCGGCATATCTTCCAGAGATGTGGGAGCATTACATACAAGATGAATAGTTGTGTACAGATGTAAGCATCTCTTACAATTATTGTAATTAATTGGATTTTTTTCTACAATTCAATGCTTGCAGCTGTCACTAAAATAAAAAGAAATCTTTACACAGGTTGTCTTGAAATGGATTAGTGGCTTGGTATGGATTAGTTTCATATTTTAAATTGAAAAAAGTAAAACTAAGCATATCACAGAGTAAAAATAAAATATCAATACATCAACAATATGAGGACCCAGTGTGCACATACTGTAACATATTACATATTCATGTGGTTTGCAGCTTCGATTCCATTCATTTTGTGTCATTTTGATGCCGATCTGTACTGCAAACGACTGCATGTCCACTCCGGGCAGCTGACGTGGAGACGCTGGTGGTAGCAATCCTGGATTCTGTGCACAATCTCACTCGTCGTGCAAAGTATCTACAGTTGTAGAGGTAAAAGTTGGCTCCTCTCATGTCCTGCTGTGTTCAAACGTTACTCCATTTGAATTAATGAATAGACTCTGGTGGATGTTTGTATGAGCAGCCTTCGCGCATTAATTGCAGCATTGCTGGATGCTTCCCAGAGAAGTAGAGATGGTGGTTGATTGAACAAGGAAAAACGTGTAAAGCGTTTTGAGCAGGGATTGGAGATTGCACTATATACAAACTTAACCTCTTTTAAATCCTTCAATGGCGTGAATAATATTATTGATAATATTTATTTGCATGCTTCCAGAGACTTCTTGGCCAGACGGGAAGTGGTGTTGGCTGAAGGACTATGAACTTTTGTCTGAACTGTTGTATTGTGTACATTTCACTGTCAATGAGAGGCGGTTATAAATAATTTATTTTGACATTTTCAGGTGTACAGCGTCTGATCTCAAAGGCATTTATGATTCAAATTGTATCAGCTGCACAATCTTCTGTTGTAGAATGCTGAGGCCATTTGCTGCAATGTGCCACCCATCGTGATGCAGCCCTTCCACACGGATTTCTGCCGCCGCCACATTGCGAGATGTTTGCGTGCCGAGGGGAAGTGGGACAGCAAGCGGAACTACTGCGATGTCCCTTTCTGCCAAAAATCAAGTGGACTTCTGAATTGGATCTGCTGTGACTATTGCAACAGGTGGTGTCATTTCTGTTTTCTGGGTCTGTTAGTTCAGCCAAATGACCAGATATATCGATGCCCTGTTTGCCATGTTGACATAGCTTTATGTAGAGACCCGTCCACCCGTCATTTGGACGGGTAAAACAAATGTGGACGGGTAAAAGTATGGCGGACGGGTAAAAAAATGGAACAAAGAAAAAAGGTCTTCCAAAACCATAGATATTGTTAGTTATGCCTTGAAAGTGAGTGTAAATGGTGTCATGTGTGCTTGTAGCCCATTTCAGGTCATCAGGTACATTTGAAAGTTTGTAACTTAACCGTTAACATCCATGTGTCCACCAAAACATGTGTGACTGGTAATAATTTTATCCTGCACCAAGCCCTGCATTTCGATGCCACCCAACCAGGTAACCCTGGCATGTGATTGTGTCAACAGAGGTTGGACATCATCTGCAAATGGGCGACTTGTAGTGGAGGTAGTCAATGAGCAAGGGTCCCTCCCCTAAAATAAGATTATGTTAGGTGGTTACAGCAAAGCTGTATCACAGGGTTTGTGTTAATCTAGCTGTAAAAATGTATACAAATTTAAATAATCTTAATGCATGTAATTGTGTATAATTATTATATATAACTCACTAATTTGCATTTATCGATACATTACGACAATACGTCCTTTCGGTATTACTGCCGCTATGAAATTCTTGTTTTAGGTTGGTTGGCATCTCTTCTTCGTGCTACAACCTTGACAAATCACCACCAACGCCGTGCAGCTCGATATGTCTTACATCGCCACCATAATACCTCAAGTGTAACCAATATGCTCGAGACATTAGGATAGATATCCCTATCCGACCGAAGAAATGACGCAAAACTATGCATGATATACAAAATAGCAAATGGCCTAGTGGGTATACCAGCAAATAAATATCTCATTCCTGTAAACACAGTTACTAGAAAGCAGCACTCCTTGTCTTACCTTATCCCTATGTAATTACCACTTGTAACCTTTTTTCCCCAAGTACCATTCGACTCTGGAACTCCCCCCTCAACATGTTGTAAATAAAAACAGTCTTGTTTCCTTTAAGAGCAATATCCAGACGGGATTATTCCACTTTTTAGATATAACTAGTTCTTTTTCACGCATTACTGTTTACATGCACTAATTACTGTTCTGATGCATTGCACCCAAAACGAAAACAAATATTTCTGATTTTTCCTGTTCGCCCGCCTGTATCCTCAGCATGTTGAGGCTAGGCGGTATCCGAAAGTAGATTTGTAAGCGCCACGTATATGTTTACATTTGCATGTGTATATATTTTACATTAGTAAGTGCCATGTATATATGTGTTACATTTGTATGTATATATGTATTTACATTGTAAGTGCTATGTATATATGTTTTACAGTTATATGAATATATGTATATTGTCTTTTTCTTAATATGTAGTGACTAGTGAAAGGAGTTAAGCAAGTATTTAGACATTGCACGCAATTCAGTTATTTGACGCGTTTCCCTGTTTACGTACAAGGTTTTTACACAAGTTTTCCTTGTTGTTATGTTGGAAGTTCTGTTTTCACTCACTTTTCAGTACTACGACAGGTTCTTGGTGCGGTAAATAAAGTAAACGAGATATGCATGTGTTTGTATAGATATATGTATGTTAGAATGCAGATTATAAATGTAGTGTCATATATTATATTAGTACAGCAGTGTATGTTGTGACAGGATTTCTAGTAGTACAGTTTGAAATAAATTCCTTTCTACAGTGTGGCCACATTTCTTATTTGCATTTTATTCATGAGTGAGTGATCTATCAGAATTTAGGTAGAACAATATTCACACATGTCATAGATATGTAATAGGCGTTTATAAAAGTAACAACACGCATAGCAATTTAACTAGTCATATTCTCTCCTACATCTGTTCTATCAGAATTTAGGTAGAACAATAGTTACACATGTCATCGATATGTAATATGCATTTATGAAACTATAACAACACGCATGGCAACTAGTCGAAGGTTCTTTTCTACCTTCTCGGCGAATACCACAACTGTCTCCCTAATTCGCAGAGCTGTGACGTCACTGCTCTGCGAATTAGGGAAACTAATTTTTCGCAGAAATTCCCTTTTTCGCAGAGCTACTCATTAAATGTTTGAAAATAGATCTATTCTATCATAATTTAGGTAGAAAGGTATTCGCACATGTCAGATATACAATGCGCATTTATGAAACTATAAAAACACACATAGCAACTAGTCAAAGGTTTTTTCTAACTGCCCTGCGGTGATGTCAGTGCTCTGCGAATCCGTTAGGGAAATTTGCAGAGCAACTCGTTAAAGGCATATAGGCATATATATATACACACATATATACTGTTACTGCTGTGGCAGGCCCAGCCATGTGGGACAGCTTGCCAAAGTGTATGAGATCAACTGAGACCTAGGCAGCTTTGCGAAAACGACTCGCCTATTATATTTATATCATTGATACATAATATAAATTATAACAATGCCACCCATCTTGATTTCATTGCATTTTCTCTAGTTCAGTTACCTACAACAATCATTTAACTTTTGTTATATTTATTTTGTATTTTTGATATATACTTTTAGAAAAATGAGTGAACAGAGTTTTACATTACATTTTAATGTCTAAATAAAATATATTATTATAAGTATTATTATTATAACAACATGCACGCATAGCAACTAAACGCTCATTCTTACCTGCTCTCCGAATACCGCAAGCCTTGCTCAAACTAATTGATCTGCAAATAGTGGAAACTTCCCTGGTCGCCGAACAGTGACGCATACGCCTCTATATAGAAAGACTGCCTGTAATTTTAAGCAGCAAATAAAACCTACGCCCTGAGTTCTAATTATCCAATAAACTTTATATATTATTTACTCATATAATATATCTCACATGTCTATCGATATATATAAATGCATTGTTTGCATTTTATGTAACGCTGATCATTCATTCTTTTATATTTTTAACAAAATCAGCTAGCTAAATTATTTAATTATTTACTGATTAATATTTTTGTATTTACATATATTAATTTATGATTTAATACAGTTGATAGTACTGAACAAAATTTTATTTTATATTAGAATGTCTAAAAAGTTATTATTATAACAACGTGCATGCATCGCAAGTGGGGTGCGGTGGTCGCGTGGTAGAGCGCCGGACTGTCAATCGAGAGGACGGTGGTTCGATCCCACCTACCGCCGTTTCGAAACTTAGGCAATTTCGTTCACCCCACATTTGCCTGTGTCTTTCGGAAGAGACACTAAAAGCCGGTGGTCCCTTCTATCTGGTGTCTATGCCAGGGGAAGTAAAATATCCCACACAGGGGGATCTGTAGTGGGCTCACTAATTCAAGAAAAGAACTCCTGCGTTAGCCCAATATTGGGCTGTTTCGAGGAACCACCTAAGAACCTAAGAAAGTCTTTCTTACCTTCTCTCAGAATACCGCAAGTCCTTTGCAAATTCGCAGAGCAGTGACGATGTAGCGCTTACATTACAGCGCTTTAGTAGCCTTTACATTAAAAACGTTCCGATTGACGTTTCTGCGCATGCGCGATATATGTAAAATCATCAATGTGCAGTGAAACGACAAAGCATGTATGGCATGAATACCACGGGCTGTTCGTCAGGATGTATATAACCTCTCAGCAAAGTTATTTGTCGCAAATTAATACATGGCAAACAAGTTTCGAGGCATATTTTAATAGCAAGCGTAAATCACGTGACTGTAGTGCGCCATAATCCGTGACAGTGATTTATAAAAAAACATAATATTTATTGCATTGAATGACATTTTAAGAAACTCTTCGCAGTAATCATCACAGGAGAGTTCACGAACAGCCGGTAACATTTATACCGAAAATGCTTGTTGTTTCGTTGCACATTGATGATTTTACATTTATTGCGCATGCGCAGAAACGTCAATCGGAACGTTTTTAACGATCGGGAAAATGTAAGCGCGACAACGCCACTGCTCTGCGAATACTGGCACTGGTTCCCTAATTCGCAGAGCAGTGACGCCACTGCTCTGCGGATATCTCCGTCATGTGCATCAAACAAATGGCGGATTTTTTACGTAAGATTAAATGCTGACTGTTCGCCTAATGTTTCTGAGCGACAACAAAAAGATTTAACAAGACAAGATTTAACAAGATTGCCACCTAGAGAATCAACTCTAGTTGGCAGGTGGACAAGGAAGCCCTTTGGCTTATCGAGAGTCCAACCTATCTAACTAAATGTACCCAGCCCTTCTTAGGTACATGTCAATTTTATTTTTAAACATATTAACACTACTAGCACCTACACAATCAGCCGATAATCTGTTCCATTCATTTACTGTTCTTTGTGAAAATGAAAATTGTCTAATATCTAGTCTACACTGCTTCTTTGCTAATGTAATTCCATGTCCTCTAGTCCTTCTCTCTTCCTTAACAGAAAAAAAAAATATTTCTGTCAGTATTTTCATACCCATTCAATATTTAAAAAACTTCTATCTGATCTCCTCTCAATCTCCTGGTGTTGTTAATCCACATTCTTTTAGACGCATTTCATAACTAATATTCCTGAGGTTTTGTATCATTTTGGTCGCTCTTCTTTGTACTCTTTCTAGTATATCAATATCCTTCTTGCGATATGGCCTCCATGCCTGTATGCAATATTCTAAATGAGGCCTAACTATTCTTTTGTACAGCGGTATTATTAGTTCTTTTTCCTTGTACACTATATTTCGCCTAATTAATCCAAGAATTTGGTTTCCCTTTGCTGCTGCAATTGCACACTGTTCTGATACCTTCATATCAGCACTAATAGTTAACCCTAAGTCCTTTTCCTTTACGGTAGTATTTAGTACAGTATCACCCATTGTATATTGTGCATCTTCATTTCCATGTCCTGTGTGGAGGCACTTTCACTTCCCATAATTAAACAACATTTGCCACTTATCAGACCATTCGTTCAACTTATTTAGATCATCTTGTAATTGCTGTCTATCTGCATCACTTTCAATTTTTCTAAACACTTTTGTATCGTCCGCAAACTTCAACACCTTGCTTGTTATATCATCATCCAAATCATTGATATATATTAAGAACAAAATAGGTCCCAATACTGATCCCTGCGGTACTCCACTCAAAACCGATTTCCAGTTTGAAACCTCCCCATCAACTACCACTCTTTGTCTTCTATCAATGAGCCATTTTTCTATCCAGTTAATCATACCATTGCCTATGCCATGGGCCTTTAGTTTAAGTAGTAATCTTTGATGTGGCACTTTGTCAAAGGCTTTTTTAAAATCTAAGTATATTATATCTACTGGTGATCCCTCGTCTACCCACTTTGTGACATCTTCCAAAAAACATAAGATATTTGTTAAGCATGACCTCGCTTTTAGAAACCCATGTTGAGATGGGTTAATCAAGTTATTTTTAACAAGAAAATCAACCAAGTGATCTTTAATTAGTCTTTCTAATAGTTTGCAAACCACCGATGTTAAACTAACTGGTCTATAGTTCTCTGACTTGCTTCTTGATCTTTTTTTAAATAATGGTATGATGTTTGCTTCTTTCCATTCTAATGGAACTACTCCTTCCTCTATTGACAAATTGAACACTGTTGCAAGTGGTATGCTGATTTGTTCTACAATTTCCAGTCATTATGTCCTTGTAGGTGTTACAAAACTACAGCACAATGGAATAATCGTTTACTGTTAGTGACTAAGTAATTCGATTCGAAACGAACGAACTAAACCACCGATTAGTTTATTGTAGCGCATAATAGATGGCGCGCTGGTATATTTGTTCTGAACACTGCGGCAGGTGGCTCAACGGGTGTGAACGGGGCGCGTGGCAGGCGCGTGACGATTATGAAAAGCAGTACAGGAAATGGAGCTCGACGCGGCGAAACCGCCTATATTTCTGATTTCAAGATGTTGACGCTTGCCAGTGAAACTTCGATATACGCGCGAACTGCTGAGATAAATTGTTATTATTTGATGACACTGTCTGTTTTGCGGTATGCAGTTTAAACGTGCTTAAGTGAACTAAAATGTCGGTAATATTCCAGTTAACTGCCCTAAATTATTAGGGCCTTTTTAAAACGGGTTTGCCACGTTTTTTCGATATGTATGTGTTTTGAATGTCATTCTCCATCATACCCGCTAAAACGAGGTCGGATATCATTTTTTTAAATTGTGTTTTACATCAATTTCAGACTTCCCACATGATACGGATTACCCGTATCCGATACGGATGTTGGCAATTTTTTAATTGATACGGCCGTACTCCATTTTGATTCGGATTTTAACTACATTTATGGAGACATTATTTGTAACCACATTATGTCCTTGTATGCGTCACAAAACTGCAGCACAATGGAATAATCGTTTACTGTTAGTGACTAAGTAAATCGATCCGACACGAACGAACTAAACCACATATTAGTTTATTGCTTATTTACGTCGACTCGACGGCAGTAAATTGGTCTAAAACACAATTACAAATGTACATATATATCAGACTTCTTTTTAGCGGGAGTGGTGCAGAATGACATTCCAAACACATACACATACATTTTGAAAAGGCCTTAATAACTTAGGCCAGTTAACTGGAAAATCTGATTAGTGATTCGGATTGATACGGATTCTTTCAGAATTTTAGGTCAAAAATACGGATTGCCATCCCAAAAATGTGGCATGTCTGCAATTTGATGTCGTCGAGACGACGAAAATAAGCCGATGTCACTGGGCGTGAGCAATACATAGCGCTCCCCAGACGTATCACGACGCAAAGCCGACGTATTGCGATTTGAGAATGTGTCCCCAAAACTAAGGCTACATCATTAACTTTTTATTCTATGTAATGCAGATATATTTGTTTTAAGCATAAATTTGATCAAATATGGCTAATTGTTTTTTCGCCTTCGCAATGCACACGCTAGACATCTTTTGACAAAGCCGGGGTTTGAGACCCCGATGTGTCTAGACTTTATTTTACATTCACATTAACTTGGCACACAAGATAAAGCCACCAAAAGTATGAAGAATATGCCATCATACCAGACGCAGCACAATACAAATCTGGTCTGTCAATGTATTCTTAAAAGAATTTTGTTTGTCAGTACTTCTTTTTTACACTGGCACAACCAATGTCATCCTCCCGTCACATGACATTAAGTCACATGACCATTGTGAAACATGGTTTTAAAAATAACGTCAGTAGACGTTGATCATGTTGACCTTCTAAGGTCATGCATGAGTAAACATACGCAAGGTTCGACAGGTGCAGCATTATAATTGCTGCATCAGTTTCTGGATTCGTCAATTGTTGGACTTCTGTGGCAAGAACTTAGCCATGCTAAGTGCACACAAAACCTTTAGTTGATTGCCTTACACCTACTCGTTTCACGCGAGAGGCTGTGTGGTGTGGAACCACCACCAAGTATTTGTTTACGAAATTTATCAAATTTTGAAACTGAAAGCTAAACTAAAAAACGACCAAAATCCGTATCGGGTACGGGCAATCCGTATCATGTGGCATGTCTGGGACTAAGACAATAACATTATTAAAACAAATCTTGTTGTTCTTGTTCTTGTTCTTGTTCTTTAAAAAATGCCATCATGTCAAAGGTGATTTGTGATTTGGTTATTATACGCTTAACATAATCATATATATATAAACCTGTAATGTGCAAAGTTTCAACGTGTGGTCTCAGTTCATTCAACTTCAGATAATGTTGTGTTGATTCCCCTGTTTTCGCACTTCACATCTGCAGTAAATATTTGTTATGAATTTGGAATGCTAATAACTTTCCTAATTTTGAAATTATTGTATTAAATTTGCTACATAATCTAGTTTCCATATGGAGACCTGGATTCGGAATTTATTGTTCCTATTTATGTAATAGTCTTAGAGTCATAGACATAACTATTTGGGCATTTATTCAATCAGGAATTATATTTTTCTAGTTTTAGGTTTGATTACAACCTGATTATTTTCACATACATATACTAAATGTTATACTTGGTATACCTGCAGGTGCTTGCTTCTTCATAAGAAAGGTTGTCATAATTAAATATAATATTTAAGGGTGGCTGAGGTCCAAATATGATAATAAAATATAAAATGTTACAAAATGCACTATTCCCAAAGGTGATTTGGCCATGTGGGCAACTACCTAGTTTCTTATCCTTTCCTAGGATTAGCAAACATGTATTACCAGTATATTTGCCAAGTTTTAACTTGTCTCGATTCGTTCAATTTTAAATAATGTTGTGTTTATAGTGCTAGAGAACAAGCTAACCAACTTTATAAAAAAATATGTATTTTCCAGAAAAAGTTATTATTTTATTTGCAAATTGCTTAAATTGTGTTAATTTTATAAAGCGCAATTTCCAATAATATCCTCAAAGCGCAGTACAAGACTAATTACCTAAACATTATACATAGCACATATATAAGCACAATAAATAGAAAACCAAAATCTTATATAATAGTTATGAAAACAGTCAAATCATTTAAATCACTTCAATAAATAAAATGAATAAAATGTATTTAAGCACTATTTACATATATACACAATAATGGGTAGATAACACGTAGGAGCTAAAGTATAGTAAAGGCTGAAAGAAAAGAAAATGTTGCAATATTCTGCTTTGAACATGTACGTCTTTAGAGTCTGTTTGAACATTGATAGGCTCCCACTACACTTTATATGAATTGACAGTGAATTCCATAGTTGAGGTCCAATCACATTGAAGGAATGATCACCAACACTCACAAGCTTAGTATTCACATTAACGTTCACATTACATTAGACTTAGAATGATGATGCAATAGTTGCCATTATGATAAATTAGTCTTAAGCAACAATGCCACTACTATGTGGGATTGACATAGATCAAAGTTGGACCTAGCAATTAGAGTCAGATTTAAATGCATTGACATTGTAATATTTTGATAAATTTATATTGTTTTTATTTATGTCAACAGCACTTTCGTCAATAAAATAGGCTCAGATGTCAGTGTAAATGATTGACAGTAGATCATATTTAAATCACTCCCTACTACAAAACTGAATTTGCAGATATTTATTTTATCACAGAGGCTGTTTTATGTGGACATTTCCCCCAAGCAAAGCCAGACAACCAAGCCACCAAGTGTTATCGGAATCAATCACAGTGATACCTCTCATTGTTTTGTGAGAATTGTTTGTATATTTATACATTCCATGTTATGTAATAATACTTTTGATTAAAATATAGTTATTTAGCAATTTATGAATAAAATAACTACCTTCACTGGAAAATATAGATTTGTGCTTAATTAATAGTTGCCTAACATGTTCTCGGGTGCCGAACAGGGAATATTATCAACACATCATTATTTGAAGTTGAATGATTTCAGATCACAAGTTAAAACTTGGCAAATATACACGTATATTAATCATATTAAAGATCATGTTTTAGGTAATTGCCCGCATAGCCAAATCACCTCTGGCATCAGGATATTTTGTTAACAATTTATATATTCTTGTCATATTTGGACCACAGCCACACGTGAATAGTATGCTTAATCTGAAAAGCTTTCTTTTAGAGAAGAACCTATAGGTATACATTTCAAACCAGGTAATATATATATAGTATGTGATGAGTGATCAGATTGTATCCGTACCCCAAAACATGATTTTTTTTATTCTGGAGTGAACAAAAGCCCAACTTTGGGTGCTTGTAACTCTGAAATTATCACATAAACAAAACCAAATAAGTTCAGAATCCAGTTTCCCATACAGGAGTTACGTTGCATATTGTAGAATAGTAACTTCAGAATTAATAACGTTATCTGCATTCCAAGATCATGACAAAGATTTATTACAAAAACTCGGAATTAGTAGAAATTGAATGATATGAGACAAGTTAAGACTTGGCAAAGATATAAGTTACCACAGTATACGTATGTTAATCATATTAAAAGCTCATATTGCTGGATAAATGCCCACATGGCCAAATCACCTTTGATCTGAGGGCATTCTTTTAAAAACAATTATTTTCTTGTCATATTTGGACCCCCCAGCCACATGTGTATATCACGCGTATTCTGATGAGCTTTCTTTTAGAGAGGTATATACTTCAAAACAGGTAATTTATACGGTTTGTGATGAATGTTTATAGTAGATGATGACAGTTGTAGCTGTACCCCAAAACATGAATAATGTTACTCTGAAGTGAACAAACGCCCATTTTTGAGTGTTTGTAACTCTGAAACTATCATATAAATGCACACCAAAATCAGAATCCAGAAAATTAACATACACATTAAGAAATATATTAGCATTCCAAAATCGTAAAAACAAATATTACTGCGGTCGCGATTGCAAAGCCAAAGAAAAGGTGTAACAGATTCTGTACTCAATGAACTATAAGTTTATAACTAATTAGAATTTAACATTAACAGTTTGCGTTTAACGATCACTTAGATAGCTATATAATTATATTATGTATATATTATACATAGCCATGTGTGAAATTTCATTAAAACTCGAGATGGTAACCTGGGAAGATATCTGGATATTGGTTGATTTGGCGTGACATGCACCTATATTGTTCTTCTTCTTCTTCCGAATACCGCCTAGCTTCAACATGGTGAAGATACAGGCGGGCGAACAGGAAAAATCAGAAATATATATATATATTTTGTTTCGTTTTGGGTGCATTGCAATGAATCAGAACCATAAATTGTGCATGTAACAGTAATGCGTGCAAAAGAACTAGTTATATCTAAAAGGTGGAATAATGGAAAGTTTGGATATTGCTCTTAAAGGAATCAAGGCTGTTTTTATTTACAATATGTTGAGGGAGGGAGTTCCAATGTCGAATGGTATTTGGGAAAAAAGAATACAAGTGGTAGTTACATCTGGAGTGAGGGATAAGGTAAGACAAGGAGTGATGCTTTCTAGTGACTGTGTTTAAAGGAATAAGATATTTATTTGTAGGTATACCCACTAGGTCATTTGATATTTTATATAACATGCATAGTTTTGCATCTTTTCTACGGTCTGCTAGGGATCTCCACCCTAATGACTGGAGCATATTAGTAACACTTGACGTATTATGGTGGCGATGTAAAACATATCGAGCTGCCCGGCGTTGAATCATTTCAAGTTTATGTATTTGTGTAGCGGTGTAAGGGTCCCAGACAGTACAGCTATTTTCCAGGATAGGTCTAACAAAGGTGAAGTAAGCAAGAGTTTTTATTTGGATTGACGAGACTTTGAGATTTATGCGGAGGAAGCATAATGATCTATTTGCGTTTTAAGATATGCTATTTATGTGGGCATTCCACCGAAGGTCAGAAGTTATGGTTATGCCAAGATATTTAGCCTGTGATACAGTTTCAAGTAGTTGTCCGT
Source organism: Oasisia sp. SBJ-2009 (assembly GCA_964017155.1). NCBI lineage: Eukaryota > Metazoa > Annelida > Polychaeta > Sabellida > Siboglinidae > Oasisia > Oasisia sp. SBJ-2009. The sequence continues at coordinate 47,705,323 of OZ024856.1, forward strand.
GGAGAACGTACTGGGTCTTAGCGATAGTTTTATTTCTTGTTACAGGGATGACATGGCACTTTTCAAGATTGAAGCTCATTTTCCATTTTATTGTCAATTTATCGAGTGTGTTAAGGTCTTCCTGGAGTGCAGCTGCGTTTATCTTAGGCTTAAGACCTATATACATTATGGTGTCATCAGCAAAGAGTCTAACTGTAGAAATAATATTGTCTGGAATGTCGTTAATGTAAAAAAAAGGAATAGGCAGGGACCAAGTACAGAACCTTGGGGGACTCCTGATGTTATATGGACTTCAGATGAGGCCTCGCCCTCTATTAGCACTCTTTGGGATCTGTCGGTTAAAAACGCTTTAACCCAGGAATTTGTTTTGCCTTGGATGCCATAGTGATGGAGTTTGTCAATTAGTTTGGTATGGCTGACCTTTTCAAATGCTTTAGAAAAGTCCATCACTATGACATCCGTTTGTGCACCAGATTGCATATTGGTGACTAGGTCATTAGTGAACTGGATAAGTTGTGTCTCACATGACACACGAGATTGAAAGCCATGTTGAAGGTCGTAAAGGATGTTGTGTGACTGTGCATGTTCCATTATATTACTAACTAAGATATGTGCTATTAATTTGGATGCTATACATGTCAAGGAGATGGGTCTGTAATTTGAAGCGAGGTATCTTTGGCCATGTTTGAAGATAATATAATATAATGGTTTATTTCATTCTCTGGGCAATCAATACAGATTGAAATAGGTACATAAAACATGCAAAATATATTTGTTAAAATAGATTGAAATAATATATATAATTTAAAACATTAGCATAAATATAAAATTAATTAAAAAAGTAGAGAATAATTTATTTGAAATGCATCTATAAAGGTAATTTAAATAGGTTAAGACATTAAAACATATTTTCTGTGATTATTTCACTAAACTTATAAAAATACTTTAATAAAATATTTTAATCAATACTTTAAAACATTAAAAGAAATAGATCTAAAGAATAAATTAAGGTTTTACAATATTTTACACATTTCCATCTATATCAGCATTCACGAAAGTTTGCAAAGTGTCACTTTGAGTTCTTTTGGTTGAAAAGGCACCAGTTAATGAAGCAGTTCTTGGTCCTGTTGGTTTTGACTCTGGGATTAGGATATCGAGTACGGCATCTTGTATTGTATGTTGCAGTTCTTGGTGTTGGTAGAAGTTTATGCAGCTTGTGCTGCGGCTCTTCAATTTGTGTGAAGAAATGTTCACATAACTGCGCACGTCTTTGTTTCAGAGAAGTCAGTTGTGCATTCGCTAATGCTTCGGTATAGGTAGTGTTCGGGTATATGATGTTCATAGCACGTCTTTGTACTCGCTCCATATCACTTTGGAGACCCAATGTGAGTGAGGTCGACCATGCTGGACATGCGTATTCCAGAGTAGGCCGGACCACCGTTGTATATACCGTCAGAAGGTCTTCGACGGGAATGCCTGATCGTTTGAGTTGTAGCAGTAGAAACAGCCTCTTGCCTGCTTTTCGTGTTATTTCATCAACGTGTACGTCCCATGTCAGGTTGTTGGTGATGGTTATGCTAAGTATATTCGCCTCGGTTACTCGCTGAGTGTCTGTTCCGTTGATACGTATGGTTGGAAAGTCTGTCCTTGTTTTAGAGAAATCAATAACAAGCTCTTTTGTCTTACTTTTATTGATTTTCATATCGTTTTGGATTGTCCATAGGTGAGACAGATTGTTTGATAGGTGAGACATTTGCTTTTAACCAGTCTTTGGGGACTTCTCCTGTTTCATATGATTTCCGAAAGATTAAGGTAAGTGATGGCGCAATTTCAACAGCTAACTCTTTTAGAATTCTTGGGTGGATGTTATCTGATCCATGGGCTTGATAGGGTTTAAGATTTTGCAGGAGTTTTAGTACACCAGTTTCTGTAATTATGTTTCTGTTTTAATCATAGATCTTAATAGTAACTGAAATATTTTCAAAATATTGCACATGGGACAATGTTAAACTACTAACAGCTTAAACACTATTAATGTTCATTTTGGATAGTTTGTAGTGACAATTCTGGAAGAAAATACAAACAATCACCCATTGTCATTGACACTGTCATTGACATTGTCAGTGATTTGCTTGCTCCAGGACCAGGATAAAATAATAAAAAAAAAATAAAAAAATAATATCACCACCTATTATTATTGTGAAACACAACAGGGGGATTAACTGTAGTTACCAATTCTGCTAATGAGACACTATTTATTTTATCACATACAAATTAATAATCATTAATGTCTAGATTTGTCATGAAAAGAAAGGCACTGCCCATTAGTACTAATTTTCGGGGTACTATGAACGGCCGGTAATCTTATATACTTAACTGGTCTAAATTATTACGGCCTTTTAAAACCGTTTGTTCACCTTATGTTGATGTGTATGTATTCGCATAGGTATGCAGGTATTGCAATGCAGGTATTGCAATACCTCAGGGAGTTTGACGCCCCTGCCATGCAGAGTTGTAAACCACTGCCTTGTGGTACAGGTTCTTGTCAGAAACGAAGGCTAAGGGAGCAAACCCTAACCAGAAAACCATGTCACTGTGGCAGCATCAAGGGCGGTTGATGTATGGAATACCCAACATCTCTCGACCAGCCACTGCAGGGTCAAATAGTTTGCGCCTGTCTTGACATGTTCTTGCCGGTGTGAGACCTCTATTTGTTCCCCGAGAGAGTGTCGCTAGTAACTTCCAAAAGCCAGCGGCACTTCAACAATTTTTGCTAGCAGCTTCCATGAAATGTACAACTGCACAAAACATGATACCGGATCGGCCGTCGCCCGGGTTACCAAGGACCGCGCTGCTCGACCTCATCTTCCATCGACAGTGAAAAATCAGCTAGGAAGAAGAAGACAAAGAAGACAACTACTGACAATTGGACAATGGAACGTGAGGACTCTCCTCGACCGAGAAGGAGCTAACCGACCAGAAAGACGCACGGCACTAGTAGCAATGGAACTTGCCAAATACAACATCGACATTGCCGCCCTATGTGAAACAAGGTTCTCAGAGTCTGGTAGTCTCGACGACTTGGAATACTCTTTCTTCTGGAGTGGCAAACCCGAAGGAGAAAGAAGGGAGGCCGGATTGGGCTTTGCTATCAAAAAGGATATCGTCACAAAGCTGACAGAAATGCCACGGCCAGTAAGTGACAGAATCATGACGATGAGACTACCTCTGAGTAAGGACAACTTTGCTACAATTATCAGCGTGTATGCTCCGACAATGACAAACCCAGACGAAAACAAGGAGGCCTTCTACAACCAGCTGGCAAGTGTGCTCAGTGGCATCCCCCGTACAGATAAGCTACTGCTGATAGGAGACTTCAATGCGAGGATAGGAAGAGACAATGACAAGTGGCCCTTGGTCATGGGCAAACATGGGATTGGGAAATGCAACTCCAATGGCGAGCTTCTACTGGCTCTGTGCTCTGAGTTCGAACTGATAGTGACGAACACCATGTTCAAGCAGAAGGATGAACGCAAGACCACCTGGATGCATCCTCGTTCCAGACACTGGCATATGATCGACTTCATCATCACGAGGTGTCGGGATAAGATGGACATCCACAGTACCCGAGCCATGCGTGGAGCAAACTGTTGGACCGACCACCAGATGCTGAGGTCAAAAGTGGCTTTCAGAATACGACAAAAGCACAGCAGGCAAGGAACAAGTCAGCCGACCAAGCTCAACACAGCAAAACAGGAGATGGAGAGTGCTCTCGCCCAATGGGACGAGAAGGAAAACTCAACACCAGACGAGAAATGGGAAGCTCTGCAGCAGGTCGTGTACAACACAGCCAAGACATATCTTGGCAAGCCAGACAGAAAACACCAGGACTGGTTCGACCCCAACGATCAGGAGCTACAAACTCTTATGAGCAGAAGAGACCAAGCCCACCAGAGAGTGTTGCAAACCAGGAGCACTAGATCCACCACTGCAGCATATAAAGACGCCTGCAGACTGCTACAAAAACACACCCGTGCACTGAAGTCAGACTGGTGGGAAAGGAAGGCAGTGGAGCTGAAGAGAGCTGCTGACAGTAACAACATGAAGGGCTTCTACAATGGACTGAAGGAAGTGTGGGGACCCAAAAAGAAGAGACCTGTTCAACTGAAATCAGCAGATGGAATGGAGACCTTCTCTGACAGCAAGAGAGCTGTGGCAAGATGGAGTGAACACTTCCAGAAGCTACTCAACGTCCCTGGAGATATAGATCACGAAGCTTTGGACAACATCCCGCAGCGCATTATCAAGACAAGCCTAGATGAGATTCCAACTATGGATGAGATGGCTAAAGCAATCGCCGGCCTGAGAGATGGCAAAGCACCTGGAGGAGATGGAATTCCTGCAGAAGTATGGAAGCACGGAGGAGACAATCTGTTCAGCAGACTGCACCAACTAATCACCAATGCCTGGGAGGTGGGTTCTGTACCACAAGCATGGAAGGATGTCAGCATTGTAACCATCTACAAGAAAGGTGATCGAACAGACTGTGGGAACTATAGAGGAATCTCTCTTCTTTCCATAGCAGGCAAGCTCTTCGCCAGGATCCTACTCAACAGATTATCTACCCACATAACACCAGAGGTAGTTCCAGAGACTCAATGTGGCTTCAGAGGTAACCGGAGCACCATGGATATGATATTTTGTCTCCGACAACTACAAGAAAAGTGCATTGAGCAGGACCAACCACTGTACATGGTATTTGTCGACTTCAGTAAGGCGTTCGATACAGTTGGGAGAACCGGGCTATGGCAGCTACTGAGGAAGTATGGATGTCCAGAGAAGTTCACAACAATGATCGAGGCACTACATACCGGAATGATGGCAAATGTTAGTGTTGGAGGGGAAGTCTCGGAATCGTTCAGTGTCACAAATGGGGTCAAGCAAGGATGTGTACTGGCCCCCACGCTGTTTTCCATCTTCCTATCAGCAATGCTCGATGATGCTTTCCGAGACATGGGGGATGGTGTCTACATACAGTCCAGACAGAACGCTGACCTATTCAACGTCGCACACTTCAGAGCGAAGACCAAGACTACTCGGATACTGATGAGAGAGCTGCTATTCGCAGATGACAGTGCACTGGTTGCACACTCTGCTGAAGAGATGCAGAATATAGTGGATGCTTTCTCCAATGCGTCAAAGAAGTTCGGCCTGAAGATTAACATCAAGAAGACCGAGGTGCTGTACCAACCCAACTCTACAAGAACCCGAGAGGAGGATATCATGGTTGATGGAAACCAGTTGAACTCTGTTCTGGAATTCACCTACCTCGGAAGCACTATATCAAGTGATGGATGCATTGACGATGAAATACAGAGGAGGATGGCTAAGGCTAGTGCATCTTTCGGCCGACTACGCCAGAGACTCTGGAACAACCACCATGTGTCCATGCGGGTTAAAGGCAAGATATACCGTGCAATCGTGCTGTCCACCCTCCTATACGGAGCCGAGGCATGGACAGTGTACAGACGACTGGTGAAAAAGCTGCATGCCTTCATGATGCGACATCTGCGATCGATCATGAGGATAACCTGGATGGACAAAGTGACAAACAAGGAAATACTCGAACGGACAGGGCTACCATCTATGGAAGACCTTCTGATCAGAAAGAATCTCCGGTGGACTGGACACCTCATGAGGATGTCACCAGACAGGCTACCAAAGCAGGTTCTCTACTCCCAACTGTCTTCTGGTCAGAGAAAGAGAGGGCGCCCTCGCCTCCGGTTCAAGGATACCATCAAGAGAAACCTGAAGCTGAGAGACATAAAGATCGACTCCTGGACATCACTCTCACAGCAGAGAGATAAATGGAGAGCAAGAGTCAAGTGATGGAAGCAGTCTTTGTCGCTTAGCGACCGACAGCATGATGATGTATTCGCAATGCGATTCTACATCACTTCCAGTACAAAGAAGTTACGTTAAACTATTTTAATTTGTGTTTTAGAACAATTTAAACACGCCGAGTCGACCTACCCAATAATCTCACTTCAAATGTTCGCCTTTTTGCAGATGACTGCCTACTATATCTACCAGTTAAATCCGACAATGACACTTCTCTCCTCCAAAATGATCTACTCAAACTCGAGGAATGGCAAAACACTTGGCTTATGAAAATCAATCCCACCAAATGCTTCACAATGACATTAGCCTCAAGAAAACCGACACCAAATCACTACACCTTCTGTGGACAACAACTTAAATCTGTTCAATCTCACTGTTATCTTGGAGTACAAATATCAAATACTTTAAATTGGACAACACAATGCAACTCAGTGGCTAAGAAAGCACAACAGACACTAGGAGTCATTAAGAGAAATCTAAATAAATGCCCAACCTACATTAAATCTATAGCTTACACAACCCTTGTCCGACCAATACTTGAATATGCGTCAGCATCATGGGATCCACATTGCCTAAAACATATTAACACTTTAGAAAGAATCCAAAGACAAGCTGCCAGATTTTGCACACAAAACTATTCTAGAGAGCCAGGAACAGTAACCCAACTTCTTAAAGACCTCCAATGGGACACCCTTCAAACAAGACGAAACATTAAAAGACTTAGCATTATATACAAGATGGAACATAACCTTGTAGATATCCCGCTAGATCACTATATCCAATCATAGATATAAATAGAGGGATCGCCGACTCCGAATGGCGGGAAAATATGTTAAAATTTCGCAGCGCCCTCACCGGGAGTCATAGAAAGTCGAAACCATGGACGCTCACTGTTCCAACAGTGGCAACACGGCAGTGGATTCTGTACCAAATTAAGAACTTCAGGATGTACTTGAGGTAAGATTAAATCGGCAAATCATCATATAATATGGATAGTTTATTGTCAGTTTTTGTTTTAAAACGGAGACATACAATAAGTCATGCAAAAGACGAAAACAATGCGAGCGATATTACAGGTATCATTCATTGTCTAGTATCACTCGGTCTCGATCAGAAAAACTGGGCACTACAGTACTTGTATATCCAAAGTTTAGTTAATTAAGCAAACATATATAACATATGTAGTGTTGCCATAGTACAGTACTTTAGTACAGTGCCAAACCAATTGTTTATTCTCTGAATTTCTCGTCTTGCCATGGCTCCATGGCAATGCCAGTGGCATTGGACATTGTGTCATTTCGACATTTGTGATTGATTTGAGGGATTCTATGTCTGACTATCACTATGACTATGATTGGAGGTAAAGTTATTACGCTAGACTTCATTGAATAGGCGGATCTTTTAGCTTGTTTACAAGCATTCTATGATATTAGGTGGAACTAATTAAAATTAGGCCTTCCAAAATTTGTTTCTCTTCCTGGTGCTTCTACTTGTTGCTCGTAGCTGATTATAACATCTTGGATGGTGATATGTATACATTACATACAGTTACTATATATCTTTTACATATTACCATTTTAATATTAGTATTATATTTATATTATATGTATTCTATTTTCAGTACAAGTCACAAGGAGTCACCGCAATGACAGCATCACCACTGAACAAGTGTTTGAAATTTGAGGTCTTCCCATCTTTGTCAAAATGACTCATGGACAGAGTTTCACCATTGTCAAAACATATTAATTGCACTTGTCGATTGTATCATACATAATTCCTTCATTATAGTTAAGGTCATGGAGGAGCTCATCAGGGTCAATCTTATGTTTAGCAGGATCAGGCTGTTGTATATTATGTTGATGGTTTTGTGTTGTGTCGATCGAAGAAATTATGTTATAATGATGAGTACTGATTGTTAATCACATCATTAAAGGAGAGCGTGAATTATTTACAAGTAAACTGATATTGACAGACTAGAAGTATTTTTCGTCTTCAGATAATCACTCTTTGTAGTGTTATAGTGATTCTGTTTGCAACAGAAGCAATGTTGTAGCCCTGTTTAATACATGTACACATTTTCATGATGTCATTGTGAAGTCACAGGAGCTTGTGCTCATGCATACACATCCTTTGGGTTTTTTGAGATGCCATGCCAACTGCATACAGCTTGTAGAGAAATATCTATATCAGAACCAGTCACAAAGAAAGCCGACAGCCTTGTGAAAGACTGTCTGAATGAATGTGTTAATGGGAAATAGGTCAATTTCATTCCAGAACACATAGCTAAAACAGAATGATTTCATCTCATTTTATGTGCATACAATAGCTTTATCATGATATATCTGCACAGTGTAGTTGAGCTTCATACTGTAGCAAATCAATATTTCCTAAAACAGTAACTAAGGATTATGTTTCTTCAGATTTTTTTGTCTTATTCATTACTGTCAACCTGTTGTGTGAAGCTACACAAATAGAAGTACTGTCACTTTGGCGTTAGAATTATTCATGGGTGCAACATGTACAGCGAACAATAAAAAATTATTTCCTTTTACCTGCTATTGTGGTTTGCAAATATGTATTGTCATGCTGATGACATGTTAAGTCACCATGTATACATCACTTGCAACTCATAACCAATGATCGACATGTGTTTTATTAGATTTTGAATTTTAGTGACACTATCTCCAATGTAACAGGCCTGTCTTAGATTTTATGTACATTTATGCCAGCAGTATTTCTCTGTCAACATTTTGCCAGTAACATATACAGATACAGGTGTCGCCTAACCGATACATTTATCAAAACAAACATATCCATTCCATTTACAAAATCTTTATAATAATTAAATTTGAGTACTTTCAGAAATAAAATGTATTAATACAAGCTTAGGAATGCGTGCTCTTGCTCATTAGTAACTCGAAACTGTTTTGTATTGTAAGTTATAGTAACGCAGTACCAAAAGTATTAGGGCGACACCAAGTATCAGGGTGACACTTGTCGCCCAAACGACGTCACAGTGTCGCCCACAACCTTCAGGTAGATTGTGTCGTCCTTCAGGAAGCGAGAGTTCTGTAGTTCCTGGTGTGAGATGAACATGGGGCAGCCGGAAGCGATGTTCATCTCTGTCGAAGGACGCCTGAAGCTCGAGCTGGTCGGGTCTGGGCGGATCGTTTCCGAGAGGTCGCGACGAGCTGGCGACTGGTCGAGTAGGCTCAGGGTCACCTTCGCACGGAACGGCCACTCTAGTAGGGCATCGTACTCTCCCCTCATCACGACGAAAAAAAGCGAGAGGTGTGTACCTTTGCCCATGCCGTCGCCATTCAGGTAGACTCGGCCACACATCTTGTAGCCGTAGCGATCAGTGTAGAACGGCTGGCTGTACAGAGACATCACCTACAGATTGTGAAGTGTGCATTAATTAAACATGTAAAACGAATTTGCGGGCGCGTTGACAACAATAAAAAATATGATTTAGAAGAACGTTTGGGTGCTTCCTGTAACGAGTGTTCCTAATCTGCGAGTTCGTTTCGTCCGTGTGCCCTACTCTTAGTCTTTGTTGTCACCACTGTACTCCTCCTAAAATGATTGCTGCTTTAAGACAATCACAAGCAACTACTGTTAGACACAATTGCTGGGTCTCTCGCCCGTAATTTAACCCTCTATCAATCGAGTCCGGTCACGATATCACAGCCCTCGTGTTTTCAATGTCCTCGTACAACCGTGACTGGAACCATCGTAATCTGTCTGTCAGGCCATAGCCTTCTTTTATTTGATGTTCTACAACAGCCATACCTCTGCCAATCTAGGATGCATAACCTTCTCACTTCCTTGATGTGCCGGTTTCCTGGATTTATAACAACTCTCGTTGTGCTTTTTCTTGTATTGTTCAGCACCATATATGCCTAATATTATTGTCTATAAATATGGTAAATTTGTGCGTCATCCGGACAAATATTGTGACTCAAATGACGACTGTTAATAACTGATCTCCGAAGAGTTGTGTATAGTGTAATATGTAACGGTCACAGAACAGAGTCTTGAAGAACACCGCACGCATTACGGAACTCGCACTGATGAAACACAGTGCATATTCCCCAAGTGATTGCCAGTGACATATAACGTAAACCAATTCATTTACAACCCCTATATCATATAACTCAAAGATTAACGGTTTATGAAAATGGTGTTATCAGTAGTATCTAAGACAGTAGACAGACGAAGCAAAGTAAGCACAGCAACTTTATTTAATCCACATTTAAAGTTACGTCATGGGGCACCATGAAGAGAGCATTTTCTGTTGAAGAGATTTGTTAGTATGCAGATCGCAGTATGTTTGAAAACGTTCAGACATGTTGTATAGTTGGAAATTAGTGATGAGAAGACATGATTACTTCAATTTACTTGCCTTACGTCACAATAACTGGAGTAAAATAAGAACGTAAGGAATTTATTTGCGGAAGCGTTATCCTTGAATTGAATAAATCGTGTTATGGTAGAAATGAAGCATGCGGTCTATAAAAACAGTAATCATGAAAATATTATTCATACCACTCACAGTTGATGTGAATTCTCAGAGTTGGACGAAACCATGTTTGTGACATAATCTGATTTCGCTTTTGCCACTTGTGTATTGCAAAGGAGGCTCTACTTGAAACATCGTCAGCTATCTTATCGTGAACGTGTATTACGTCAAACAGATTTGAGGTAACAACGACGTCTCTTAAAATACAGAATATCGGGAGTTATCCAATATATATATATATATATATATATATATATATATATATATATATATATATATATATATATATATGTATATATACATATATATGTATACATACATATATATATATATGTATATATGTATATATATATATATATATATATATATATATATATATATATATATGTATATATATATAAGAATATATATATATATATACATATATATATATATATATATATATATATATATATATATATATATATATATATATATGAATATATATATATATATATATATATATATATATATATATATATATATTTATACTAAACCGACCGTTTTGAACCAATCTTGCGACTATTTTGGACCACTTTTACATTTTGGACCCGGTGCCCGGGTCCAAAAAAATCAAAGCCTTTCATAATTATGAAAAACATGTTTGGTGTGTTTTAATTATGTATATGCGTGGTACACTTCTTCAAAATGTTGAAAATAAGTCGTTTTCCTAAAAACGTTTCTTATTTTGACAGTAATGTAGAGTTAAATATTTTCGTTTTTTTGCATCCCAACCATTTTGCACCTGGTCTAAAAACCCTCCAATTGCATTATTTTACCGTATATGTTAAGCCCAACTTTTGCATGAAGTATATAGTATTAACTGTCTATGTGGTGGGCAAGTTTAGTAGTATTCCACGAAGAAATAAAAAAGTTAGCAATATGATATTGTCGTTGCGAAATATATTTTATCCATCGGCATCGCTGTTGTACGTGACCTTGACCCTGGGCAGAGTTTATCGCCACATTCTTTGCACATCGTCGGCGTTATCGTGGTGCGAGTTTGTTTGTGTTTCCGAAGAGCGGCGATTTCTCGATAAATATTTCAGCATTAGGTCAGGTATATTAACCCCCTAAAATATGATTGTTATTACAAATACGAAAGCTTGGTTGTTTGTACATCGAGTGCGTGAATGAACTAATCAGAGTCGAGCTTATATCGAGGCGTGGCTTTGGATTACTTCCTGCTCTGGCAACTCGCTGTAAACAGTAGTAGAACATTTATTTTGCTTTGTTCGTTTTTTACTTTAAGTATAAGATACAGTGATCATTTAGTTAACTATCATACATTGGATTGACAATCATCTTCAGGTATGTATAGGAATTCCTTATATACTAAAAGTGTTGAATAAATGGTATAAACATGCAGACGATGTAACGTGAAGTTGTAGTATTTTGTCTGGACTGGGACCGAGTTGATATTCATATTGGCTATTTATTGCTTGCTGATGTATTGCTGCAAATGACACTGCCAGTCCCTTACGTAGTCATTTTTAACTTAAAATATTATCTTGATGGGTTTATAGTTTAATCAATTAATGTCATTTAAACTAGAACCCATAATTATTAAATCACATTGGCATTCTCTAATCATGTAGGACAGACCTGGACTAAATAAACTAAAATGTGGTACTTGTCTTGTGTACTTTTCAAAATGTTTTCTAAATAGCTAGAAACCCACATAATCTAATGTATATCTCACATTTTATAACCATGTTTATTTAAATATATTTCAGGTACATATATCATCAAAACACAGGAGTGGTCGCCCCACGCCCCCCCCCCCCCCGAAGATTTCATGGCAATCGATATACAGGATCATTGGCCACCACTGGATCGGAACTGCCAAGGAGCTCGTCAGCTCAGAAGCCCGGTGTTCTGCAGCCTGAACCAGCCATTGGTGATGAGCCACTGAATGGATATCGGTTATTTGAAACTCGACCGCTCATGAAGTTTGTCGAACAATTTCCTTGTCCCACATGGCAGCACAGTGGGTATGATGTAACAGTTTGGTGCAGGCCTTGCAACTAGAGTACTCTTTACATATGCAGGGCATGTGGTGCTATCATGAACTTGAAAAACACTTGTGGCGAAAACTTCAACTTGCATCTCGAGCAGGGTGCTGCCATTGACTGAAAACAGTTGATATCAGCTGAAAAGCAAGTAACAGAAGCAGCCAAGAGATGTAGAAAGAGGAGGCATGCTGGTACAAGTACTAGGTGATGGTAGCTGTGAAACTGGAGCTTTTGTAAGTGAAATAGTGTTGTCAGACGATATGTAGTAAAATATGTACCAAGGATTTGAACACTGTTTTCTCCATTTTTTTAGCCATGCATGTCAATATATGACAAGATATATAGAAAGGTTGTTGACTGATGCTGATGAAAATTGGCATAGTGTTGAAGTTACATAAGATGAAGAAACTGAAATGAATGAAAATGTTATTTAGAGAGACGTAGCATGTTTTGTCCACGGTGATTATGTGTTTTTGTAACATTTGTATATAAAAGATATATATATGTTTTAATATTTGTCTGATCTTGTTTCTTTTAGTTCAGATTAATACATAATGTATTGTAATCATGCTATCAAAATATCAACTTATCCAGTAATAAGTAATAACCACAAAATTGTGTTTTAAAAATACACTATTATATTTATCTTTGGTGGCCAGTTTTGGTCATGTGACTTGTCATAATTGAGTTATTCTATGTTTTTGCTTCCGATATATCACTATGCTTCTTTGTCACAAATTTGACATCTTTATGACTTATAACAAGTTATACCTGACCTTAGGTCGTTTAAGTTGGAATTGTGTAGTATATGTATATATAGAGTAGGCCTTAATTCAAGGAGATAATTGTATTACCCTTATCAAGGTGTGTAAATGTTATCTTAATCTGCATCAGAACAGTTTTTTATCAGCTGAAGACGAATAATGTTCTATTATTTGACTTGTATTTCAAAAAATACACACATACCATTGCATACATCCTTGTCAAACAATTCGGGAACAATACAAAATAAAACAATCACAGCAAACATGGTAGTAGTGTATATAATTGCTAATACAGGGTAGGGTCTGGAGAGTCCTAAAACCGTGCTAGTTACTATCGAGGAGCCACCTTTTTTTAGAAACTTAATTTACAACATCATTACATCATCTGAAACAAATTCTTCCAGAAACAAACAAAAACATTATAAAGATGCCTTTGCACAGCACATGTTTTTATTGTTTGCAGTGTTGTAAATAGTCATACTGTGTAAAGTTGATAGGTGGTTGTTGATTCTAAATGTTGCATACATGTTTTGCTTAGTGCACGTTACTTGATAATATGGCAAGATATAGAGTTTCACATACTTGGCAAATCCCAGTGAACTATGTGAGCTAAGTTTTTCTTTGACTATTTCAGGAATGTTATAATTGTTGCAAATTATGCCGAAGATAAGTGCATATTTTATGATAAGCTTTTTATCATGATTATGTATCTCATAGTTATTATTCTATTACATTCAAAGCCCCATGCCATGATGCATTATTTAACGTGTAGCTCTATTAATGAATTTAATAATATTTTTTTATCTAGAGGAGGTAATTTGTTTAAAATTCTGATTATTTTAGAATATGTTTTCAGTGTGCTTTTTCCAGTTAATGTGTTTCTATAAATTGTTATTCTATTTTTCTTTGCTGTTTGAAATGTCATGTATTTAGATTTTAGTACATACAGTGATACTTTGTTGATTTTGAGCCATTCATTTATCTTACAAATTCTTTGTTTATTAAAGAATCTAACTTTTTTCATTTTTGTTATTACTGAACATATTTAGTGTACACTGTACTTGATATGGTTGTATTGTCAGCATAAATGAGAAAGATAACCATTTTACTGTCTTGTGCAAAATCACTGATGTATAATAATAGTCCTATGAGAAATAGTGGTCCTATGATTAAACCTTGTGGTACACCTGTTGTTGTTGATAGCATATTTGATTTGATGTTGTTAATTTCCATGCAGTTTTTATGAGTTCTGGGTAGCTGCTGAATAAGTTAAAATTTGTTCCATGTACACCATGACATTTCAATTTATCTAGTAAAATAATACGATCAATGGTATCAAAGGATTTAGAAAGATCTAAATAAACATTAATAGGTATTTTATCTTTATCCTGTTTGGTTATTATTCTATCTATTAATTTTAGTGCCACTTAATGTTAGAGTCTTTAAATAAGATGATCATTGTTCAAATATTTTAAAAGTATTTTTGAAATAGTTGGTAGAAGTGGTATGGGCCTATACTCATGGATCCAGGGATGGAGAGAAGTAATCGTAAATACGATTACTTTGGTAACCTACTCAAGTATCAGTATGATTACTTTGCTTTTTGGGCCAATATACCCTAGTACAAGTATGATTACTCAGAAAGTACAAGTACAAGTATTACGAGTATGGAATACGATTACTCCATCTCTGCTTGGTTCACCTTTCTATAGACTGAGATGACCTTTGCAATTCTTCGTTTATCACGGATTATCCCTGTGGTTAATACTTGATTTGTTAATAAAGTTACATATTTTGTTAGTGCCGATTCAAGAATTGTTAGCAATTTAGTGGATAGACCATCAACTACATGTTTTTGGTAAATTAGTTATCATACTCTTTATGATATCTTCTTCAATGTGCTTAAATGTGAAATTATCGTCTACTATTTTATTTAAACAATACTTTATGTATGTCCACGAGTGCCTTTATATATAAAACAATTCGGCTTGGACACCACACCATAAGATTGTGCCCACTTTTATTCCCACATGGGACATTTGGAAAAAGTCAACATGGGAACTTAACAAGTGCCCCTTGGCATTAATGGCCATAACAAAAGTGGGGAAACATCTCATGGCCTTAGATGTATGCAGAGGCAAGGAAGGAAAGGGCAGTTTGTGGAATGAACATACATTTATTGAAAATACCTCTCTTGACCCAGCAATTAGAAATTATCTTAATACATAATTATTATTTGCAATACAAAAATTGTAACATATATATGTATGACAAGAAATATATAAATCTAATTTGAAAATATACATGTAATAAGAATTCCAACAGCATTTCACCTGAATACCCCATGTTTTAAGATTTTATATTTGGAGACTGCATTATATATAACTATTTGAACTCGTTATTATTTTTAATTTACAAAGAAGCTACTGCTACACGTCATAATATCATTTAACTATGACAAGAAGGGGATTGTGCTTTATATTGCAATAATTGTACTGATGGTCATACAAAACAAAATAACATTACCACAGTTTGCTCATACTGAACACATTCATAAAAAAAACGGACGTTTTGCTTACCCTTTTATTGTACCAAACCAGCATTGCTGACATTTATGGATGAGAATGTGATGCACAGAAGTTTAGATGAAAAGGTCAGAAAGAAGGTGATGAATGAACAGTGGAAGACACAAATGAATACCCGCAGAGCTTTGTACAATACACTGAATAGGTATAGCTGTAGCAAACTATTTTACAGCTAAACACGTTTTTCACTTTTATAAGTACTGATGTTGTATAATAATTGTGCAGAGATCCATGTGGGTACTGGTTTCTGGAAATTTTGCCATACAGAACCATAGTATGCTGTTTTTGAAATCTTTGAGCAACATATCAACATCAGAACCATTCATTTCATCACTGGCATGCAAGCAAAGTGTAAAATGAATATTCTTTGTGAAATACAATATTCCTAAGACTATATTTATTTCATATGACATACGCTTTCTGCCTCATCATATTCAAAATAATCATTGCGCGACAAAATGTAAAGTATTCAATGTATAAACATTAAACACCACATGCTGTTTGTTAAAATTCCTGTGGTTATCAATGTGAACAGTTGTTTCGAATGTCATCTGATACAATTTATACTATGCGTTTCTTTAAATAATTTTCATGAGTTATGGCGCATGGCCGGAACTCAAGTTTTGCATTTGTTATGAAAATGTGTCTCGAAGCGCTGTATGCATTGTTTAATTTGAGATATGTAACTTTTTAACTAGTGACAAGGAATCCTGAGGTGGTCAGAGGGCCATGACTTGTGTATAATAATGATATTAGATAATACATTTAGACTGTATTATGTTATATGGATTATGTGGATTGTATAAATATATATGTATATATATATATATTATAAATGTTTGGCTGAATACAAAGTTCTTTATAAACTTATACCTGCTTTGTTACAGCAAATGAGTCACAATTCCTTAGAAACAAATTCCTTGTCATACATTTAAATAACTTTTCAACAAGTTTGTAAATGTTCATTTGCATACGACATCATGTTTCTGACTATATTTAATATGATATACATCCGTGTAATCATGGTGAGGCAGAAAGCGATATGTGGCAGAATTGTTTTTAACTATACATTTATGACTGTTTTATTGGATTTATAATAACCCACTTATACAAAGAAATATCACTGCTACTATCAAAACTTTATTAAATTTGAGGGATCAATCAAATCAATTAGGACAATACATTAGAAAAAGGTAGACACACATTTTTATTTTCTAGCAGCCATCATATCTCATTCCCTTAAAACAACATAGTTCGTAACATACAAAGTCCATACAACGTACCCAGCCGCAGGCAAAACAAAATGTTTTGTTCTACAACACGTACAAGTCAGATGTAGCCGTAACGTAAGGCCTAGTTAGTAAGAGTTCGTTAACGATCTGACTAGATCAGTTTTACATTGTTCAGGAAAATAAGCATGACACATCAATTCAATGGTAGCAAATTCTTCTACGAATATATGGGACCGTAGCTCTGAAAAGAGCTGTTTTGTTTCTGCACCGATTACCGCCGACGGGGTGTGGGCGATAAAACAGCTCAGTCCTCGCTTTAATGTTAAACAAACCCCAAGTTTGAAACATTTTCCACTCCCCTGCGACATAGTTGTGGCCCAGTTGGGCGATGCTTCATAAAGGATTTCACTCCGTCAGTATGGAATCGATACATAATGAAACAGACTTGGAACTGACTAAAATCACGCAATATTTTCTTAATTCTGAAATCTGTCCGACATTATCGCATTTGTCCAGCTGTATTCTCATTGGCTGTTTCGCGCGTACAAAATAGGCGGTTTCGTGGGTATGGCGTGCCAAAATGGTTTTATTTTGCATGACAGCTTGCCGTTGACTTTTTTGGACCCACTATTTTGGACCACAAAAAGTATATTTGTAATAAAAGAACACATTTTTCTTTTACACACATGACAACTTAGAGCTAAGCTGTCTTATATGTGTTCTACTAATTTAGTTAAAAAAATTATTATTATATATCGTATTTCGTTTTGGTCCAAAATAGTTGGAATTTTGGTATATGTCCAAAATGGTAGGTTTCGTAAATATATATATATATATACATATACATATACATATATATATATATGAATATATATATATATATACATACACATATACATAATATATATATATATATATATATATATATATATATATATATATATATATATATATATATATACATATATATTAGTTGCCTTACTCCCTTCAACGGTGGTATTTAGGCACAGGAAGAACGATCTACGATACTTTGTTTGTCCAAACTCTGAGTCATATGTGCCTCCCATTATTCCACCTAGGCTATGCATACATTTAGACTAACAGCTGACAGCGAAGTCATGTTGCGCGATATTTCAAGACTCGTTAAAAGAACGAAACCCGTTACCGTACTACTGTTTTGTGGTGAGTTATTATATATGAGCAACTTATGATGGCATGTTAGGTTTCCTGTTATGCTTGCACGGATGTTGATTGAGAACCACTCGATATATATATATATATATATATATATATATATATATATATATACATATATATATATATATATATATATATATATATATATATATATATATATATATATATATATATATCGAGTGGTTCTCAATCAACATTATATATATATATACATATACATATACATATATATATATATATATATATATATATATATATATATATATATATATATATATATATATATATATATATATATACTGGATAACTCCCGTTATTCTGTATTTTAAGAGACGTCGTTGTTACCTCAAATCTGAGAGAAATAATAATAATTACACAATAAATAGTTTACACTGCCAATATTTTTAGGAACTCTGGCACAAAGGCGCCAAAGAATGGGGGTAATACGCACATTTTATTATAATATCAAGAACATGAAGTACGCGAACAGAGGAGCTAGGAACAGACACACTTATGTTATCAGGTTTGAATAACCCCCAAGACAAATTGTATATTGTATTGCTAAGTGCTGCCCTTGTAGGCCTTGTTGAACTCACCCTGTCGTTGAATGCGTCCTGCTTGCGCCGGCCGTAGTCCGTCACCTTCCAGATGACAACTCCCCCGTAGTTGGCCGTCTCGAGACACTGGAAGCGCAGGTCCATCTCGGCGAGACGTATGTCATGGACACCGACCTGCTGCGCGGTGGCCTGAAGCTCCTTCAGGGTCTCATCTAGAAAAATGACGTAACTATACATCATTGACTAGCACATTTCGGCAACGGGTTGGACGTTAGTAGCTTTATAATGATAAATCTCCAGATCCCTCTGTCTACCATCGTCGTCTTCAGCTTCCCTTTCTCTAGATCCACATCTTCCTTTATGTAGGCGATGTGTAAGATGGTGTGGTGTTTCTGTCTTGGTTCTACCATGTACCGATTGTCACAAATAGCTTGTCATTTAATCTTGATAACTGTAGCAGTGTCAGTCGTCTATGTCCAAGTTTCTCTGTTCAATAAGGCATTGCAGTGCTTCACATTTGTTTTTCATTGTAAGAAAGTCTGTGTTGTCACCCTGTCCTTTAGGAAGTCAACATTGTATCGTGTTCTGGTACTCCCCTCTCAGTCTCTCTGTGTCTGTGTCTGTGTCTGTGTCTGTGTCTGTGTCTGTGTCTGTGTCTGTGTCTGTGTCTGTGTCTGTGTCTGTGTCTGTGTCTGTGTCTGTGTCTGTGTC